>OY856187.1:31555159-31892502 GCA_963693315.1 Diogma glabrata | reverse complement strand
CCATGAGACAGTAAGATGGTCTATGCCATAAGATTTTAATTTAGCTATAAGATTTTTATGCCACACTTTATCAAATGCTTTAGAGATGTCAAGTGAAATACTGAATGTTTCACCGTGGTTTTCCAGCGATTTGTTCCAGAGATGGGATACGTAGGCTAACAGATCACCTGTTGCATGACTTCTACGAAAACCATACTGCTTATCATCAATAATTCGCGACATTTCCAAATAATCTATCAAATTGTAGTTAACATATTTTTCAAATATTTTAGCCAAAACCGACAGAATTGCAATTGGTCTATAATTGTTAGGATCTATCTTACTGCCTTTCTTTGGTATGGGTTGAACGCTGGCCAGCTTCCAAGAGTCGGGAAATATTCCGGTTTTATAAGATAAGTAGAAAATTTTTGTTAAAATTGGAGCTAGTTGCCTAGCAAAGTTTTTAAGAATGAGGGGTGGAATACCGTCAGGGCAGCAGATTTGTTGATATTGATAGAAAGAAGCATTTTCCGTACAATATTGCAACGAAAAATAATTGGTTTCATTTTCGTTACAACTGGGGGAATGAGTGTAGGAGAATGGGGGGGGTTCAACTATGTTTGAGTTTTCTGCGAAAATACGACCCAAAAGATCCGCTTTCTCTTTCGAGTCGCTCACGGGAATGTCATTCAGAACTAAGGTTGGAATAGAGGATCGAGTAAAATTGCTCTGGACTGATTTAACTGCCTGAAAGAAACTACGTGAGCCAGATGGATGCTCGGCGAATTTCTTTGCTTTCTTCTGGATAAACGCGTCTTTGTCCAAGTCTATTTTGAATTTACTAATATTTCTGGCTTTCTTATAGGCGCTATGGGTTTCAGGTGTTTTATTGGCGTTATACGTCTTGAATGCTTTGCGTTTATTCCTTACTGCCTCATCAACATCCCGTTGTGAACCAAGGCTCAGTTTTAGAGTGATTAATCGATTTGGAATAAACCGTCGCATTCCTTCTTTTATGATTTCAGAAATTCTTATTACCGATGTGCTAGGATCTTGATCAACACAACAAATAGTTTTCCAAGGTGTTTCATCATAAAAGTTTCTCAGTCCTTCCCAGTCAGCGCGTTTATAGTTCCAAACCCGACGAGGATTGGCTTTAATTTGTGTCGGTGATGTAAATTGCACTATTGCTGATATTAGTAAATGGTCCGATGATCCCAGGGGTTGGTCAACTTTTGTCTTCGTAGTATCTGGTTTGTTTGTCAAAAACAGATCCAGCAAATTATTGTTATGATGTGAATTGTCTGCGATTCTAGTGGGACACTCCATCATTTGCGTCAAACCGTGATAATCTGCGAGTATCAGTTCGGCTTGCCTTCCTACGTCGTCAGTGCGCGATACTTAAGCCATTCTTTATTATGAATATTGAAGAAAAACAAGAAAACTACAAGAAAAATATCAACCCATTTAATACCATAGAAAAATATCAAAATCTCTTTTGTTTTTATTTTTTTTACTAAGTAACCGTTTGAAAAAAGATTAAATAAGAACAAAAAAACACAACAACAAAAGATGATTTTGAAATAAAATTGTTTGATAATGTTATAAATTATGTGTGATGGTATAGTTGTAGTTGTGACGTAGTTCATTTGATCTTTGGTGGATTTAATATGTTATTAAAGTAGTTTAAACAACTTAAATAAAACTGTTCCGAAATTGTATTGATGGAGTTAGTTCGAATAATGTATTTAATTTGGTTCGATAATTTTTTGGAATTATTCTGTTTCTACTTATATTTTTTATTTAAACTAATCTGACTTATCTAATTTTATTTGGACACAAAACCGTCTGACCCCGAAATCTGCCTATTTCTAGCGGATATACCTGCCGCTGGGATTTTTTGTTATTATTATTGACCTAGGTTGAGAAAAATTACTTCTCATTGGGGCTCGAGTAAATAATGACGATTTCTCAAGTTAGTAGTTAAAAAAAGTTGTTAACTATAATAAATTATAAATTCACGTCTCTGTATACCGGAAGATACCATGCCAACTAGGGATTAGAATTAAGCTTCCATAAATTAGGTTTGTTTAAGAAATTCATGAACGCTAACCTTAAAATTTTGAGGATTCATGTATCGGAAAAGCGGAATACTTTGCTTTGAGAGATGAGAGACTCTGTTGAAAAAATCAGACAGGCGATAGTTCTGAAAAGGATGGGCCACAACAGTTGTTCTAGTGTAATGATGAACTTATGAACCTTTTTTTCCTTCTCGTTATTCAGCTGAATTCAAATAGACATTCGTGTTGCTGTAGCTCAATTTACTACGTTCAGTGTGAACTTAATATTATCATTGGAACATGCAAATTCCGGAATACAAATAAATAGCTTTAGAATAGTTTAAGATGAGTCATATTTTGTGCTTTGTTATGTAGATTTGATTATTTGATACCTTATTCTCCCTATCTCGCACTTTTCTTTTATTTGCTCTCTGGTTTACTCTTCACTTCCCCCTTGGTGTCTCTCTCCCTCTCTATTTTCCCTGTTCATCGACGACTCCCTGTCTCTCTCTCTCTCTCTCTCTCTCTCTCTCTCTCTCTCTCTCTCTCTCTCTCTCTCTCTCTCTCTCTCTCTCTCTCTCTCTCTCTCTCTCTCTCTCTCTCTCTCTCTCTCTCCCTCTCTCTCTCTTCCCCCCCTCTCCCTCTCTCTCTCTTCCCCCCTCTCCCTCTCTCTCTCTCTCTCTCTCTCTCTCTCTCTCTCTCTCTCTCTCTCTCTCTCTCTCTCTCTCTCTCTCTCTCTCTCTCTCTCTCTCTCTCTCTCTCTCTCTCTCTCTCTCTCTCTCTCTCTCGCTCTCTCTCTCTCTCTCTCTCTCTCTCTCTCTCTCTCTTTCTACCTTTTTTTCTCTTGTTCTCCTTTTATCTTCGTGGTCTTAAGTGAACAAATAATAATAACCTTGTAAATTATTAATATGTCAAAAATTAATATTTATTTATTTAATTTATTTAATTCATTCGGTTATGGTATGTTTAGAGTTTGCATTAGGGTTTCTCAAATCCGGGATCCCGGGGGTAAATTTTCATCCCGTTTTCCCGGGATTTCACCCCGGGATCCCGGGTATCCCGCTAATTTTTATTAACATTTTTGTACTTTTTTCAAAGATATTAAAAGTTTTCTCACTCGAAAATCGAGTAGTTTTTAATTCTTTTCCCTCTGTAGTAATTAATTTCGTTCAAAATTAGGAAAATATTTTTTTTGACACATATGGTATCATGGTTTTTTGTATGGTTTTTTTGACACATATAAACACAACAAATTAAAACCAATCAAACTTAAAATAAGTAGATTTTTCTGAGAAATCTACCTAAAACTTGCGCTTCATTTCTCTTAATTTATGTTTAATGGTTCTCTTGGACGGATGGTTCAATGGATGGTTCAATGGACGTTTCGTCACGAAAATTCAGACAAAATTAAGTGATGGCGCCATTGATAACCTAGTTTTTTGAAAATTGTTTAAAAATTAGTATTATGAATTTATT
This sequence comes from Diogma glabrata, assembly GCA_963693315.1. Taxonomy (NCBI): domain Eukaryota; kingdom Metazoa; phylum Arthropoda; class Insecta; order Diptera; family Cylindrotomidae; genus Diogma; species Diogma glabrata. Next base: position 31,888,987 of record OY856187.1, on the reverse strand, counting down.
TTTGTTTTGTTTTATGTATTCCTTTTTATTTAATTTTTGAAGTTTTTCTAATTAAAAATAATGGAAATTTAAAAATTAATAGCGCATTTTTTGTGCTGTTTTAATTTTACACATTTTTCTACCACCCAATTAGAAAAATCTAATTTTTTAGAGTTTCCCGGGATTTCCCGGGATCCCGGGAATTTTATATTTTTTGGCCCGGCTTCCCGGGATTTGGATTTCTACGGGAAATGAGAAACCCTAGTTTGCATGTAATGCAAACTCTAAACATACCGTTTGATTTTTGTAAACCGCGGTTTCAGGTTTTCAATTTGTAGAAACCTGCGGTTACGGTTCGGTTTTTGGTTTTTATTATAATGTGCTCAATTCAATGCAAAGATATTTACTTTATTTAATATATTTCTTCTTGTATGAAATAAGATTAGTTTTAAGTGAATGATCGCTAAGGCGAGATATTAATTTACGACTAAAATTATCTGAAACCGAAAAAACGCGTTCAGATTCCGTGGGAGGATTACGCCTTTATCAAAAATTGCCTGTCTTATGAAATTTGACCTTGTAATACCTCTAATAGAAAAACTGTCTTTTGTGGCCCATTTTCTAACAATCTAGAGAAACTTTGTTCATAAAATAAACTAATGTTTTTAGTGTGAGTTTCTAATTAGATTTGTTGAAGCAACATTCAGAATCGTGTGGTCTTTTACAAAAAATTTTATGAACATTTCGCATGTGGTTTATTATTGCAGACGTAGAACCCTTAGAATTGTTCACGCATCTGATCCACTTTTCTTACATTTAGCTCTATTGTTGGCATTGTTCGTAGATGAAATTTTTGTAAAATATTCCCAAACTGCTGTTGATGATGATGACATATTTTTTTTGGAATATTGTTGCTTTGCAATTTCAACTGCGAATAGTGTGAAGTGTAAAAGTAAATTATTTAATATTTTTTCGTTATTATTAACAACAGTTTATTAATTACAGTATATTACTTATACATATATTATTAGTCAACCCAATCAACAAATTCAAATTTAACGATAAACAAAGTTATTTTTTTTGTTCATTTTGTGTTTGGCTCAATATGAAACGAAATGAAGATCACAAATGAATTACTACTTTGATTCAAAATTAAAGTAGCTATTATAAATTATTACTTAGTTGTTATCGCTTAACCCTTAAACCAATTACTGATGGCATCCTCTTTGAATCAGTAGACACACATAAATTAAATTTAGACAGAAAATATAGAAAATAAATTTTCGATGACATTTAAAATTTAAAATTTGTTGAAAACCGTAAACCGCGATTTTTAGCAGCGGTTTACGGTTACAATTTGATAATCTGGAAACCGCGGTTTCGGTTTTCGGTTAACCGAACCGTGCAAACTCTAGGTATGTTTTAATTTGATCAAAGATAAATCGTATGGTTTTGGCGCTACATTAAACCTTCAACACTACTAACAGTTTAATCAATGTTTAGCAAAACTTGATTTAAATACAGAAGGATTTATTTCCCTCCCTTAATTCGCTCTTCGTCGCACATGAACTACTTTTTCCTAAGAAGGTAAAAAAGCAGCAAAAATTTAAATAATGAAAAAAGCTTGTGCTTGACACTTTTTTCACCTTCAATTTAGTAATTTATTTGGCGTAAGTAATTCTGTTTTTTTTGTGTTTAAATCATTTCCTAACTAAGAATTGATGAATACTAAAAAACACCTCATGCCTCCAGTGAATTAATTAACGTACACAAAAAAGAAAGTAAATGATATAAAATTGAGAAGAAATTGCGTTGGTTTTAAACAGAAGAGAATAGAATTGAAGAAAAGTATAGCAACACAAAGATGAATATATAAAATAATGTTATGTTAGCTTAATGTACGCAAATTGGTCGATTTAATAATTTGGTTTCCAACAACAAAATAAATTGTTGTTCTAGATCCAAAAATTTTCTTTTTATTAATTGATTTGTGATTGTAAATTGTGTGTGCTTCGTGTAAACAACTGGAACCAAAACCTTAACGAATAAATTTGTTGTATGAGGGGTAGTTTGTTTGACGAATTCAAAAGAATTTTTGATGGATTTAGCTTAGGGATAGTCTTTTTGTTTTCGTTTATCCATTCAAAACATTTTAAAACTTTTTAATTATTTTTTTATTAATTTTTCACTGTTTTTTGTTCTTTTTGTATTTTTTAAGTATGTATTTATGAATAAACAGAATGCATATATTTTGATTTAAATCAAAATGTTAGTAGACTACGTTTTCACTACGTTTCGTTAATTATACTAAATTTTAGTAGATGATGCGCAATTAATTTTGTAGAATGGATCAAACTTTTTTCAGCGTATGGTAAATCTTTTGGTTGTTAAATCGTATGCAATACAAAAAACCACCATAATGCTAGACTTCGTTATAAAAAACTTTTAGGTTTTTTTTTTTCTGGAGGAAGAATAAATAAATTCTTTGCTGGACCATAGAACAAAATTGGGCGGTAAGTAGAATGTAACCCTGAAAATTGTGACCTCTTAAACTATGCTTTTTACTGGTCAAACAGTTGCTGTTGTAAAACTTTAGTGGGTTAAGAATATATTGTCAAATTAATCTCATTTTACTGCAAGACGATGTGGGGTTTATTCATCAAGTTTATAGATGGAATTTGTGCAGAAAGATGATACCATTTGTAACATCAAATAAATAATATTTTTTTTTAAATTTCTAAGATCGAAAAATTGATTTTTAAAATTGAATACAGATCTTTTACAACAAGATTTTTGGTAGAATGGTCGGACTTTTCACTGGCTTTTTATTTGAAAAATTTAGTTGAAATCACATTTGGCATTTTTATGTGACTGCATATCCAAATAAACAAACATGCATGCTTATATATATTTTATAGTAATAATAATCGTTTACAAATTTTAGTTAGCAATATGCTATACATAAATTCTATATTAGTTAACCAGACACGAAGATGAGGTTAACCAGACAGTTCGGCAGGTCAAGTGGACTCGTCTTTGGGATCGGACTCGAAATGACAATTCAGCGTGTAATGGATCAATTTTTAATCGAATATCAGTCTTAGATTGCTTATAAATCGCCGGACATCGAAAATTATTTAAAAGCAAAACTTATTGTCTTTTTTTATATATTCTTCCAAAATCCAAATATTCAATAATTTTCATTCAGTCCCAAACTTTTTAATTACCAATAATAACTTCTTATCTTAAATTAATATAGATATATAGATTTTATCCCTTAAGCCAATTTTTTGACAACCAAATAGTAAACTTCTGCCACAGCAGCATTATATTTTCTTTTTTTCCGACATTTTAAATGCCGTAGGTTTGTTATTGAGCAAGCAATTAAAATGAGTAAAAAGCAAATTGTAAACTAAACTCTTTTGACAGATCCGTGGTCCGCCAACCAAAAAATCCGATCAATTTAAACACAACAATAAAGTTAACACTGACGTTTTGTTTGACAATGAAATGAAATCGTTTCTTTTGTTGTTATTGACATTATGTCAAAAAATAGCATAACGTCAATGCGATTTGATTTTTAAAAATTGCATTTCTAAATTAAATTCAGATTAATTTTACAAATTTAATTTCTAAAATAGTTATATATATATATATATATATATATATATATATATATATATATATATATATATATATATATATATATATATATATATATATATATATATATATATATATATATATATATATCTAAATTTGTAAAAATTTACGTTTAAATTGTGTTGAAACTTAAAATAAACTAAATAAAATAAACTAAAAATTAATGATAAAATCGAAATGAAGAAATTTTTAACACTTCACCACTTCACAGTTACAGAATTTGGCTGCTGGTCCGCGGATCAAAAATCGTTGAATTTTAGACGAATATTATACCAATAACACAAGGATCTGGTCCGATGACGGACTTGGTTCGCAGATCGTTATAGTGAACAATTTTACGTTGGAGGAGAATGTCGGATCGGACCAAATCCGGCGGTTCGATCCGACGGACCAAGTACACGTATAAGCCCTATCGTGTATGGTTAGCTATTGATTTTATTATAACATATAACTGGTCGTGACGGTTACTTAGATACATAAATGGTGTTTAATGCTGAACCGTATGCAACATAATTTTTCTTTTACTTTTTAATTTTTATAAAAAAACAATATTATGTCATTCAGGTTATTGAAGAATGAGAAAAAGAAAAAATCCATTCGAAAACTAATTAAAAAAACCCATATTGAAAAACTTTGAAAAAAAATTCAAGACAAAAATAGAGGACCGTTCGTTTAGTCCTAAATTTTGTTGCTAAAAATGGTAATTTCCATTTTACTATTAATCACAATCTTTTCTTTACGTGTAAAGTGAATTAATATTTTAACAGAGAATTCGTATTTCTGTTCTATTTTGACAATTCTCATAGACAAAAAAAAAAGATTATGTATGTAATGCTAAAAAAATCCTTTTCCTATGAATCATATCATAGCTGAGTTATAAATCTAAATCGTAGCTATTATCATAAAATATTCGTCGCATTTGGATATTACCAAAAATTATTTATAAGTGCAAACTCCTACATAAATAGAAAAACCAATAGAAGAAAAATATAATGATAATCCTCTATAACCAAACCACTTATATTTATCTTTTCGAATTTTATCTTTTGCGATAATATTCAGACCTTATGCGTCAGAAAACTATATAATTATGTTAAAATACGTTTTCTTTCCGCCTACACACTTTAAGTTTTGTCATAATTTTATTATTTTTTGTTGAAATATTATATTGTCTAGACATAATTTTATAGTGAAATAAAATCCTTAAATTTATATCGATTTGAAATAAAAAATAAATTTTGATTTAATTTTTCTTGTGGTTTTAGTTTAAAGTCGGCCAACGGGCCATTCTTCCGTCATGTCGTCCGTAAAAGTGGCGGTCAGAGTGCGACCCTTTAATTCACGTGAAATTGCGCGTGAATCAAAATGCATTATCGAGATGGTCGGACAAACAACAGCAATCAGAAATCCAAAAGTTCCATTAAACTCTAACGAATCTTTAAAAAGTTTTAACTTTGACTATTCATACTGGTCACATGATGTAAGTTTTATGTCCATAGATACAATTTATTCAAATATTTAAATTTTTTTCTTAAATAATGTAGCCGCATGATTCTGAGTTTTCAACTCAAGAAATGGTTTATAGAGATATTGGAGAGGAAATGCTACAACATTCATTCGATGGTATAAATCACATTTCGTTGGAAAGAAAAACAAGAATAACGATAAAGTTTTTGTATCTTAGGTTACAATGTTTGTATTTTTGCTTATGGACAAACGGGTGCTGGTAAATCGTACACAATGATGGGAAAGCAGGAAGAATCACAAGAAGGAATAATTCCATTAGTTTGTAAAGATTTATTCCGTAGAATTCAAGAAACAGAATCGACAGAATTAAAATATTCAGTTGAAGTTTCATATATGGAAATTTATTGTGAACGAGTACGAGATCTATTGAATCCAAAAAATAAAGGAAATCTAAGAGTACGTGAACATCCACTTTTGGGTCCGTATGTAGAAGATTTGTCGAAACTTGCTGTAACGTCTTACCAAGATATTCACGATTTGATTGATGAAGGAAATAAAGCAAGAACAGTTGCAGCTACAAACATGAATGAAACGAGTTCAAGATCACATGCAGTATTTACAATATTTTTTACACAACAAAGACATGATCTTGCTACAGATTTAGTTACCGAAAAGGCAATTTACTTTCCGTCGATATCAAATACCAAATAATAAATTTTGATTTCTTCCAGGTTTCTAAAATAAGTTTAGTAGATTTAGCTGGTTCAGAGCGTGCTGATTCAACAGGTGCTAAAGGAACACGATTAAAGGAAGGTGCTAACATTAACAAAAGTTTAACAACGTTAGGAAAAGTTATATCAGCTCTTGCCGAAGTGGTAATAAAGTTTCTTAAAAATACGCTTTCTTTTATTATTTGAATTATTTTGTATTCCAATCCATTATTTTCATTAAAACTGAAACGTATTCTCATCAATGTATCTATCATTCAATATCATTTCATTGCATTGCGGAATTATTTGAAATAGTCTGTGAGTATTCAATTTAAATTATTCGCATATGCAAAGGCTCTTGATAATATTTTTAATTATGTGAAGGCGATGAATATATCAATAAATTTCTTTATGTTTTTAAAGACAATAACAAAATCAATTTAGCTTGGTTGATATATAAATCGAATTTCAGTTTTATGTTAAATATAAAAATAGGAAAACAACGATTTTGTTTTTATTTTTACTAAATTTTTCATTATATTTACATTCTTTAAGGCATCAAAAATGAAAAAATCGAAAAAGGCCGACTTTATACCATATCGTGATTCAGTTCTGACATGGTTATTAAGAGAAAATCTTGGTGGTAATTCAAAAACTGCTATGATTGCAGCTATATCCCCAGCGGATATTAATTATGACGAAACATTAAGTACTTTAAGGTAAGTTGAAAAACTTTGACATATTCTATTAGATTATAGTAAGAGATCATGGAAGTTGCAACTTCACATGTGAACAAAAAATTTTGCTAATTAAAAAAACATAGTGACAAATCTACAAGTAACGTAAACATAATCATAGATTAATAGGTTATAAAAACATATGGGGTCAGAGCGCCAATAATTCTCGGCTGAAACAGATGTTAAGTTAAAGACAGAATTAGTTCTGGTATAGTGGGCAAAGTTATTACTGTTAATACTGAATTTTATATAACACCGAGTCATTGGCACCTTAAATCCAATACAACTAAATCGTTTAGTCTCCATGTAAGGTGGTTTGAAGTGGGTATCTGCCTTGGATCTAGCGGCGCGCTATATAAACGTGTAAATTAGTTTAAAAAATCAAACCCATTTACATCGTTTGGGTTGAGTGAAGGGGTAACCACCATTTTGCGTGAAAATGTTATGAACTCTGTCATCTCCCAAAAATTACAAACCCAGCCAATGGTTACACACTGGATCATACACCGTCGCGTGAATCAACGTATCATCGAATTCTGCACAATGAATATACGGATATGCACGTTAAGATTCTGTTCTCAAAAATGTTGTGTTATTATCGTCAATGATCAATCACCAACCTAAGACCAAACAGATTATTTTAAAAACCTGTTATTCCTAGAACTCAAAGACGTCGTCAATAACATTACCTGGCACCAAATAAAATCGTGGTAGGTGACTTCAACGATCAAATTGGTAGAACTGTAGAACAAAAACACATATCAGCCCTAAGAACTTGTATCTTAGCGGTAAAAATAACGGTTTTCGCGCAGCTAAGCTGACTTTATGTAAAATTTATATATTTCTTGTAATTTCTATTCCCTAACAAGACAATTCACAGAACTGTAATGTCGAAACATTAAAACATTCGGAAACGCTGAATAGATATCATGAAATCTCGCTGAAAAATAAAGAAGAGCATGACATCCCTCCAGAGATGCTTATCAGATAGGAATTGAGGATGGATATAGATATGATAGTTTCTTTACTTATTACAAATAACTGATTTTAAAAATTTTGATTCGGAAATAAGGTTAAAAAATTACCACAATAACCTATGGGTTTTATGTTTCATCGTTAATTCTTAGGAAATTGTCCATGTCAGTTAATGAACCACACTGAAAGTTGCGTTCTTACGCTTTTTAAAAATATTTCGTTTATTTCAGGTACGCCGATCGTGCCAAACAAATTGTTTGCAAAGCGATTGTCAATGAGGACGCCAATGCTAAAATTATACGTGAGCTCAAAGAAGAAATTCAAAAACTCCGGGAACTCCTCAAATCAGAAGGAATTGAAGTACAAGAAGGTTTGTTTATTTATTTTGGTATAACCATAAAATTCCATAAATTTAACTTATAACTTTAATAATATATTTAAAAAATTCAATAAGAAAATAAAAAAAATCCACATTTACTTATATGTATTTTTATATTATATAATTATTATTAGTTAATAGATATAGAATTCTAGATATAAGTTGCATTATTTTCATGTAGGACCGGACGGTAAAGTGGTTTGTGAAAAACGAGATACGAATAGTAAGTACCGACCGCCGGCTGCTAATATCCCATCAAATAATAAAGACTTTGAATTTTATACTCAGTATTTATTATTTATCTGCAATATAGTTTTAATACGCAAGTTTTCGTAATTTTAATCCATTTTGTTTATAATTTTTATATTAAGGTTTTTGTTTTTGGTACGAGTTTCTTTTTGTAAAATGTTGAACATAATATTTTACACTGAATTAAGAAATGTGATACAAAATAACATTGTTGTGTTTAGCAACCAAAATTCCAAACACGCGAAATTGTTCAAAAAATTTTAATGTTTGATACGTGTTGTTCGAGTGTCACGTTCTCTTGACAGTTTGAAGCACACAAAATTTATACTAGAATGGGCTGAGTTGAGTAATTTGATTAGCGCAAAACTATTTATGAAGCGTAATGAAATATACTATATAGTAATTATGGTAATAAAACCAAACATAAAATACCATAATAACCATATAATATAAAGAATAAGGAAAATGATAATGACGCTATTAATATAATTTATAAATTTTCCTTAGATCTTAATTGTTTTCCTTAAGCCTTTAAATAAGAGTTTTAAAGTTTCATTATTCTGTTTCACCTTTATTATCAAAACCCTGTTTTGATATTTTGATATATTAAATTACTGGAAAATATATTATTCATTAAAGGTGTATGCTATCAAAATTTTGATTCTCTTTAATTAAATATGTTTTGTCCTGTCTTGCTTTATAGAAGAACTCTCACTTTCTCTTTGTTATCTTCGTTTGACGAGCAACAAATGGTTGATATTGGTATTTGGTACAACCTTTATCATGCAATGAAATGAGTACATTTATGTGTAACTAAGTCATCCGGCAAAATACATTGTACTTGAATACATCATGAAAGAGCTAAACCATTTCGCAATTCTTTATACTAGTTTTCAGTCCTATACTTGTAGCCAACAACTTGATTTTTTGTAGTATTTATACTTCATGTAGTATATCCTTTTAAATCCTTTTATAATAAACATTTCACATTTCAGTGTAAAATAGTTAGTGTCACAATCACACGTCACTATTGGTTTGTTGTATAAATTTTCATAATTATCTAAAAACAATCGATTAAGTTTTGCCTAACAGAGTCATCAAAATTATTTTGTTTAATTTTAATAGTTTTTGTTGTCCTAGTATTTAATTTAATTTATAATTTCATTCCATTATCATATCAATGTTAAATACCATTGTATGCTTTTATTTATCTCAATATTTTGATACCATAAGATATAAATGGTTGGACATAGGATGCTTTTACTTTGGGAAATTATTTATTTGGAACTTTCCAAAAAACAAATTCAAAATTCATGTAATGCAACTTAGCAACTTATTCGATATAAAAAAATAAATAAATTATTTATAGATTTCAGTTTTATGTTTATGTTATATTTTTTCTATAAACATAAGCTAAAACTAATTTAAATCTTTGGTCCAACCTGCTTACTCGTGTATATTACAAATTTGTCATTTTTGTTAATGCAACATTTATTTAACAATGATTATTAAATTAATTAATATTTGGGATGTTATTATTTTTTTAGAAGATGACAGTAATAAAAATGAAAATGGAGGGAAAAATATGCAGGGTTCTCCGAATAAAAATCGATCTAAAAATGGTTCAAGTACGGATATGGCGGTTGATCAACTACAAGCTAGTGAAAAATTAATTGCAGGTAGGATAGTTTTTTAAACTTTATGTTGTCATTATAATTGTCATCACCAAAAAGATAATAAAAATATTATTCTTCTATATCTGATGAACACGCTATCATGATTAAGGTTTACAGATGATTGTTCCTATGTTTTTCTTTAACGTACCTTTTGTTTTTAGCTTTCCTTAGTTCCAGGTTCTCTATTCTCATGGAAGACATTTTTTTATCTAAAGAATTGCCCTACTTTTAGATTAAAATAAAGATAAATGTCTGTTTAATTTTTTAAGCTCGACCTATTCGACGGTCGGATTAAAGTAAATCTCTGTAACACTCTTAAACCATCAACAACGTTATCAGCTTTTTTATACGCTGTGATTCATGATAGCACTTTTATACTAAAGAGGTGCAGTCCAAATTTTATGTAAATGGCTAGTCATAATTAAAAATGATCGATTTTCATTCAATGTTTTATGCCTTCTAAAAATACGTTTTTACGTCCTTAGCTCAGCTTATGTCATTTAGTCAAAAATTTTTATTCATAATACTTTCTATATTATCTAGAATTGAATGAAACGTGGGAAGAGAAACTTAAACGCACAGAGCAAATACGATTACAAAGAGAAGCAGTTTTTGCTGAAATGGGTGTGGCAGTAAAAGAAGATGGCAATACAGTTGGTGTATTTTCACCTAAAAAGACTCCACATTTAGTAAATTTAAATGAAGATCCAACTCTATCCGAATGTCTTCTATATTACCTGAAAGATGGGATAACCAGGTTAGGTACATCAGAAGCAAATGTACCACAGGATATTCAACTATCCGGATCATATATTCAAAAGGAACATTGTGTTTTTGAAAATCGTCAAGGTGTTATTACATTGGTTCCTCATAAGGAGGCTTTGGTGTATTTGAATGGAAGAAAACTAGTTGAACCCGAAGTATTAAATACTGGTTCTCGAGTGATTCTGGGAAAAAATCATGTTTTCCGATTTACAAATCCAGAACAAGCAAGAGAAATAAGAGAAAAGGCTGTGAATGAAACTCCGAATAGCGGTGAAGCGGTTGATTGGAATTTCGCTCAAATTGAACTTCTTGAGAAACAAGGAATTGATTTAAAAGCAGAAATGGAAAAACGTTTGTTTGCATTGGAAGAACAGTTTAAAAGGGAGAAAATGCAAGCTGATCAAGAATTTGAAGAACAAAGAAAATCTTATGAAGCTCGTATCGATGCACTTCAAAAACAAGTTGAAGAACAATCGATGACGATGTCGATGTATAGTAGTTATAGCCCGGAAGATTTCCACCAAGAAGAGGATATTTTTGGTAAGTTATGATTATCTTATTTGACGTTTCACAAAATCTCATTTGTTTTTAATAAATAGTTAATCCATTGTTTGAATCCTGTTGGACAGCACGTGAAGCTGGTCTCGCTGCATGGGCATTTCGAAAATGGAGATACCACCAATTTACATCACTTCGTGATGATTTATGGGGAAATGCTATATTCTTAAAAGAAGCAAATGCTATTTCAGTCGAGTTGAAGAAAAAAGTTCAATTCCAGTTTACACTTTTAACAGATACATTGTACTCTCCACTACCACCAGAACTTGCTCCTCCACTAAACACCATAATTGGAACGAATGAAGAAGATTTTGGTGGCCCACCTGTTCAACGAACAATTGTTGCAGTAGAAGTAACAGACACTAAAAACGGTGCTACACACTTCTGGACCCTAGAAAAGCTTCGGTAAGATTTATTGAAAATACTTAAGATTTTATGAGAATTTTAAAATATTTTTTTTATAAAAACCTTTAAACTATTTTACCGTGAGGTAATTTTTTTGTAATATATCCTCAAAGGCATCACCAAATGATTTTATTTTAACAATATAAATATTTCACTATAACATTTTAAATTTAGTTACCGTCTTGAATTAATGCGGCAAATTTACAACGCGGAAAGTCCACCACCTATAATGGGTTTGATTTCAACACCAGAAACTACAATATATGAATCAATGCAGCCAATGCCTTCTCTTTGTGCATATGATTCATCTGCTTTAGACAGTATTGGCAGTAGTACTTCTAATAGCAGTGGTAATAGTGGACAACAAGAGATATTACAATGTATTGCAGCCTGTGCAAATGCATCGAGACTCTCATTAGCTAATCTTTTACCTTCTAGGTTAGATACAAGATATTTTATATAAATAATGTATAATATGTGCTCTGCCAGTCTGATCGTGATATTCTTACGCTGCTTTGTTTATTGTTTTATTTGTTAGCGTACATACTGCATATTTGTTTTTTTATTTTAATTATATGCAAACACATATTTATACATTTTAATTGTTTTTTTGACTGTCTATTTATGTATTTTTTAAATATTTGTATTTCCGTTTATTTTTGTGAAAACTGTGGCTACAGTCACTAATTTTTTCATTTTATTTACATATATATCTGTCTTTTTTATAACTGAATTACAATATTATTAAGGTGAAAGGTAATTTAATTTTTCAGACAAAACGAGCGATTTTCCACTTTAAATTGAGTTTTAGTTTGATTGTCAAGTATTTATCTTGACGTTGTTGTATTTAAAAATTGTACGAAGCTGAGGTCAATCTTGTGCTTGATAATGGTAGAATTTAAAATTTCATTAGTTTATGAAAACCTAGAATTGGATTAAACTTTAATGGGCGTTCTAGATTTACATAATGAGTTAATATCAGATTTCAGTTCGATAGTTAGTTTTATTTGGGCTTGGTTTTGTTTTATGAGTGTTGTTTTTATGGTTCGGGTTTCTGAATTAATTTCGTTTTCTCTCTCGAATGCACTTATTCTGCATGTGATGCAGTTAGTATCCTGTGTAACTTTGAAAAACATCTTGTACAATATGGGTTTTTAGTGATGGAAGTACCACATCCTAAGCAAAAAATATGTCCGTCCGGTGTAGAATTTTGTCTGTAGAATGCTTTCTGTTTATTCTGTTTTCCGAATTTGGCTCGAGGCAACGAAAAGCTTGAAATGCCGATAGTTCTTCTTCCTGTGGAGAATCATCTAAAATAAGGTAATGCCCGACCTGTGTCATTTCTATACTGTTTATTTTACAAAATTATTGGTTAGCACGACTAAACCATGTAAATTAATACACTAAAAAAACTAAGTAAATTTTACAAAATTTGTATAAACATACAACTCACAAAAATTTTGGTAATTTTACCAAAAATATTGTATATTACAAAAAAATTATTCGAGAAAACCGCAAATTTATTTGATATATAAATAATTTTTGGATTTGGAACGAACGAAAAGAATTGTACTTTTATTAAAACTTTTTTTGTGTTGGTATTTTTATCAAAATTTTGTAAAAGTTTCCTTTATTTTTTTGAGTGCATTATCTCGTTTAGTGAAGATTTCAAACCGTTATAAGAAACCATGTACATCAAAAATTCATAGCCACCATTGAAAGAAATCACTGATAATTGTCATACCTATTTGTTTTAATTTACCATCATGTAAATGATAATGTTAATCATATAAACATGCATAAAACATGTGCATGAACTTTCAGTCATAAATGGGCTATTATTTTGAAAACGTACATCGAAAAAAAACAACTATTTTTTAAAAATCTGAAATTTTGATATATTGTTGGTATTGACGAAAGGAAAAAAGCAATTTTATTTTTTGTGTACTCTGAATCGGAGTTATGCGCGGTTGAATTTTTGAGGCTTTTTCAATAAGTTTTGGTAATAGTGTCAATGTTTTGTGAATAGGTGCCAAAAATTTCATCCGACTTACGTATATTTTTGCAAGTAAGATGGAAAATAATTGAATAATTGAAATAAGTAAGGTTAAAATTAATAACTTTTCTCTTTTCCGCTAGGCGGCGCGTAAAACCTTGGTTTACTTCAAAGCTCATATCTCAAAAAACCCCATTTTTTTTTGTTTTTCAAAAATTCTAAAGTAAAGATATGCAGCTATGAAATCGAGAAATAAAGAGTCCGCAGTTCAATATGGATTTTTTCTTACGATTTTTTAAAGTTTGGTATATGAAAAATTCACATGTGTTTTTTTATTAAGTTAATAATCCTGTGCTAAATGTGGATCTAATAAATCAAACATTTCATATTTTAACACCTGCAATAAATTTGAACCATTTTCTGTGCATTAATGGTTAAAAACTTATTAAAAACTTTAAGTTAAGTGGTAAAAAAAACGAATTTAAATTATTAAAAGGGTCTGTAAAATGTTTATTCATTTTAAAAAATGTCTATTTAGCCCCTTTTTACTAATTAAAATCTCATTAGAGACTCATAATTTTTACATTTAAAATTTCTAATGACGCCCACAAACGTTTTTTGGAACAAATTATGCTTGCATCCAATCAAAATATATTAAATTGTACCTACCTAATTTTACCTGCTTCTACCTATGTCAAAACTATTTAAAGGGTATATATAGCAAGTATATTCAAAAATATTTAGAAGACATAACGTTTAGAAAAGATAATAATAGAAATGCCTTTCAAATTGTGCTCTAACTTGTACGGTCTCAAAAATCATAAGCGGACATAAAAAAATGTGAAACTGGTCACACCAGCTGTTATTCAAAAAGCTGTGACCCTAAATTTTACTTTGCGTTACGACCAGTTTATATGTGAAACATGTCGCACTTAAATCTATAAAAATAAGGTAAATTTAATTATTTTATTAAAATGAATAAAAATTCATATGCAACTAATATTTTCTACAGCAGCTTTCATGTTCGGAAACTATCGATAGTGAAATTATTTCTATAAATCAGGATGTTGAAAATGTTTCAACGAACGAAAATATTCAAATACCTCCAGCATCTTTAGATCCATCACCAGTTTCGGTTGATACTATATCTCCACCAGTTCCTGAACTACTTAATGACACTTTAGAAGATATTAACAATTTTCTTGGAAGGTTAGCCGAATCTCCTATCAAACAAAAACATATTACAACAGGAAGTTATAAAAAAATTGCAAGTGTTACATCGGCATTAAGTCAAAGAATATTTCAAGTAGATTCAGTTAAAGTGTTATTACCAAACAAGGAATGTGAATATACATCATGGCTTATGAACCTTAAAAAAGAATTTAAAGATTCCAGCTCTAAATCAAGTGTTTTTGTTGACAACTCTACCACGTAACTTTTGTTCAAATCAACGTATCCAGGATGAATTTAATGCATCAAGGTGACTGGTAGAATTCGCCATGGATCTATTGGAAACAGTAGGTCCTTACAGTTGGCCTCAAAGCAAACAAGTGCACAGTTTGTCACAAAAGATAGTAAAAAAAATTCAAACATACTTCTTATCAAAGGAAATTAGTAGAACAATGCCTGGCCTTAAAGATGTTGTTACTATTACAGAAGGATCAACAAAAATTAGGAAATCAAAGCGGTTGGTATTATGGACCCTCACCGACATCTACGAAATGTTCTTGGAAGAAAACCCAGATGTCAAAATCAGCTTCTCAAAGTTCACTATGTTGCGACCGAAGGAATGTATTTTAGCCGGACCTACCGGAACACACAATGTCTGTATATGCATGATACATGAAAATGTACGTTTAATGTGTAAGCCGCTCCTAAATTTAGTAAAAAATGAAAAAGATCTGCCTAAGAAACTGAGTTGTTCTAATGATACAGTGGACTGTGCAACAAATATATGCAATGATTGTAAAAATATCGTGGAAGCTTACACAAAAACAATTGTGGAATCTCTTGAATTTTACGAAGAAATACATTATGAGAAATGGTTAATGCAAGATAGATATTCGTTAGAACGCATGGAAAAAAATAAGGAAGAATTTGTAGAAGATTTAGTACATACATCGGTAAACAAATTAAAAATTCATAAGGAAACGAAACTTAAACTACGTCACGCCGAATACGTATTTATTATGGATTTTTCAGAAAACTACTCAATGATAACGCAGAATGAGATACAAGCTGCACATTTCAATAAAGTTCAAGCCACAATCCACCCAATCGTAGTTTACTACAAATCATGTAATGATAAACTAGAGGTCTTATCTTTTGTCATTATATCTGATCATTTAATGCATAACACAGTTGCAGTTCATAAATACCAGTAAAGGTGTATTAAATTCATTGAAAAACAGCAAGAAATATATCCAAGTATCAAAAAAATTTTATATTTTACTGATGGCTCAGCAGCTCAATATAAAAATAAGAGGAATTTCATAAATCTCTGCAAACATATTGATGATTTTAAAATACCTGCAGAATGGCATTTCTTTGCAACTGCCCACGGAAAGGGTCCATCCGATGGGATTGGAGGAACACTTAAAAGAGAAGCCCGGAGAGCTTCGCTTAGAGGAGAAAAAATATCAACAGCAAGGGAATTATTTGAATGGGCGGAAATTTGGTCGAAAAAAACCAACCACGTTATGAAGTTTTCATATGTGTCTTCAGGAGATATCGAACTACAGGAGCAATTTCTTTCGATGCGGTTTTCGGACATTAAAGCCATAAGTGAAACTCAAGGATTCCACAGTTTTTTACCGGATAACACTACACCCGATAAAATAATTGCCAAAATGTTTTCTTTTTCTGATAATCATAAATATTTCAATTTTAAGGCAAAAAGAATTATATAAATTAATTACTTCGGTCTGAAAGACCTAAGTATTACATTCATAAGCTCAAAATGAAATTCTTACCCCCACTTTTTTGGCATTTCTCGACGTTTTAGGACCTACTGATTCTAAAAAAGCAAAAAAAAAAAAGGATGTCTGTCTGTCGGCCGTCCGGCCGGTCGTCATTACCTACGCTGCAGGGAAAACCACTGGAGGGATTTCAAAAATTTTTTTTTCTAAAAATAGGTATACTCAAGAGACAGGTCTGAAAGGACGCTGTGTTTGATAACTGTACCGGAAGTGTGTCAAAAAAATCGTCAAGTGTGTCAAAACAAGGAAATTTGCATATTTTTTGCTTAAAAAACGTTCATTTTAAGTGATTACGAGTAGGAACATTGAACTTCGAGAAATCTTGATGGTCGGGATTGGTATGTGAGGCCAAAATTTAGATTATTGCATTATAAGTTTGTCAAAAAAATGTTGTCAAGTGTGTCAAAAGAAAGATTTTTATTTATTTTTTTACCCAATTTTTCGGAAAAAAAAATTAAATTAAAATTTTTTTTGAAATGAAATTTTATTATTATAATTGAGAACTATGGCATCATAAGTTTGTCAAAAAAATGATATCAAGTGTGTCAAAAGAAAAATTTTTATTTATTTTTTTACCCAATTTTTTGGAAAAAAATAAAATAAATAATTTGTATGACGTGAAAATATATTATTAATATAGAGAATTATAAGTTAATCAAAAAAATAATGTCAAGCGTGTCAAAAAATGATTTCATTGATTTTTTTAGCCAATTTTTTGGAAAAAAATAAAATAAATAATTTGTATGACGTGAAAATATATTATTAATATAGAGAATTATAAGTCAATCAAAAAAATAATGTCAAGCGTGTCAAAAAATGATTTCATTGATTTTTTTAGCCAATTTTTTGGGAAAAAAAATGTGGCTGTTTTTATGACGTAAATGTAATTGAAAATGAAATTGAACATGGGAATTTTTGAATTTGTTATAGTTTTTGAAATATTTTTGGAATTTTGAAAAAGTATGTATTTTTGATTTTGTAATAATTTTTGCAATATTTTTAGAATTTTAGAAAAAGTTTTAATTTTTGATTTTGTAAGAATTTTTGGAATATTTTTGGAATTTTGAAAAATTTTAAATTTTTGATTTTTTATAATTTTTGGAATTTTGAAAAAAGATTCAATTTTTGATTTTGTAATAATTTTTGGAATATTTTTAGAATGTTGAAAAAAGTTTGATTTTATTATAATTTTTACAATATTTTCGGAATTTTGAAAGAAATATGAATTTGTGATTTTGCAATATTTTCTCGAATCGCTAAATTGAAGGTTTTTGAATAGTTTGCTGAAAATGAAAATGAAATTGGACATGGACATTTTTGAATTTGTTATAGTTTTTGAATATTTTTGGAATTTTGAAAATGTTTTAATTTTTGATTTTGTAAGAATTTTTGCAATATTTTTAGAAAATTTTAAATTTTTCATTTTATTATAATTTTTGTAATTTTGGAAAAAGTTTCAATTTTTGATATTGTTATAATTTTTGCAATATTTTTACTTTTGAAAAAAGTTTGAATTTTTAAGAAATTTTGGAATATTATTAGAATTTAGAAAAACTTTAAATATTTGATTTTATTCCAATTTTTGGAATGTTTTTAGCATTTAAAAAACAAATTTTTTTAATTTTATATATATTTTTAGAATTTTGAAAAAAGTTTCAATTTTTGAATTTTTAAGAATTTTTGGAATATTATTAGAATTTAGAAAAAGTTTAAATATTTGATTTTATTCTAATTTTTGGAATATTTGGAATTATGAAAACAGTTTCAATTTTGGATTTTGTATAATTTTTGCAATATTTTCAGAATTTTTGAAAAAAGTTTAATACTAATATTTGATTTTGTAATAATTTTTGGAATATTTTTAGGATTTTGGAAAAAGTTTGATTTTATTTATTTTTTACAATATTTTTGGAATTTTGAAAGAAATATGAATTTGTGATTTTGTAATATTTTCTCGAAACACTAAATAGAGAGGTTTTTGAGTAGTTTGCTGAGTGTAACTAAAAACCATGTCCGCATAAAAGTTTTTTGTCGAAAACTATATCAAAATCCTTAACCCAGACCGAAGTCTTGATATCTCAGAGCTGTGAGATTTCAGCCCCTCCATATTTTTTTAATGTATTTATTTATAATATTGATTAAATTACAATGTTTATAGAAAAAATATATTTTTAATGTTTTTTTCTAATGTGTTGTTCTAATGTGTTGGTGATGTTGAAATTATAACAAAATCTTCGATCATTGGGATCTGCAATTCTTATTCTGAATAAAAGCTGTTTCTCAATCAGAAATACACAGAAAATGGTTCAAATTTATTGCAGGTGTTGAAATATGAAATGTTTAATTTATTAGATCCACAGTTAATACAGGATTATTTACTCAATAAAAAAACACAAGTGAATTTCTCATATACCAAACTTTAAAAAATCGTAAGAAAAAATCCATATTGAATCGCTGACTTTTTATTTCTCAATTTCATAGCTGCATATGTTTACTTTAAAATTTGTAAAAATTCTCTCTGCGGTCGTGCGGCAAACTAACTCTTGTTTGGAAAACGCATTTGCACTAGTAATATAATCTACTATTTTCCTTTCGTCAATACCAACAATATATCAAAGTTTCAGATTTTTTAAAAATTTAAAAATCAACAAAAAAATGTACATTTTCAAAATAATAACCCAAATACAAAAATATTCAATGCATGAATTTTGTGATTAGGATCTTCTGATATGTTATGAATCATTCCTAGACTAAAATTTTTGGTAACGTCATTACGACAAATGAAGATTGTGGTCGTATTTTTAAGTTGTGAAATGAAAACGTGTGATTGCATTTGTGAATGAGGCGTCCGAGTTTTTTAACGTTTCAATTTAAATGAAAAAAATCAGAATTCAAAAAAATCAAATATTTGGCTTACATATAAAAAATAATTTGAGTTTTTCACAATCTTCTAAATATTATAAAAAAATAAATTTAAATATCAGTAAACCGACATGAAAGATGGCAAATAAAAAATATTAAATAACTATGTTAATATTTTTGAATCACTAAAATTAATTATTCAAAGTTCCCGTTTCTTTTTTGTGTATGTTTTTGTTAACTTCACACAAAAAATTTGTTTCGCACATAATTTTAGATGAAAATGAAAGAAAATTCATCAATTTAATATTACGAAAATCATATTATCTCATAAAGCCAGTTTAAAAAATGTTAAACTACTTTTTCACTCTCCATTTTTTTTATTCTTTATTTATTATTCTTATTATTAAATAAATTTCGTCTTGCTTCGTTTTTTATTATTCGTAAAACATGCGGCTAACATTTGTGTGCTAAGGCGTTTTACGACATGTGAACGGTATTGCGCACATCTTCTGCATGACTTGTATTATGCACAATTTTGTACACGAAGATTTTGTAACATCCACAATACATTCACATTTCGTGCATTTTTTCAAAATTGTTTTACTTGATTGCTTATTGAAATCGAATAGGATCTTGAAAGTGAGTTTTTCCAACAAAACTATTCTTCCACATATATGATGAATAATAGTGATTTACTAAGTTTATTATGCGAGAATTCACTAAATGATTAACATTTATAGGGTTAGTTTAATTCGTCATTTTGATTTGGTTCCCTATTTCGGCGCCATTTTTGCACATCTTAAGTGGAAGTGACTCTCTTTTTAGTTTGGTTTAAAATTTCGGCTACATTGGTCTGACTATTATAAGCTCAGAGAGTCTTAACACCTTAACCATAAATAAATATTTACCTTCCCTATTCTTTAATGACACCTCTCACAAGGCACTACACAAAAAGAAAATATAAAAATAAAATCTCTATTTTATTTATAAATCATGTTTGACATTGTGCAGTATGCCATAAAAAAGTACATTTCCTTATCCTGATTTAAATATAACTAAATAAAACAAAACTTATCTTAAAATAGTTGATATCAGTTAGTTTGCATTGATTTTAATTCTTGTATATTGTTTTTATTTTTCGGTTTTCAATTTCCATCAATTCTTTTGTTCACAAATTCTTTATCATGCTTTCTTAATTTGTTTTCAGTTTCCACTTATTTATTTCGTTCTCTACTTTTATTTCGCGTTCAGTTTACACGTCCTCAATTTTTTAAATTTATTAATGCACTTGTTCTTTACAACTAATTTTTTCAATAAATATACCAATTAATTTATTTTATATAAAAGCATTGGTCGAGTTTTTAGGTTCAATCCTCTTTGCTTTTTACTAGACCAACTCAAAAATAAATTAAATAATAGCATTTAATCCAACTCTTTAGATGTTGGAAATAGGGCAATATAGAAATGAAGACCATCTATGCAGTTTGAAATATGCTGCCATTGTGATGGTAAGTTAGAATGGACGAGTAAAATGTGAAATAAATACATTGATTATTTGAATCAGTTTGATAATTTTATCAAACTCACGAGTCTGTTTTTACGAAGAACTTTATTTTTATCGGCTTACAGATGCTGCAGAAAGCGTGAGTGCAATGTTTTCTTCTATTAAACATTTATATCTTTTGTTAGTTTAATTGTTTGAATATCATAGCAAACTATAAAATATGAACTATGTATTAGTAAAACAGACATGCACACATGCCAAAAAGCTTAACCCTCTTGCCTTTGAGGATTTTTATAAAGTTTTAAAATTATGTTTCATGGCTTAAAATTTATTATATGATTTGCTTTTATGATGTCGAATGTAAATTGAAAAATTTAACTTTTCATTACTCTTATTAATTAAATTCTTGTTATTATAATTTTAGACAAAGATTAGAACTTATGAGAGAAATGTATCACAATGAAGCTGAGTTAAGCCCAACCTCTCCAGACTACAATGTTGAAAGTTTAACTGGTGGTGATCCATTTTACGATCGGTTTCCATGGTTTAGAATGGTGGGCAGATCGTTTATATATTTAAGTAATTTATTATACCCAGTACCGTTGGTGCATAAAGTGGCTATTGTTAACGAACGTGGTGATGTAAAAGGATATCTACGTGTTGCATTACAACCAGTTTTAGATGAGGAAAGTGTTGATTTCACAAACGGTGTAAAGCAATCAGCAAGAATACTATTTGAAGAAGAAAATAAAACAAAATATCGTTCATATCATTCTGAAAAAGATGAACGATATATTGAAGGGAATGAATGTTGTAAAATTGAAGGTAATTAAATAAATCTCCTTTAGGAGTTGAGTAACTTTAAAAAATTATTAATAATTACAATAATAGAAATTGAACTTGAAGATGCTGATTCGGGCCGGGGTGATTCTAGCGTTTCATCAGAGCTACATGAAGCGAACGATGAGATTGGTGATCATTTACAAATTGGAAAAGAATTTACGTTTAGAGTAACAGTATTACAAGCAACTGGTGTTGGTGCTGAATATACAGATATATTTTGTCAATTTAAGTAAGTTGTAAAAAAAGTTCGGAAGAAGATAGTTACAAAATATTTTGTGGTGTTATTCTAGTTTTCTTCATCGGCATGAAGAAGCTTTTTCTACAGAACCCGTTAAAAATTCAGGATCTGGAGCTCCACTGGGATTTTATCATGTCCAAAACGTGAGTATTGACATCATTTCATATTTGTTAAAAATTTTGATCAATACTGGCACAAATGTTTCATGCCCGTAACTTTTTTTTTCAGATTACTGTTCCAATAACTAAATCATTCATCGATTACTTAAAAACTCAACCTGTTATGTTTAAAATATTTGGACACTATCAACATCATCCTTTACATAAAGACTCAAAACAAGATTGTATAAGTAGACCACCACCACGTCGAATGCAACCACCAAGTATACCAATAAGCCAACCTGTACGTAGTCCCAAATTTGGACCACTACCTTGCCCACCATCCTCCACAGTTTTAGCTAAACACGATGTCTTAGTTTGGTTTGAAATTTGTGAATTAGCACCCAATGGCGAATACGTTCCATCAGTTGTTGAACACAGTGATGATCTTCCATGTCGTGGGCTTTTCTTACTACATCAAGGAATTCAACGACGAATTCGTATAACAATCGTACATGAACCAACACCAGAAGTTAAATGGAAAGATATAAGAGAATTGGTTGTTGGTCGAATTCGTAGTAATCCAGAATCAGGTGATGAATTAGATGATGATTCGTGTGTCTTATCACTTGGATTGTTTCCTGGTGAAGTGTTAGAAGTTCCTGGAGATGATCGTTCATTCTTTAGATTTGAAGCTGCATGGGACTCAAGCTTACATAATTCAAATCTTCTTAATCGCGTTACACAAGCAAGAGAAACTATTTACATTACTCTAAGTGCATATTTAGAGGTTGGTATTTCAATTTAAAATTAAGACTGTTTTTAACACCCAATTTAATCAACAGTTGGAAAATTGTGCACGACCAGCAATTGTTACAAAAGATTTAAGTATGGTTATATGTGGAAGAGATGCTAGAACAGGACCCAGATCATTGAAACATTTCTTTTCGGGACATTATCGAAATCCTGAAGCAAATCGATTATCAGGAGTATATGAATTATCATTAAGAAGAGCGTCCGAAGCAGGTAGTCCAGGTAGAAACGTTGTAAAGTAGATAAAGCACCGCCTGCAATAATTAAATAACAAATTATAAAAAATATTTACTAACTTCTTCTTTCTTTCTAAAAAATAAATACTCTTTCTGTTACATTGTAATTGGCGCTACTGAAATATTTTGCATGTTGAATTATTTCGTTAAATTTGCTGTAACAAAGTCAAGCTTTCGAGTTTTCAAATATATTTCTTAGAGAAATTTATTGGAACTATTTCCAACGTCGTGAACTAATATATGTTTTTTCTATGTAGGTGTTCAAAGACGTCAACGTCGTGTATTGGATACAAGTTCAACTTATGTACGCGGCGAGGAAAACCTTCATGGATGGCGTCCAAGAGGTGATTCATTGATTTTCGATCATCAATGGGAATTGGAAAAATTAACTCGCTTAGAAGAAGTTGGCCGTGTGAAACATTTACTTTTATTGCGTGAAAGATTAGGTATGGATACAAATCCCAATCCTACAACGAAGACAGAAAAAGATGTTTGTAATTTAGCGGCACGAGCAGGGGCATCACCTGTTCACATGGTTATCCCACCATCTCCTCAAACACCTGTGAAAGACTCCCAACAAATCTTATGCGATAGAGATTATAATCAACATGAAACAGATTTAATGATGAAATGTGTTAAATTGATAACAGGTAATGAATGATAATGACGAGGAGAAAAGCAGAATTTTGTGTAAATATTAATATAATTTTCTTACATAGGTCGTATTGGAGGAAAAAATGAGCAAAATGACAATATGGCACAATCTGACTCATCACCAGGTGATGAAGGTTGCGCGGATATGACCGTCAGCTGTATTTCTGGCAATTCAATAGAGTAAGTGTATATTCCATCCACATGAGTTTGTATAGACTTATCTGTGTAGGTCAGTTTGTAGGTCGGTCCGTACTAATTAATATTTTTAACTTGTGATGTATACTTGTTTTTGGGTTTGATTACATATTTTGAAATTTTTATTGTCCAGAGATTGATTTCAACTTTTGAATTGAGAATCCTAAAGAAAGAGGTGCATAATATTTTTGATTATTCTTGAAATTGGTATAGGATATTTACAGGCTGTTCACAAATTACGTAGTGACCCTAGTTGAAGGAAAAGGGATTTCAAATCTGTTATGATACACTGAAAGAAAAAATTTGATCATTCGGTTGGCACAATGATTATGCGGTTACGTTGAGATCTTCGGTTGTTGTATCTTCAAAATTGGTTTTTGAAGATAAGCCAACCGAATTTGAGGATATTGCGACAAGAAACATTCGGTCGCACTCTGCATAAAATGGGTTGTTATGACCGAATTTTTCTCGCAGTGTGGAAACAAAATTTCTTTGCAACTTGTTACGATCTGTTACGAGAACAACGGAGGTTGTTAAAAAATTAGTTAACGTTTGTTTATTATATATTTGTTTTGTTATTGACGAGAAAGATTCCTATTTTTGACTATTATCCACCATATTCGTCACAATATAATGAAAAAGACACATGATTTCAGAGATTCCCTAATTTTTGTTTTAAATTACAGATTATGCTCACCTGAAAAAATTGATGTACCAAGTGGTTGGGAAGCACCAGCTCCTGCACCACAACCAACATTACCACTGCGACTTTACGTTCCTGAGTTAGAAGAAATACGTGTAAGTCCTGTTGTTGCACGGAAAGGATATTTAAATGTTCTAGAACATGGTGGTTCTGGATGGAAAAAGCGGTGGGTTACTGTACGTCGACCATACGTTTTTATTTTCCGTTCAGAAAAAGATCCAGTTGAACGTGCTATTCTTAATCTTGCTACAGCTCAAGTTGAATGTAGTGAAGATCAAGCAGCAATGGTAAAAATTCCAAATACATTCAGGTAACTATTACCAATATTTAATAATTTTTTTAATTAACGTTATTTAAATTATATTTAGTGTTGTTACAAAGCATAGAGGATATTTACTTCAGACTTTAGGTGACAAAGAAGTTCATGACTGGCTTTACGCAATAAATCCTTTATTAGCTGGACAAATCAGGTATGTCACAGTTATATTTGTAACAATATTATCACGACATTTTGGTTATTAGTTCTTTGAATTTAAAATAAATTTAATTAATTTTTATAGATCTCGTTTAGCACGTCGTCCTCTCGACAGTTTATCTCAATCACAGCTATTACAAAATTCCGGGGGTAAATGAGATACGATTACAATGGAGTCCGTTTTGGTGTACTAAAAAAATTAAAACTATTTACAAATACAAAATTTTATTACATTTTCCAATGTTTCTTTTAAACTATATTTATTTATTTATATTATTTTATTTTTTTATTAGTTATAAAATGGAATAAAAATTTCCCAATGTAATGCTCAAAAGTACCCCAAAACGGATTCCATTTCGGAATTGAATAATTTAATTTAATTTAAACAAAAATATTAAAGAAGATTATTGTAAGAGAGATAATCTAATTAAAACATGTGTTTACAATTCTTTAATGAAGGAAATTAAATAAAAAAAAAACAATAACTTCCCATATCGGGAAGTTAATTAAGTAAATAAATTTATTTTTTAACTAAGGATCGCAGGGATTTAAAACAAATATATTTAGTTGAATATTGATGACAAAAAAAAAAAAACAAACATAAAAATAGAAAGAATTGTAAATACGTTTTATATTTGAATGAAGTTTAACTTTAAATTTTTAATAATAATTATAATTAATAATGTAAAAGAAATGAAAGTAATTCATAAAAAATTATTTAGCATTTTAGACATTTAATTATATCAACAAAAAAAGTTATATAAATATATATAGTATTATTTATTTAAAAACAATAAACTATTGAATCAAACCAAATTTAATTATTAAAATATATTAATATATTAGAAACTTAGTTAATATCAAGATATAAAAACAAATAAATTAAACTATTTAATTAAAAATAATTAAATTCAGTAAATGTGTAAATCATAACTAATTATTTAAATAGTCATATAACATTTTATTTATTTTTTTAAAATCGTTATAGCTTATGAATATTTTATTTATTTATTTTTAGTTTTAAATAAAAATATTATAATAAATTATCAACGCGATATATAAATGATTATCAGATTAAAATAAAATGAAAGCATTGGAATCTTTTGCAATTACACTTTAATTGTTTAGATATAATAGACCGTAAGAATCTGAAAATGTTAAAACACTGAATTGATACCAAATTAAAAAAATTATTCGTCACAGTTTTTTACATTTGAAAGAAAACGATCAATTATCATACCCTCATACCATTAAAAAAGTGTTTAATGTTTTAAATTGTGTAGTTTTTTTTTTAAATATTTTTGAAAAAGTGCCGTTTACAGCAATCTCGCTCGTGTATATGTTTTGTGCATCGCGTTGATTTATTTATTTGATTTAGTTTGAATTTTATTTTTATATTCTTATATTAATGTAGTTATATTTAAAAAAAAATATTCAGTAAAATAAGTAAATTTTTAAAAAAATACTACAACTGCACTCACTGACTTAAAAAATTTCTGCTTTTATATTTTACTAGATATTTGTGTTTGTCCGCTCAATTTATTTATTTTCCGTACTTTCAAATGCATTTTTAGTTTATCAATTATGATCATAACAATAGAAAAAGAGAAAAGGATATTTAATTTTATTTATATTTTTCTTTTGAGAATTAAATTTACATCGTGATAGTTTTAACCAAGCTAAATTTGGTTAAGATGTTTGAATGCTTTATATCGATTCCTTACGTCTGTCAAACTTTTAAAGTTCTTATTAGATAGAAAAATTTATAATAATTAATTATTTTTCGGATTTTGATAAGTTTGTTTTAATAATGCAGGTGAATCAAATTCAAATCCGTTAAAAGAGCACTTGATGTTAATTTTGTTTAAGTCTTGATTTGTTTTGTTCCAAGCAATTGAACATCGAAAAGAACTTTTAAAAATTATTTGACCTGAAGTAAGAACAACAATTACATCTGATAAAAAAATGTTGGGGATTTTTTTTTAAATGAAAAAAATCAAGGAGGATTTTTCATAAATGATGAAAGTCATTTCTTTATGTTAAGATCCAGGAGAAATATTTTTTTTTTAATTAAACGAAATCGTATGTTATGTAATTTAGACAAGTTAAAAAGAAAATGCATGTAAACACATTTTTATACTCTATTGTTATTATTAACAAAATTACTTATTTTTCCAAATTCAAAGCTTTCTATAAAAATTATTCTTATATTTTTTTATTATATAAAAATATAAAAAAATATAAACTTATAAACCAAGATATGGAAAAAATGAATCAATTAGTTTAATTTTTAAATTTAACATGAGAATATCAACAATTTATTAATAATTAAAAAAAAAATAATACAGAAAATTTTATTAAACATTAAAAACCATAAATCTTTCAAATGTGTATAAAAAACCTTTATTTAACAGAATGAAAAACGATAAACAAATGACTATGAATGAAAATATATTCATTCTCAAAATTGTAAGAAAATTTAATCTATTATTGCTGAATGTAATATCAAAAGTAAAATACAAAAACAAACTGATATTCGTGGCATAAAATCACTATAAATAAATAAAAAGCTTTAAATAAAATGCAAAATTATTGTTGTTTTTGATTTAATTGTGTGTCTCGGATAATTAAGAAGGAATTCATCAATACTTTGTAACAGAATAAACAAATTTCAACGTTTAGATGTTGACACAAAGATGGAGATGCAATGTAAGTGTGTGAAACTTTAAATCAAACGAAATTTGAAAACAAATAATTAACGGATAAAAAGCTTAAAAGACGGGTAAAGTATAATTAATTTTTTTTTTATAATCTACAGAGCTTATCGCAATCTAACAAGATAAACATTGGCAGCACTAAAAAATATTATATAAATTATGAACAGTTTTTCAATTCCAAAGAAATCTGTATGATCTTGAGAAACAGCCAAACGAAGCGTGCAAAAATGTTGATTCCTTAATTAGTTGTTGCTTCCTTCCCCTTTCCTTATTAAATGAAAAAAATGTTTAACAATACAATAGCTTATGATTGGTATCTAGAACCTTTAAATATTGACTGGATTTCTGGGGCTTTAATATAGTACTTTATTGGGGGTTTTAGTTTATTGGTGTTTTTGTAAATAAATATGTAAAATGTTTTCCACCACACTACGCAATAACCTCAGACATAAACCATTTAGTTTATTTAATCTCACTTCTCCACATTAGAGCGCACCACATTAAAAACTAAATGGTGGATAGTTGTCGTTTTGATACCCCCATTTCAAGAAATCCATATTTTTTGTCAGAATCTGTCAGAACCTACTAATATATACATAAGAGAGATTTAATATTTTCGATGTTTAAGAGCAATGTTATTTTTGCGACTCTTAATTGAATTTACACGTTGGACTTGCTAAACTACGCCTAGACTTATTATATCCACGTCTATCGTATCTAAATAAAATAATGAGATTATGGTTAAAAGATGGGAGACCTCTACAGGGTCATACCTAGTCGCAGGCTCGATGGCCTTTAGACCTCTTGATCATACCTCACTATATTTGTTTGAAATAAAAAGGCTTCTTTTTCTTTCTCCAAAAGTATTATCTTTTATTCAATCGTTATAAACTTGTACTTCTTAGTCTTAAGAATAAACATATACCTCTTAGCTTTAAAAATAAACTTATCTTTTTATCTGAAAATTTCTCCTATATATATTCTACATTATACCTTTCCGTATACATACATTTTAAATCTTAAAGACAAGCCGTTTACTTCATAAATTTTATTTTTGTTGGAATAAACAAAACAAAATTAGTATATTACATATCTAGAGTTGTAAATAGCATTTTACATGCGATGGAAAATTTTGCGCACGAGACGCGTAGCGTCGAGTGCAGTATCATCACGAGCACGGTAAATGCTTTACAACTCGAGATTTGTTATATACTTTTTCTACGAATTTGTTTTAATGCCCAAACGCATATAATTACTTGAAAAAATGAACTACTAATTATAAATTAAAAGCAAATAGTTTACAAATTGTGGTAGGCTTTGCATTATTCTGTGTCAAAATGAATTGAAATATTTAATTTTTAAAAATCAAATTTTTCTTTAAATAAAAATTTTTCTTTTTATTAAAAGCGTGCGGTAATATATACATATATGAAAATCCATTACCGCACGCTTTTTTTTACTTAGCGCACGCTATTTGAAATAATCAATTTACATGTCATGCACAGTGGCGTAGCTAGCATGGGTGGCACCCGAGGCGGATGTTGTGGTGTCACCCCAAAAATAAAAACTGTCAATAATAATAAAAAGCCGATAAACGTAATTTATAATTTTTTTTAATTAATAGAAATGAGCATTATTATTAATAAGCTACATTGGGTCATTAATTTTAATTTGCTAAAACTCCTCTCACACGAACACACTAATAAGCAAATAGTCATAAATAACTTTAGTGCAACCGTAAATTCATAAAAACTGGTAAATTTTGATACAGATAATTTCAACTCTTCACTGTTCGCCAAAAGCTAAGTGTTTGTCTGCACAACCTCGAACAATGAAGCTAAATCTTAAACTGACTTAAGTCTAGATTTTGACTGAAAACTTTTGGTAATATTTAAATTGTAAATCATATGAAAATCATATGAAGATTTTGGCTAAACACTTTTGGTAATGTTTTCTTTTAATATTTTCACTACTTTTTTTAGTTAACACTTTGAAAAAAACACTTTACGATTTTGAAGGCTTTTGCAGCGGAGCCCTCTACTTGTTCACGTTTCGGTTTCGGTTTTTTAAATAGACTCTCATTAACAACACAAATTCTCTATTATTTATAGGGAATTTTTTGTAAACGTTCAATTAAATAAAAAAAACCTAAAAGTCATGAAAGTTCATTTTTTATTTATGTTAAAAATTTTCAATAATAGTAGATTCTTGTATGAGCTTAGAATGAAGGCAATTCTTCACGAGAATGAAGTTTCCCGAAACGAGTGGAGGGAATCATCCGAGTGAAGAATTGCCATCATCCTAAGCGAATACAAGATGCTATTTTATCCACGACTGTAAAATATTTCGTTTATTTTCCTGTTTTCATGCAAAAATTTGTATCGCCATATTGAAATAAAAACATCAAAGATAGCGGAAAACAAAACAAGTTTGTTGTTTAATTTGTTAGGGGAATATTTAATAAACTATAGAGCTGTGAAAGAATTTTAATCAAATTCACTAGTTGTGGAATGAATACAATTACAATGGAAGACATACGCATGGAAAGCATATATTCTTTAGTAGCCGTGGATAAAATTATTTTGTTGATTTCAGGGGTTTTAGTTTTACTTTAATATATTGGGTAATCTTTTAATTATTGATATTTTTTAATAATTGGTTTATTTGGGGTTTTGTTTAGTTGGAGATTTTGGTTGATTTTATTATGTAGGAATTTAAAGTGTTGGTTACATTGTAACTATTTATGATTAGGGAGGTTTAGACTTGGATTTTATTTAGATTGAAATATTTATGTTGTTTATGTTGTTTGAGGTATGGATTGGGTTGTTAGGATCGGTTAGATCGAATGCTGGAGATGTTTGTTGGGAGAAATCTGTTAATTGGATTTGGGTTTTAAAGAAATATTGAGAACTTACATTGTAGTAAGTTTGGAGTATGTTTGAGAATGTTTGGGCATTGGTTTAATGGCTTGTGTTTGTTAGCGATATGTAGTGGTTTCGGTATGATCCACTACAGTACCTGGTACCATTGCTCTCGATAGAACTCTTTCTTTTAAGCTCCACCTTGAGAATACGTCAAAAAAACCTAAATCGAGAAACAATGTATTGCATAAACTGGCAGTCTCGACATGGGGTGCTACTCCAGCCACCCGCCGCACAACTGCTCTAAGTCTGGTTTACTCAGTGGCTGACCAGTCTGGCTGAATAGCACACATACTCAAAAAGTTGACTGCCCTCTGAATGCCGCGATGCGTACTATAATTGGTACTATCAGGTCCACTCCTTTACCTTGGCTCCCTGTGTTAAGCAATATCGCTCCACCTGCACTCAGACACTCGCATTCACTCATGCGTGAACATAAAAAGGTAACAAACAACATCACGTTACCCTTGCACGAATATTACGGTGACCACAGTTGTCGATTGAAGTCAAGAAAGCCTCACAAAACTACCAGCAACCTGCTGGCAACTAATTTTAATATATTGGATGCCTGGGACACCTCCTGGAATGATTACAACACTCCTGGCGTTTCTGTTACTAACCCGACTTCTGCCCAACCTGGTTTCGATCTGCCACGTCATACCTGGACACTAAACCGAATAAGAACGAATCATGGACGTTGTAATGATTCTTTCTACAAGTGCTTCACGCGGAGCTCCACAACAAACCATAAAACACATCGCAACTGTGTGTCCACTTCGACGATACAATGGCGACATCTCAGACATCCAATTGGCAACTCCCGATGTAGTAGCATGGATAGACTCGCTCGATCTAATGTTCAAATATACTGCCCAATGTTCAAATATTTTAATATTTTACTCTTTAATTTTTAACTAAAAGACGCGTAATCAAATCGATTGTAAGCTCATTTAATGTGTATTCATGTTTTGTTTTATGTAGATTTCATAGGAAAATCTACCTATTTTAAGTTTTATTTTTGTTTTTGATGTGTCACAACAAAAACCATACGCTAAAAAATAAATATACATAATACAAGATTAGATATTTTTTTTGTAAATGAAAAATTGCACGCGATATTTACAATCGAAATGCAGTTGTCTCAACCTCTCCGCGGAGGCAGATATGGTTAATCGAACTCCGAAATTGATTCAACAACTGTACAGTTACAGAACGATGTAGTTGAGACAACCTCACGTAATGTTTGTATAAAAATTATAAATAGTTCAATTAATTTCAAATATTTATATTTTAAAATGAAAAATTCATGATATAATGAATTTTTCATTTTAAAATATAAATATTTGAAATTAACAAAAGAAAAATTTTTTTCATGGAAAAAGTTATTAACTTTATTCAGCTATACTGTTATATCGAATGTAACACTTTATATTTGAAATAAATAAACCCCATTCTGTTGTCAGGAAAATGTTAACGTGTAGTTGCTCCAATCACGGTGAAAGAGTTTTCAATTATTTTTTCTTTGGTTGAATAATAAACTGCCAACTTCTAGATGAGGTTGTCATTACTTTAATTTTTTTTTCAGTGTATATATGGAATTTCAGCAATCTAGTTCATCTGATAAAGCAGAGCAATTGCTAGATGAACATAGAAAGAATTAAGTGCAAAACAGTGATTTGATCCTTGTACACTTTTCATTGTTCGTTATCCTTCGTGTGTGTATCATTAGATAGCAGTTAAGTCTTACATAAATTTCATGTTCTCTTATGTTTATGTTTATGCAAATTTTCATCAGCTTTACTATTTCTGCGCTAAATCAGTTTCAAATTAATTCTTTAAGTTATTCAAAAACTTTGCCATGATTCAACAACATAAAATTAAAATGGAAAAAATGTAATTAGATTTTTAAGTTCCCAAGTTTATAAAGAAGTTTAGTCTATAAGAACAACAAATATTAAATACAAAACAAAACAATTTTAAAATAATTAGTTTTGTTATTGGTTTTGCATATTTGATATTATTTTGTTTTTTATGTAGGATTTAACATACCAAAATAAGATTTCTTAAAATAAGCTTCAAGTTTTGGTTAGGATTTGTTTTATTTTAGTGTTTTATTTACTGTAACTTTTATTGTGATGGTGTACTTTACTAACATTTCAATCAGACAGTGTGTAATAAGAAAACTTCAGAAAACCGAGTTTTTAATAAGTTGATAGTTATATAACCGATAACCGTAATAGGAACTTGTTGAAAGTAGTTAGGGGATATAAACTTCAAACTTGATGAAAAACAAGGAGCAAAAGCTACTACACCTGACAGTTATCTCAAGAAAGTATCTCGAAATACTTAATAGAACAAAATAGATAGAAAATATATATAGTAGGATTAGTAGAACGTAATAAGTTTTTTAGTTTATTTAGGAGCAAAACAGGAGTATATTTTAAATTTATTTTAAACGCCTATTTAATAACTCAAACGGAATTTTTCATCCGGTAACTCGCTTTTGAAGGTGTTATTTAGATGTTACTTTTCTATTGAAAATAAGTTATATGTATTTAAATCCTTTAAATTCTAAATAGTAGAATCTGTAGATTTTAAAGAATAGTTGAATTTCGACTCGGGATAGTTACAATTCCAATATCAAATACCTGTTTAGTGAAAACATTTATGAGCCTCTAAAGTGGTTTACGAATTACGCTCACTACCGTAGATCAATCATTTGAGTCATATGTTCGGTATTACCGTTAGTTTCTCAAACTAAACATCCATACAGTTGAAAAAATTCAATTGACAATTCAACTCACTAAATAAAGTTTCGATAAGGTCCAATAAAAACGCTTCATTTACTTTTTTTTAACAAATCAAAACGAATTGTTTCGATTATTTTTCTCTGGAGGGAAGGAACAGCGAATATTTTCGAATATTTTCGGTCTACTTAATATATTAATTTAAAACAAAAATTCACATACAAAATTATGTGAAAATGCAATTTGCAAATAGTAAAAATGTCCGTTTTCATTCATAAATGATTGCATGTTTATGTTTATTTGTCAAAAATAAATAACAAATTTATAACGTTTATGCGTCGCCTACTAAGATGAAATAATATTTTATTATGTATGATTATGTTGTATGAAATAATGTTACTATTTCTGTTCGTTAAATTGTCTGCTAAATACAACTCGTTGTGGCGAACATCTAAATTTAAAAGTTTAAAAATCAAATTTAGCATGCGAGGATTTTTCATTCAAATTAACGGAAAACAAAATAGTTTTTTTTAAGTTCTTGTTTTTTCTTCTTTAGCAAAAGAGATTTTTTAAAATTATCGATTTATCAAAAAGTTTTAAGTCTAATTATCTTGGAAGTTCCTTTAATATTTTGTTTTAATTATTTATGTGATAAACCTTAATAAGAAAAATAACGTTGATTTAAACATTTTTGTTCAGCATTTATTCTTTCAATTGTGAAGCTACACTTAGGCTTAATTAACTTTAATTGTGGAGAACTTTAATTTATGTGTGCATATATGAACTTTAAATGTAGTGAACTTAAATCTAAGTTATATTATCTTCGGATGAAAATGTTCTTATTTTAAAGTACTTATTTTGATTATTAAAACATTGTAATTAACTAAATATATTCAAAATTATTTTGAAACAGAATTAAATATTATTTTAAATGTGATTGAGTGTCTTAAATTTTAATTCACAAATATGATTTGGTAATTTTTCAAGAAGAAAACAAAACTGACTAAATTAGATAATCATCTGCGTATTTTGGGATTACAAATATGTTTTTTATATCTGATTGAATAGCGTGAATGACTAGCTATGTTAGAAGATTACCAACTACAGTCAAAATTTTATCCTCATTAAAATCTTTGATTTTGGATAGTATATAGCGTTAAGAAGAGCTGTAATTTATAGCTTGATTGGAAAGCTATATCGTCACCAAATTATTAGTCGATTATTTTTCAACATTACTACTCATGCCATTTGAGGTTAAAAATTTCCCACGTGCGCTACGCGCACTCGGGACCTCAAATGACATTCGTAATAATGATTATGAAAAATAATCGACTATTATTTGACGACTCGTGATATTATATATGAATATATTATTATAGTTTGAATTTTTTTGTACTTTGTGCCATTTACTAAAAACTAGTTTACCGATCCTATTGAATTTTTGTTTATTCTTTTAGTTAGAAGGAATTAAATAAGGCTTAATAAAAAAAATTATGCTGAAAAATGTTTTGCTCATTTTACATTGAAATTTTTAGAGATGCCGGAATCCAAAAGTGCCTTTTCCTTTTCTTTTTTCTTTTGATTTTCAAATATTTAGTCTTTGAATCAAAACATACTCAAATAACAGACCAGCGTTGATTCGTTGACGGGAATTTGATGTATTGTACCAACGAAATGTACCAACGAAAGAAAGGTCTTGATTTTAAGAATAAAAAAGTTCTTGATTTTATCAATGTTTATAATTTAAACTTAAGTTGTTCTCTAATATTTTATGTCTGTACTATAGTAGTGCTCTTGCTTGAAATGATTATGATTTATTACGAAAACCACATATATTAATTCAAAATTTTTATAAATTTTGTAATATTTTTTAAAATTACGTCAAATACTTAACACTTATTTCAATTTACAATATGTATATGATAATCAATTATATGAATTTTTTATTGTAATTTAAAAGAAAATTCACCATCTATAGGCCAAATTTCAGGAAAATCTACAACTCGAGCATTTCATATTAAATCGAGAGGAAAAAGCAAAAATCTTAGATGACCATTTCCAATTTGTCTGAAAATGCGTTAATAGATTCGTCTCGTAAAAAAAAACTAATATGACCGAAAAAATTCAATAAGTGGTTTTTCATGAGATATCACCATACAAAGTTTCGCGAAAATCGGGAAAAATCAAAAGAGGCGTCAAATTCAAAAATTCACAGCTCTTTCATTTTTTATTCGATTTGCGTCAACAGTATATCGTTGGAAAGGTAATTTAGTCTACTTTAAGATAATTTATTAAGATTATTCAAAATTTATTGTTGCCCAACAAAAGATGGTCAAAATGTGAGTTTTAATATATTTTCACCCTTCGGCTCAAAACCTTACCTTTAATATTTTTTTTTTAAAGTTCTACAAAGTACCTTTTCAACGATATACTGTTCTTGATGGTATCTTGATTTGTTAGGTTTTTATTGAGTTTTTTATGGGATATGACATGAATTTTCAGTACAAAGTTTTACCGAATGAGTAAAAAATCGACCATATTCTCTATTCGTTCACAGATAACTAGCTTCGCTCTTCGGCAATATTGTTTGTTTCGACAAAATCTATATTCAATCCATACAGGTGAATGACCTCTCACGTAACTTTTGACCTCTAAGTTAAACAAATTATCGATTTTCTTGAATTTTCGATTTTATTATCTGTATGAATACACTATTTATTTATTTATTTAATCAACGATGGCAAACAGGCCGAGACCCAATTCTTGCCCAGTAGTAACACAAATCATAAGACTATTAAGAACATTAGAAAAATACAAATACATATATAGTAAAAGAAAATAAAAAAATTGAACAAATTGAAAATTAAAAATGACAGAACAGGAAATGAAATGATTTTTTCAATTAATAGTATGCGATAAAATTGGTATATTAGTTAAGTAAATCTTCTAAAAATTAGACGAATTTACAAAATAACAGTGCATTGAAATTTTTATTGTGTATAATTCTACCACGATTGGATGGTTTTATTGAATCGATGTATTGATTGTATCAGATACTTAGGGGGGCGGCCAATGCCTCCCCCCCCTTCCCAGCCCCTACCAAATTGACGCCCCTGCTAAAGTGACAAATATACTACTTACTTTATTTAAACAAATGATATAGTCCAGTCGTTATAGGTTTTAACTGCGGAAATATTCCTAGTGAGCTGAATTTTCGTTTGCAGCTTTATTACGGCATTTTAATTAATATGTAAAAAATCGACATCTTTATCGTGCCGGCTAAAAAAGTTACCATGGTCAAAAGGTCACGAAAATTAGTTTTCCGCGAATATCTCGCGACCTATTAATCCGAGGTCAATTAAGGTCGAATAAAAATTATTTATCGTCCAATTATCTATAAAACATACATCAATCATTTTGCTGTAAGATCAACCATTTTTTTAGCAGAGCGCTCAGAAAGCGACTATACATTATGATTATGCACTCGTTTCCGCACCACGCATTTTTTACATGTTTTTCACAGTACAGAAAACACACAGTACACAGCATGATCCATGATATGTAATAAAAGATTTTTTTTATTTAAAAGAAAAATACAAAAAAATAAACTTAATACTGACTACTAATTTTTATGCATACATAATTTTTTTTTATTCACTCATAGTCGATATCCTCAGTTTCTCTATCATTAAAATTTGCTGACAAAACATTGAGTGGAATTATTCCTTTACTTAGGTAGTCGACATCTTCATTCCCCGTTTAATTAAACATGATTGCCCACGGAAATGTTTACAAATTTTTGAGCATCTCAAACTCATTTTTTTGCATCCACACTTGCCGCCACAATTTTTTGTACAATTACAATAGATTGTGTTTAGTAGATCATCGGGGGCTGGTATAATATAGTTGTTCCTGGCTGAAGTATGTTATTTTTTTACTCGTAACCCCACTATTTTGCATCAATTTCTCTTCTTAGTTTGTATTTTATAATACACTCGAAAAATATGCTGTTGAGCTGCTGAAGAAGGAGGTGCCAATAACGGAAATTTCACACCTGTGTTTTGTTTTCTTAGCTTACCAAAGCTAAAATATCTGTAATTATTTATCGAATGTTCTGATTTTGGAGTACCGTACATTGCTAGTAGTACTGTATTGCAGCATCGACAACTACTTCTCAAGCGTAATTTTTTGGAGATATCTCTGCGGAATTTTTTAAATCAGATCTTTTTTCAAACATCTTCATGACTTTAATTTTTGCTTTGCCAAAAAGTGTTGAAGCTGTATCATATCCGGTCATGGCATAGAATACCGAAAAATTAAGCGGCTGTGATTTACTTGTGATATACATGGTTCTTCCTGACGTAGTTTAAAGGTTGCGATACTCAAATTGTTCGTATAATTTTTACGACAATTACGATGAACATTTACAGAAGCAATAGTATTTAAATATTCAATATTATCATCACCTATTTCCATACTAGCATTTTTTAGTGTTTGCAAGCCACGTGTAGCTTCTACTAAATCACAATCCGACAACAATTCACTGCATATAAAACAATTATCACTCATTATGCAAAATTGTTCAATAGCATGAAACTACTAAAATTACGTCTTTAACACTCAAGAAATATTTCTCAACTCAGCTAAACACAGTCGGACAGTCTCGACAGCAGGTCTCGGAACAATAAAGTACGAAACATCTGAGAGTGGAGGTCGTTTGTTTCCGAATCCTTTAAAATATAAGTATATTTTCTACAAAACACCCGAGCATCAGATGAATGTTTTTAATACACTTGACAACATGAATAAAAAGTAACTGAATTTACGCCTTGGTGTACGGTATACAATATCGTATGTGAATGCATTCTAGTCGCTTTCTCAGCGCGGTTTCAAACAGTTGATCTTACAAAAAAATGAGTGTGTCATATTTTGTAGATAATTGGACGATAAACAATTTTGAAGTATTTCTTTGCGCTCGTTGTAAATATTTTGATGGGGTGTTAATTGAGAAACCGCGTCACGCTTGTTTAAGTTATATTTTAACCTTTATGCTGTATGGTAATAAAGACGAAATTACTAAATCAATCATATTTTATAATAATAAAACATTATTCGCTTAGTTATCTTTGATCAATTTTTTATTTCACTTTTCGGAATTATCATTAAAAGGAATAGTTAATGTATAATGTGACAAACAAATATTAGTCCAGTAAATAAAGGTTAAAAGGTCGCAAAAATCCTGTCGCGGACGGGACCTGGCGGAAATTGTTGGTCTTACCGAGTACTTTGACGTGAGCAAAATTACCTTGGGGTTCCGACCCTGTGAGCCTGGGAAATGGCCCTCAAAGTGTCAGAAGTAGTTTCCGGGCCACATCTCCGGAAATATGGCAGTTAGGGTATTCCTGTTTAGCTAGAAATGAAGGTGAGCTAATTATCTACAGAAATGGTTCTATTCATTTTTATCGTAAACCCGATAGTTTCCGAGATAACGGACTCGAACCTTGTCCTGCATTTTTCTCTTCATCATGGAGCCAGAACGCCGCTTTACACGTATTTACTAAGGAGCGGCGGACAAATTAGCGGATAACTCGGTCAAAATTCAATATTTTTCGATGATTCAAAATTCATGTGAAAGAAAAAACCCGTACCTGTCACATCCTGGGATAAAATTCCTGTTATCACGTTTGTAAGCGAGTGCAAACGGCGGTCAAAGTTTCTTTTTATCCGTTTTTCTGACGCTGTTTTAAATTGATTCATATTTTTTTTAAAAATTGTGTTTTTATATTTTTCTTTCTTGATTATTGTACCTGTGGGGGTCTTGAAACATCTCAGAAAGTTTGCCACAGTGGCTTTCTCGCACTTTTAAACAAATGGGAATTTATTAATTTCCATTTTGAGGACTTTCATGGAGTTTCGGAAAGTCCGCGGAAAATCATTAATAAAAGATTTATTGTCTATTAAAGTGCCTTATAAGTTACACCAATTTGTAGCTTAGAATGTCTAGTTTCCGATCGTATTTTTCAAATTGTTTAGAAATTTCCAGGGTTCTTTAAAAGTTGATTTTACGCCCACACGGGAAAAAAACTGGCCAAATTTTTCAGAAACTTTTTTTTCTTTCCGAGGAATGTTTTGGGTATTGTTACTTATATAAAAGTAAAGCTGAGGTTCTCAGCTTTCCATTGATATAAATAATGCCATTGTTTTTAATCCACAAAAAAAAAATTGAAAAAGTTTCTCTGAAATTATTTATGATAATTTCCTCTTTTTTTCTGCTTTACGTGGCGGCGCGTATATTACGTGTATAATATCGGTCCGCGCAGGCGCGCACACATGGCACACACACACTGGCTTCACGCGTCCCTCGTGGACTTATATTGTTATTGTTATTGTATTAATCGTCAACAATAGTACATTATGATGCTAGGACGTAAAGCTAAAGATTGTGGACGGATGTGGAGTCGAGGCGCTAGCCGAGATTTGCACCCACATTAAGTCCAAAATAGCTTACGTCCGTGCATCATATACTATTTTTTATTCGCCGCAAGCAAAATATTTTAAGAAAATTTGTTTATTCTAAATTAAAATTATAAATTTTCATAAATTTTAAAATAAAAATATGTGGAACAAGTAACCTTTGACAAAATATTAATTATTTTTTTCAAATTATTGTGTAGCTATGACAACAAATGATAACAACTATTTTAATTGGATAATGAAATTTTGAATTTAAGGGTTGCTTTGATAAAAAATTTTATTTTTCATAGAATTTAAACAAATGCAAATGTGGAGGTCCACACCAAAACGCTACATTTCCATTTTCTTTAAAAAATAAATTGTGTACTTAGATCGGCTCCA
The DNA here is from genome assembly GCA_963693315.1 of Diogma glabrata. NCBI lineage: Eukaryota > Metazoa > Arthropoda > Insecta > Diptera > Cylindrotomidae > Diogma > Diogma glabrata. The sequence continues at coordinate 31,848,589 of OY856187.1, read as the reverse complement.
ATTTCTGAATTCGATTGAAAACTCAAAAATTTATCTATGCTTAAATTAGAACTGTTTTTCCTCTTTGTAGAATAGAGCTTGCTTTAGACATAATGTTATCAGTGTAATGACATAATCAAATTTTCTTGAACTGCATTGGAAAAATGTAATAATGGAAATGTAGCGTTTTGGTGTGGACCTCCTCAAATGCTTTTTACTTTTTTGGACGTAGCTATGACAACAAAATAAACAGTTAAAAAGTGACACTTTTAGGCCGTAAATCACAGTAATAAAGTAACACTTTAATATGTAGGCGAATAAAAACGTCATTTATTATAAATTATTAAATTAGAAATCGACAACATATAACGTATTTACAGCGACATAACAAATTAGTACATGTATAATTTAAATTTGTGTGTGACTGATCCTTCCTATGCTCCTATATGGCCGCGATAATTTCGCAAATACAACGAGAAAGCCATTGTCATTTGCAGGTCAAATTTTTCAGGCCAAAACATGGAGCTGTGGGTATTTCCAAGCCCTCAGTTCTCAAATTTGATGAGAATCTGGCGTTTTTTCATGGTCTCAAATTTGACAATTTTTCACTACCCGTTTTTGCAAAAAGTATCAATGTTGCGAAAAAAATGAATAGGACCATTTCTGTAGATAATTAGCTCACCTTCATTTCTGGCTAAACAGGAATGCCCTAACTGCCATATTTCCGGAGATATGGCCCGGAAACTACTTCTGACACTTTGAGGGCCATTTTCCAGGCTCACAGGGTCGGAACCCCAAGGTAATTTTTCTCACGTCAAAGTACTCGGTAAGACCAACAATTTCCGCCAGGTCCCGTCCGTGACAGGATTTTTGCGAGCTTTTGATCTTTTTCGACCTTTATTTACTGGACTATATGTACATTTATATGAAAATTATGTTAAATTATTTTTTAACAAATACATATTTCTAATTTACAACAAATATGTTCTTATGGTTTGCAATTATATAAAATATGTACATATTTCTATGCATTAGCACCAATACGATACATTTAAGCATTGCTTATATATGATTAAACAAACCTGCTTGCATTAGCAGAACTGCCCTCACATGTTCCAAAAATTGGAAATTGACGTTTCTTTTCCTCTTCTTGGAAACATTGATTAACCAAGAATTTGCATTGGGACCTTAGTACCGAAGAAAAAGATTATGAACAATATCAAAGCTACAGGTTTAAAGTGTTTTACTTATTGAGTGAAATATGCTTCTCCATTACTTTCAAAACTAATATTGTTATTGCAAGGGATCTATAAAATATATGCAAATATGTTAACAAATGTTGTGATTTGACTGTTTTAATAATAATATATAAGTCTGAATTTACAAATGAAATCAGTCTTATTATTATTTTTTCCAATTTTTGTTTTAAGTTGTGGGAAGGAATGTCGAAATAAGACAATGACTATATAAAGCGATAAAACCCATTAAACGAAAATATTCACTAAAAATGGTGGTATTCTTTAACCGGCCGGCGTATGCATCAATGTAGTAGAGTATTGCAGACAATCGATAAAATATATTTGCAAATTGCAATACGACCCTCTTCAGAACAGTAAAATTTCTGGATTGATAAATGATTATAAGTCTACATGAAACAGGACGCTAAACCAATAGCAATGAACCAGTGTACCTATTTTGTATGATGAGTACGGTGGTTTCGGAGTAAGTAATTGACAATTGTGACATCCAATAAACAAATATATTTACGCTCACCTAATTGTTCGTGACACATTGAATTATTTGAATTAAATCTTTGGAATAAAATTTTAACTTTTTTCTAACCCTAATCTTTTGCCATCTACATTTATAAAAATTATTTAATTATTATTTGTCTGTCAATGTGTTTTAATTTTAGCATACATTTAATATGTTAATTTATCTATAGCTTTAGAGACATTTACTTAATGGCTTTTGCTGACTGCAAAATGATACTATTACTTTTTTTTCAAACTTTTTATATTTTACTAATAAAATAAGTTAAATTAAATGACATTAAAAAAACTATAGGAGAATTTACTCCAAAAAAAACAGTTTTCAACCACTTTATCCAGGCAGCACGGGCATCGCCGTGCGGGTGTGCCTTCTAGTAATTAATAATTATACGTTCTTATACTTTTTGAATAATAAATTTTTTTTTTTAATAATATATTTTTTTTATTTATTTTTTGAATAATATGTTTTTTTATATATTTTTTTTTGAATATTTTTTTTTTTTGTATAATATATTTTTCTTTTGAACAATATTTTTTTTCTTGAATAACATTTTTTTTTGAATAATATTTTGGTTTTTTTTAGTTATTTTTTTTAATGTATCCTATCTGTCTGTCTGTGTGCGTGTGTGCGAGCGAATGGCCAAAGAAGTATAACTTCCACCGTCTGGTCCGACGCAGACCCTACTTTTTTGTTTAACCTCAATTGACCTCCGAGCAATAGGTCGCGAGATATTCGTGAAAAACTGATTTTTGTGACCTTTTGACCTTGATAACTTTTTTAGCCGGCACGATATCAATGTCGATTTTTCACATATTAATTAAAATGCCGTAATAAAAGTGTATACAAAAATTCAGCTCAATAGGAATTTTTCCGCAGATTGGGGCTTAAAACTTCTAAAATGACTGGACTAATAGCAATAGACCAAACGCACTTAAGGTTATTAATCCTAAATCCCAGATTGTGAGAAGGTAACAGGTTATCTACAAATTAGAACATGTGCTTAAACATGAATGGATGGTAAAACAAAAAAAACATTGTTATTATTATCATATTTCGGTTGTTGATTTACTGAATATTAGACTAATTGGCTACAATCAATTCTTTCAGCAATTCACTCGATTGGAAAACGAGCGGGTTTCGTTTTTCCTTAAAATTTCTTAGTTATATTTCTTTTGAAGTAACTTGTAAGGACTGTGTAATTGATATAATTGTTTACAAGGAAATGAAAAATCTTGTTAAATAGTTTAATTAATAATAAAAGTGTTCATTCCTAATATCTAATATAAACTCAAGACTAGGTAGAATTTTATTGTTACAGTATTAGGTTAATCTATCAAGACATTTAAAATATTATTAACTTAAAACTGCGAAATTTAATAAGAATTCAAATATATAAAGTTAAAATTATCACGTGTGCAGCATTTATTATTATTAAATATCTTACGTTGTTTCAAAGTGAATATAATCAACTTGATTAAATATCTTTAAATGTTTGAAGTTAAACATAAATAACTAATTAGTGATTGATTAAATCAAAATTATCTATTAATGATGAATTAAAGCATCAATTCTTATGAATATATTCAGACATAAATTTAAGTTTCATTCAATTAATTACGAGAATATCATTGGATAAAATTTTTTTTTAACTTATGTGGATATTAAGAAAATCTATATGGAACAAATTCAAGGATCTCTAAATCACATGATTACACTCATGAACTGTTAGCTATAAGACTAATTAAGAATAATTTAAGTGAAGACATAATCGATTTAGTACCAATATCGAATCATGATTGATTTATATTCATAACTAATATTTATAACTATTTATAATTAATTTTGCAAGATGCATGAACTATAATGATTATATAAATATTTTCGTGTAGCTATGTCCCTACAATATTGATAAACAGTTTGTCTTTTTTTAACAAAAATACTTTTTCTATTTTGCGTCTAAAATAAAGTCATTTCGATACCCAAATGCGTATCAAAATGGCCTTCATTACGATACAATCAAGGTTGGTCATATTGGTCATACAAATGTCAGTGAACATTAAAACGAATAATTATGTAAATAAAATTATTAAAAATATCTAAATTAGTGTTAAATATTTATATTAATTAAAATAATTAGTAATAATAACAAAATTTCAAATTGACTATTTTTTAATAAAATACACATTTTTTCAAATTTCAAGACAAAAAATGCAAAACAGAAAAAATAGTATAAAAAACTCGTTTCATAAGACGTTTTATCGCACTTATCCTTTAAAAAACTCCCCGCTGCGCGGGTCGTTTTCTAAACAGATTGCGTGCGATAAAATCGTCGATTATGAAACTAGTTTCTTAATATACTATTTCCTTCATTTTGCAATTTGGTATTACTGTTTTAAACATATTGGAAGCTGTAACTAGTTATTTCATTTATATAAGATAATTGATTAATTCATTTTTTGTACATTGTTGTTTCAAATGTACTTTAGAAAAATTAATAAAACTTATTAGTTAATATTTGAAAAATTAATTACCAAAATATACTGAATTAATTGATTGTCAACAACCAAACAGTGATCAACGAAATTCATAAATATACAGTCCACTACATACTGGAAAATCATTTGGTGCTCCAACTATCATCCCAGAACAGACAATAACTTCATCCCGTTTTTTCTCACTTTTTCATTTAACAGTCAATTTTTATAAGTAAACAACTCAACAGTTGAAAATAAATCAAAGAAAATGTCAACACCTAAACCAGAAAAAAACATTATCACATTTTTCCGTATTTCTGTTTCACTTTTTCTCTACTGACGTAATTTTCGTATCCCTCCTTAATTTTTTTACTATACTCCTTTTATGTCAATTTCCGAATTATTTTTTTATATAAAAGAAACGTTAACGTTTGCATGAAACTCAGTTTGAATGGACGTTTTTGGTAAAAGTCTTTTTGTGCTAATTGAAAAGAGGAAATCGGAAAATTTAATACACAATTTCATGCGAATATTTCGGTTTATTTATATTTTATTTGATCGTTAAATTTTCATTAATTTTTTATCAAATTTTTATTATTAGCTTATAATATATTAGCTTGTGATTTTATATTTTGTTTTATGTATTATGGAAATGTATATTTTCTGTTTATTAATTTTGCTTTTATCTTTTTGTAATTATAAAATGACTTTAAAGAAAATAATGAGTTTAGATCCGTGGCAATTTTTTAATGATTTTTTCATGCGAAAAATTTATTTAAAATTGCTGACAAATATGAATAATTTCAGTAAAATATTGAAAAATGTCTTAAACATGTTTTTATGAAATTTTCACAATTTTAAGTTCATCGCGTGGGTACCTATATATTGAAGAGTTTATGTGTTTAGAATTATTGGCTCACTGGCTCATATACTATGTTTTTGTTCCGAATCGTTTTAATCCTTTTTTATTGTTTTTAATGGACGAAGACGAATGTTTATACTTTGATTGATCTTCTGCAATATTTAATGAATGTTATATTCCATGTTTTATTAGATACATTAAAACTAAAAACATATAAATTACCATTTTTTTATTCGCATACATAAATTATCCATCATCGTTAACAACTTAATTGCTAATCCAGATGTTACGATATGTTGATACGATAAAAGAGATTTTATGTGTGGAAAGAAATCTTATTTAAAGTAATCGAAATAAACCATTCTTAAGGACTTTAAGTAAAAATTAATATTAACGTATTCTTTAAAAAAAAAGGTTGTAGGGTGAAAAGGTCTTGATTGGAAACGCGTTACATACTAACGAAAGAGTCTTTTGTGCAATAATGGTTTCATTTAAAAAATGTTTCATATATTCACAATTATGACGCGTTTAATTTGTCTTTGGTTATTTGCTCGATAAGGAGTATGTAAAGCTATTGGCCGTAAAATTAAACTTATACTATCTATTCTGGGAACAATATTTTTCATGGATTTTATTTTTCATAGCCTAGTGATTTTTTGTAGGAGTGCTTCCAAACCATAAGAATTTTTTTAAAAAATAAAATATGTGCCACAAAAATACATGAAAACCTTTTAATATACTTAGGTCCCACGTCAACGTACGTTCTGAGGTGTTTATGCGCGTAAATTTTGTTGTTGTTTTATGTTTTTTTTGAATGGATAACTTAACAATAGCTCCTATGACATAATAAGCTATATATTTCCAGAAACGATAGAGAAAATAAAAATAAAAAAGGAAAAGGAAAGTGGAAAAAAACAATTCTCTTATAAGGGTTCCGTTTTTTATAACGAACCCTATTGGTTAGAGTGCAACGTGTTTTTCGCATTATTCGAATTATCTCGTAAACCATTAATCCTATGGACCTAAAATTTGAGGTGCTTATAAAATTAACCTATCCACACAAGATGACGGGTTAAAAAATAAATAAAGTTGTTTTCGTTTGTTTTACAGAGGTTGTTGTGAAGCCTTTTGAGAAAATACATTTTTTTATCGAGACGAGTAGGGTATCATATGAAAAGGCTTCACTTCAGTATTCCTTAAAAATGTATTTTGGAATTTTACACCCCACCATTTTTGGGGACGACCACCAATTTTGAAAAATAACGTTTTCTATATGTTTTATTGCCTCGATTAACTCCGACCCTACTTCATCGAAAATCTTATAATATATTTGGAATGATAGAAAAATGGGTAGGTTTTTAATGAAAAATATAGAAAAGTGGCAAATACTCATAACTATATTTATTAAAGGGTGTCAATGAGAAGGAGTAAAAACATCATTTAAAAACAGGTCAAGTGGGGTGTCGTGTCGTTTGAAAGAGCATTTGATTTTAGAAACATTGCCATTTTTTTAGAATTTTGCCATGCATAGTTTTTGAATTATTCTAAAAAAAGTGACACCAAAAGTTGGCCTTTCGATTTCAAGCTTAATTGACCGAAAAATTTGAAAAAATTTACAGAGATAGGAAGTTTGATAAACTCTGAACAAAAATTATAGCGAAGACTGAAATAATTACACTAGTTTACAACTTTTGAACTTCTTTTGTCTCCCTGAATAAAACCCAATTTTTCTTATGGATTTGGACCTCCTGAACACGAATATCATATTCATTTGTTTAGGTTAACTCTTGTTTTTGAGATATTCACGAAAAACCAATTTTTTTGGTGATCAAAAATGTTATTTCGGTTTTTGGGTCTCATATTTTACAAAACAAACAAATTAAATATATTAACGAAACATGTGCATAATAAATATGCCAACAAACATTTTGAGCTATATTTATATTTTGTAAAAATCCATTAAGGATTCTGGAAGTAACAGTTGAAAAAATACGAAAAATTCACGTTTTTTAAAAAATTTTCCATTTTCAACACCATAAATTTTGAACAAATAAAGAAACTAATTTTTTTAGTTTCTTGAAGCCTATAGTAGCTTTAATTTTCTTTCTTCTAAACTAAAAGATACGAATTTTGGTGTAGTTTGCACCAAGTTATTTAAGTTTTCCCAAAGAAAGTCAAAACTCAAAATTTGGAAAAATATTTAACCATAAGAATAATTTAAATTCTGCAACATAATTGATTTATATATAAGTTGTTTTCGTAGTAGTTCTAGCTCCTCCCACCTCGGACTTATTTTAGGAGTTGGAAAATATCAGTTAGTTGTAAAGTTGTAAAGTTGTATTATAATTGTATATGATTTTTCTCGAAATTCAGATTTTTTTGTGAAGTTTTTGACATGATCTAGCTCCTCCCACCTCGGATTTATTTTAGGAGTTGGAAAATATCAGTTAGTAATGAAGATAGACAGTTCTTATAAATGGGGTGATTCTTTTGGCAGTATGTATTATGTAACTTCCACAAATAAAACAAAATGAATTTGGGCTATTTTTACACTTGAAACTTCTTGACGACGCCATTTAAATAAACTTGACTTTACACTTTACTAACAATTTATGTTGCTTTACAAGGCAGCTATCACTATTGATTTATTGATTTTTAAAAACAATACACTATTTAAAATTTATATTTGTAAAAGTTTTTTTTTTTAATTAATATTTTCTGTAGAATGTTTGGAATTAAATTTATCCTCAGAGAGATTATATTTGCAACTAATCATACGACAATTATCTACTTAAAAAGAAACCTCATTAAACTAATTAAACAAAAGTTGGGAAAACCGAAAAACTATTAAAAAGGAGAAGTAATTGCTTTCTTAAATTAAACTTAAAATGATCATAAACGTAAGGAGTAACACAAGATGGGGGGTGATAGCAAACAATTTACATTATCAAAAAACAAAAAAAAGAAAAAAAAGAAAAGAAACAAACCTTACAGGTATTAATAGACATAAATAGGTGCTTAAGTTTATGGTGCTTGAACTAACTTAAATAGTTCTGATGTTATGATGTTTTGCCTCTCCTCACAACTCATTATCTTTTGTTTATATTTTTCCATATACGTCTCATATCGATCCAATTCCCAACTTCGAAAACAAAAATGGAAATTATACTTTACTATTTTAAAATAATTCTTTACTGATGTTTGAGACCGACTGAACTTTTAAAATTATTATTTATGGCACAATAAATTAAGTAACAAATTATTTTTTCCAAATTTTGAGTTTTGACTTTCTTTGCGAAAATTTGAATAACTTGGTGCAAACTGCACCAATATTCGTATCTTTTAGCTTAGAAGAAAGATAATTGAAGTTACTATAGGCTTTTCAAGAAACTAAAAAAAATTAGTGTCTTTATTTGTTCAAAATTTATGGCGTTGAAAATGGAAAAATTAAAAAAAAACGTGAATTTTTCGTATTTTTTCAACTTTTTTCGACTGTAGCTTCCAGAATCCTTAATGGATTTTTACAAAATAAAGCTCAAAATTTTAGCATATTTAATATGCAGTTGCTTCATTAGTATTTTTAATTTGTTTGTTTTGTAAAATATGAGACCCAAAAACCGTTTGCTATATTTTGAACTAAAATCATAGCGAAGTCTCAAATAATTATATATGTGTGTTTAGGAGATGGGTGTAGGGAGGATAAAAAAAAACTTTTTAAGAGCACCTAATTAAGAAACATTGCAATTTTTTTTAGAATTTTGCGATGCACAGTTTTTTAGTTATTGTTAAAAACGTGCTATTGTAAGTATATGTATACCACCGTCCACCACCCCCCTAAATCTCGACACTGATTTATAGAAGAAATATTCCCAATTTAAAACATTTAAAAGCTGGTATAATCTTTCTTTAGTTAACATTAACTCAAGTAATATTTTTTGTGTCATTTTTTATCAATGCAGATGTGATTGACATTTACTATTGACGTCAACAACTAAACATTTATTCTGTTATGCGTCCATAGTCTGGCGATATAAAGACTTTACAACATAACTTTATGTCATTTAGTTTTGATATTGTGTTCTTTTACATTCACGGAACCCTTGGTGATCAAATTTTATTCGCACTTGTCCGACATTTTTAGGGTTCCGTTTTTTATACGGAACACTATTTGTGAAAGTAAAACGTGTTTTTCACATTATTTCGATTATCTCGATTACTATAAATCCAATGAGCCTGAAATTTGGCGTGCGTATAAAACTAATCTGTCCACACAAAATGGGGAGTTGAAAAATAAATAAAATGGTTTTCGTTTGGTTAACGGGCTACGATGTGAGGCCTTTGAGAAAATACATTTTTATATCGAGTCAATTAGGGTATCATATGAAAGGGCTTCACTTCAGTATTTCTAAAAAATATATTTTGGAATTGTTAATTCTCGTTGTTCATGTCTTATCAGGCAGAAGTATAAAACCAATATATATTCAGCCAACAAACAATATTAATATTTTGGAATTTTAACCCCACCATTTTTTGTGCAATTCTAAATAATGGTGTTTTCTGTATGTTTTCTTTCCTCGATTAGCTCCGAGCCTAAGTAATCGAAAATCTTAAAAATTATTTTGAATAATAGAAAAATTAGTAAGTTTTTAAAGAAAAATATAGTAAAGTACCAAATAATAATAATTAAATTTATTAAGGGGGAGGATATGAGAAGGGGTAAATACACCATTTAAAACCCGGTCAATTGGGGTGTCGTTTGAAAGAGGACCAAAATTGAGAAACAGTACAATTTTTTTTAGAATTTTGCGATGCACCGTTTTTGAATTATTCTCAAACCAGTGCAACAAAAAGTTGGTCCCCACCCTATACGTTTCTTCGTTGATTGACAGAAAAATTTGAAAAAATTCATAGAGATAAGAAATTTGATAAACCTTTAACGAAAAATATAGCGAAGCTTCAAGTGATTTTATTTCTATGTGTGTTTAGGGGATGGGAGTGGGGAAGGGTGAAAAAAAGGTTTTTTGGCTCGCATGAGTGGGGTGTAATTTTTAAGAGCACCAAAATTAAGAAACATTACAATATTTTTTAGAATTTTGCGATGCACCGTTTTTGAATTATTCTCAAAAAAGTGCAACAAAATGTTGGTCCCCCATTTTGTTGTATTAAGGCATAATTTTTGAATCAGCGCAACACAATAATATAATTTGGTTTGGCTGTTTATATGAACATAGTACATACAAAAAATTTAAAATAAAATCGCATACTTTTATTCAAACTTATTTCAACAATTATATGCAATTTTTGTATTACTCTTCGAAATGAAATTAATTAATGCATGTATTTTGTCAAATGGATCAAATATTGAATTGTTTTCGTGTTTAATGAATTTTTTATTCGTCTACATATTAAAGTGGTACTTTATTACTGTGATTTGCGGCCTTAAAGTGTCACTTTTTAACCAATTTTTATCAAAGCAACCTTTAAATTCAAAATTTCATTATCCAATTAAAATTATTGTTATTTTTTGTTGCCATAGTTATACTATTATTTTGAAAAAATAACAAATATTTTGTCAAAGGTTACATGACGCACGGAGGTAAGCTATTTTGGACTTAATGTGGGTGCAAATCTCGGCTAGCGATTCGATTTGCAAACTCCACATACGTTCAAAATCTTTAGCTTTACGTCCTTCATCATAATGTACTATTATTCTCTCATAAATGTGCAATGCTCGCATTGTAAACTTTTTTTCAAAAATCAAAATAGCTATGCAACTGTTACCAGTGTTACATTGTTCCATAATAAAGCAAGGCTGTTAGTACATAGGTTTTCAGAAAAATCATATATTTATGATGTAATATAATTTGAAAAAGTTGCATGTAAATGATTTTTAGGGTTCCGTACTTTGAAAAAGTAAAAACGGTACCCTATTGGTGAGACCTCGGTGTTCGTCCGAATTTCTACATATTCGATTTACTCACAAAAAGTGCTATCAACTTGAAATTTTCTACAGTTGTTATATACCGGGTAAGAATTAGCTAATGGGCCAAGCCTGGGCTAAGCCCACGCCACAGCTTTTGGGGCTTGGGCCAGACTTAACATTTTCAAACGGCCCAAGTTTGGCCCAAGCTTGGGATGATGTCTTGGGGTCAAGACTGGCAAACCAGACTTTGGCCAAGTCTGGTAATTCAGACTTGGGCTAAGCCTGGCAAATCAGACTTGGCAAATAAATTTATCAAATACCAATTTTTTTAATGCAAAAATACAATAAATTAAATATTTTCATAATTTTTATTTAAATTTCAAGTTTGGTTAAGTTATTTTTTTATAAAAGTTTTAACGAAGGCGTCTTCCACCCTCACGATCTCCGCTTCCTGAAAAATATGAACTGGTAACACTTAAAATCTTCAATTTTTTATTTGAATCTTCGTACGTGTAATATAATAAACTGAATCTTGGTTCAGTCTAGGCATTTACAACTGGCCCAGACTAAAACCGGAGTTAACTATCCAAGGCTTGGCTCACCAATACTGGCCCGAGGTTGGCCCATTGTTTAACATTGGCAGTTCCTACCCGGGATGTATTTTCCCACACCTGATGATAACAAAACATTTTAAATATTTGTTTTTATCTATATTATTTATGGACATCATAGATAAGGAGATAGTCAAACAAAAGTTTTTTTTAAGGCATCGAGTTTGGTTTAGAAAAATCGAAAGAAATGGAACAGTTTCAAGAAAAATTTTCATTGAATTTTCGACTGCTTATTTTTTGAGTTAATACCAAAAACGAGTTTTTTTGTCCCCCCACCCTTAATCTCGAACATTAAAAAAGAAAAAATTCACGGGTGTAGGGATTTTGCTAAATCAAAAGTAACATTTTTGATTGTTTGTTATAATTTCAAATGTTCATTGGAGGGCGTTTGAAGTAGAAATTTTGAAAAAAAAAAATTATTTTTGTTTATGTTATGTGGGTTGTCATATGAAAAGTGATTTTTTTGTAGTGGAAAACAGTATTTTTTTGTAATTTTTGAAAGCACAGTTTTTGACTTATTTTAAAAAATGTAAAATCTCTTTTTGTCCTCCTTTCCTATCTACGAACATTACAAAAGAAAAAATTTTAAAAAATTCACGGGTGTAGGGATTTTGCTAAATCGATACTAAATTTTTTTTACTAGTTATAATTACAAATAAACGTGAAACTTTAAAATAAAACTGTTTTCCCTCAAGTATTATACACACGGAACCCTCAGCGAGCGAATTATATTCGCGCTTGCCTGACTTTTTATTTTTTCAATTGAAAATTTATATTTGTTATGCACATAGTTTCAAATTTATTGAAATTGAATTAGTTTCTTATGACAGCGGTTGTCATCACAAAACTATTGTTTGTTAATTTATTACGCACTAGTGCATAATAAATATATAATGTTACTGCTACCTTTGTAATTTTATCATAAGGAATAAACAAATCAAACCCATCCCGAATTAAATTGAATTAAAAATTATATCATAAGTGACAGTTTCCAAAAACATACTTAAAAAGTAAAGAAAAACAGTCGAAACGTTCTCTTCTCCCCAAATTCTTAAAAAAATTGTATGTTTTAGCATCATAATATCATTACAATACAATTGTATGCAGAAAGCTAACATAATTCAACGAAGTGTCCTCGATTCAATCCATCTCAAGCATACTTCGCAAAGAATAGTTATTTTTGGTTTCTTACAGAAAACTTAAAAATTCGATCAATCTTGTTCTCCTCCAATGGACGAAAATCTTTTTAAACAAAATATGGTTACACCATCTTCGTATTTAAAAAATCGATACTTACCAAACACACAAACATAAATTCAATTTAAAGCTTAAAAGTTTTGATTGTGCTTGGAAACCATTGCATTTATTCTCACATCAATTACATTTTATTTCTGGAATTTAAACCAACAAAAGCCGTTATTGAATTAATAAGCCATGTTTGTTCGCAGAAAAAGAAATTCAAAATTTGTTATTGTTGTATTGCTTGCATTCAAAAATAAAATTTCTTCTGATTTGAATGTTGAATCCATAAAATTCTTTATCTCATGACTGAAATCTAAATAATGTATTTTTAAAATTTTTATACAAAAACAACGATTCTATTCATAACTGCAGCACTATTCATAATTTCAAAAGACGTTGCATAAAATATGTACATTATTTTTATTTCCGGCTAAAAAACTAAGAACATATTTTAAAATAATAATACGATTTCCTCAGAAAAATCAATATAATTAAAACTTTTCATGAAAAGCTCGATTGAAAAATAAAAAAAAGCTATTTGTTTTGTTTTATTTTAATTGTTATATAAAATATTGTGCGAGTTCTAGAAGCATTTCTACAGTTTTTCTGTAAAAACGTTTTACATTAAAATAAAAAAAAATTAAAGGAGAAATGACGTCTATTCATTATTTTTATAAATTAAACTGCAACGATATAAATTGAAATATAAAGAAAATTTTTAAATAATTTAATGTTTCCTGACTAATAAAAATTTACAACACAAAAATAATTTTTATCTAAAAATTAGAAAGCCTTACAACTTTAAATGTTTTCTTTAATTAATATTTCCTTCACATTTCAAATCAACCCCAACATTATTATTTTGTGTTTTACAAAATCACTTTAAATATAAACTCAATTTGAGATGAAAATTTTATGGTAATATTTTTTTTTTATCGAATTATATTACAAGATTCTTTTCACATAATAAAATTTAATTAATTCATTAAATATTAGAAAAGAAATAATTACGGATGTTTGTTAGTATTAGCATAATATTTTTATGAGTTGTACAGTGAAGAGATAAATACTCCTAATTCTATGTCAATTTGATTAATTTACATTCATATTTGGAAATGTAAGTGACATAATTGAAAAATATAATTAAAATTTGTGTAGAGATAAGGATTTGTATGAATAGGGAGATATCCAAAGTGTCAACCTACTTATTGTTCAATTATAAAAAATATGAAAAGAAACTAAATAAACATTAAATGGATTATACTCATATTTGGGTTAAGTTAAGATAACCTAATACGAATGTCCTGAGCCTGATTAAGGTTGATTCCCGTTTTGGTACAACCACTCAGCATGGGCGAAATTTATAATTTGGTATATGGAGTTTTACTTGTTTACACTTTTTTGTCACTAAAAAATGAAGCAATTGCTGTTTTCATCCGTATGTGAGACAAGATCAACAATGGACACATAGCTGATCAAAAATCGAATCAAGACGCAAGATAAAACAAGAAATTTGAGCCCGACCTTTTCCGATTTGTTTGAAACTCCGGTAATCGGTTGAATAACATAAAAAATTAATAGAATGGCTCGAAATTTCTTTAGAAATTTAGTGACAATTTAAGATTAAAGCTGAATTGTGCTCGAACGGGTTATTCGATTTGAATAATTTTTTTTTGTTTGAAAGGTACTTTGTGTGATTTTATAAAAATATTACACTGACAAAAAAATTTATATTTAAGATGGTTTTTTTTAAATTTTAATTCTTCAAACATCGTTTATTCAAAAAATACCTTTTTGTTTTCTTGCATTTTTTACTATTTTAAAGATTTATTATTTACTTAAAATATACAAAAATTACAGACATGCGTTATTTTTTCTTTTTGAGAGAAAGGCATTTGAGTTTATTATTAGTTTGAATTAAAATTAAGAAAAAATCATCTTAAATAAAATTTTTTTTCCCAGTGTAATATTTTTATAAGTACCTTTCAAACAAAAAAAAATTTACTCAAATCAAATGACCCGTTCGACCACAATTTAACTTTAATCTTTAATCGTCACTAAGTTTCTTAGGAAATTTCGAGCCAGTCTGTGTCAAAACTAGAGAAAAAATAAAAAACACGTATCAATTTTTTTTGTTATTCTAACGATTACCGAAGTTTCAAACAAATCGGAAAATACCGTGTTTACATTATCGACGTTTTGATTCGATTTTATATCATATCAGCTGCGTTTTATTCATTCGGATCAGTTTCAAGGCTCAACTTATAACGCATAAAATCAAGAACAACATAACCTATATATTTATCAAGTTCAACGTTTGTGATTTATATAAGTGATAGTTTAACAATTTTAAAATTTGTTTTCTATGGTTTATAGTATTTGTTTCTTCCAAAAAACTTTTTTTTTATTCGCCTAAATATTAAATTGTTACTTTATTACTGTGGTTTGCGGCCTTAAAGTGTCACTTTTTAACCAGTTGTCATAGTTGCGTCCAAAACAGTAAAAACATTTGTATTTATTTAAATTCTATAATAAATAGAAATGTTTATCAAAGGGTTGCTTTGGGTTTCAATTCAAAATTTCATAATCCAATTAGAATATTTGTTATTATTTGTTGTCATAGTTATACAATTATTTTGAAAAAAATCAGCTAGCGCCTCGATTTGCAAACTCCACATACGTCCAAAATCTTTAGCTTTACGTCCTTGCATCATAATTGTAAAGTATTGAACTAGATTTAAAAATCTATTACTTTTCCCTTCTGTCAAATCTTGTACGTCACTTTACTTTGTAATAAAAAAAACGAAATAAAATGTTTGATTTTCTTTGTCAACAAAATATCAGTTTGTTTAATTCCACGATAAATAAATAATAGTATAAGTACACTACACTGGCGACGAGTAAATGGTTTACGATATTTTCGTAAAGTTTAATGCCGAAAAATAGAAATAAACGTTTAACAAAAAAATCTAACCTCAATTTGGCAATTGCCGTAGTTGGAAGATTTGATCCAACAACCGAAGAGTGGCCCCTTGACACCAACGATGTAAAGGAACCTGAACAAAAAAAGACTGTTTTAGTCAATATTGTTGGACAAGTCGCATACAAAATTTTGAGCGACGCATTGAAACCAGAATTGCCGGGGAAGAAGGATTACGGCACATTATGCAGATTTCTTCGAGAATATATTCTGCAAGTATCCAATGTATTCATGGAACGTAAAGAGCTTCTAGGCACTAAAAGGTTAGAATCGGAATCGGCAGTGGAATATTTAATGCAGTTGAAACGAATGACGGGGAATTGCAATTATGGCAATCGATTTGATGACGTCGTTCTAGACAAATTCATCACGGGGAACTTGCCCCATGTTTTCCTGTTGTTGTGTAAGGAATATTCGCCAACGCTAACAATAAGCACGGCTCATACAATAGCTTCCAGTTATGACAGTACCAAAGCTAACGTAAAGGCCGGGAACGTTGAAATAAATGTAATTAAAAAAAGGCAAAAAGGTCATCATCAACAGCAGGGACAACGGCCGACAGAATCATCAAATAAATCAGAAAAAGAGTCACAGAATTCAGCGAAAAGTGGTAAGAAGAATAGATGCCAGCATTGCGGTTACAGCAATCATAGCAGTTGAAACGAAATCCTGAAACCATCCTGCTTCCTCAAGCGAGGAAGCTGGATGTCCGGGGATTAACGAATCTTATTTTTGTCCCTCTGGTTGGAAAATCCGGACCTGCTCATTGCGAGGCTGGAGTTTCAGGGGAAAGGTGGTCGTGGGTGTGTCCGGCAACCAGAGGGTCCTAAAAATAAGATTCGTTAATCCCCGGACATCCAGCTTCCTCGCTTGAGGAAGCAGGATGGTTTCAGGATTTCGTTTCATGGCGCCCAACGTGGGGCTCGAACCCACGACCCTGAGATTAAGAGTCTCATGCTCTACCGACTGAGCTAGCCGGGCCATGAAACGAAATCCTGAAACCATCCTGCTTCCTCAAGCGAGGAAGCTGGATGTCCGGGGATTAACGAATCTTATTTTTGTCCCTCTGGTTGGAAAATCCGGACCTGCTCATTGCGAGGCTGGAGTTTCAGGGGAAAGGTGGTCGTGGGTGTGTCCGGCAACCAGAGGGTCCTAGAGGAGCAGAAATTATATACCTATAGGCATGGCATGGCTGAAAATTCCCACCTAGCCACTGACTGAGAAATCATTCTCTCTTTACACTAGTATAACTTATAAAGACATTCTACCGTTAAATGTTACCGAAGGTAACAATACTTATTGAGCGAAACGTTGTGCTGACTTAAAATTAAAATAAATAATTTAACGACTCACCTATTCCTGCGAGGAGGTTCCAATTCCAGAAATTACTGGTACTTCGATAAAAAAAAGACAACACTTGTTGTTGCGCCAGTAATAGGCATGTAATATTCAAATTTTATTTTAATTTTATATTTTTATCCAAAGAAAACATGTATTTTTATAAACAAATGAAATCACTAAATAATCGTTGATTTAATTATATATCTTTTTATCAAAAGAAATCACAAAAATAATCTTTGATTTGGTTATATATTTTTATCAAAGGAATCATAGATTTTTATCCACAAAATAAATCGTTAAATAATCTTTGATTTAGTTATATTAAATATATATTTTTATCAAATGAAATCATAGATTTTTATTCACAAAATAATTCATTAAATAATCTATGATTTAGTTTTATATTTTTATCCAAAGAAAACATGTATTTTTATAAACAAAAGAAATCACTAAGTTCTTTGATTTAATTAAATATCTTTTTATCAAAAGAAATCACTAAAATAATCTTTGATTTGGTTATATATTTTTATCAAAGGAATCATAGATTTTTATCCACAAAAAAAATCACTAAGTAATCTTTGATTTAGTTATATTAAATATATATTTTTATCAAATGAAATCATAGATTTTTATTCACAAAATAATTCATTAAATAATCTATGATTTATTTTATATTTTTATCCAAAGAAAACATGTATTTTTATAAACAAAGGAAATCACTAAGTTCTTTGATTTAATTAAATATCTTTTTATCAAAAGAAATCACTAAAATAATCTTTGATTTGGTTATAAATTTTTTCTCAAAGAAATCATATATTTTTATCCAATGAAATCATAGATTTTTATTCACAAACTAAATCATTAAATAACCGAAAACAAAACAAAAAAACACAACCGAAAATAAAGAAATAAGAAATTCAAAAATGTTTCCAAAAAAAACGAATTTACTTTAAAACTAACTATCTATCAACCGCCTCGCTTCAAGATCAAAAACACAAAAAAAAACGAAAAATCGTTACAACCGACCACGTCTACTTTTCTATCGAGAGTCCCCAACCACAATCATATCACCAAAGTTTACACCTCGGTGTTATCCGAGTCCTAGTAATGATAATAACAAAAACAAAATAGTGTTTCGAGAATTCCACTAAAACTGTGGGAATAGTTTTCCACAATTAAATAGAAAATTTATCAAGTTTCAAAAAAAAAATTAAAAGTTAACAGAAAAACATCACAACGGAGTTTTAGTTTTAATGTTAACAATAAAGAAATTGGAGAATTATCTATTTTTTTTTTTAGAAAACCGTTTAAATTAGATTTAATTTTATTTAATTTAATAAAGATGTTTTGCAAGATTGCAAAACTAAAACATGGGAATGGTTGTAATTGAAATTAATGGAATTTTGCATTATTAGCAAACTGAAACTTGGTTTTAAAAGATGGGTCTAATGTCATGAGACAAAAATGAATTTGTGGAATCTGGAATCGGGCACCTTGTGACGGAGGAAAGTAAAAGTGAAGAAATGAGCACGAAAATATTGTGTTTGGGAGCTCCTTCGTCACAAATCGTGGGGACGTCCCACACCCTGAGAAAATCTCAAACCGGGCTTAAGAATAAAATTACAAGGACTTAATTGCACTGACATTGAGCCAGTTGGCATCGAGTGGTCTGATCAAGAAAAGGACAGTTAAACAAGGGGAGAAAACAATTACTAAGAGTGGTTTGCAACCTCATTTGCCTTACGGTTCACGAGGACATACGTCACTATTTTCACAACTGCCACTATACCGGTGGTAATTAAGGTAGAAGAAATAAGACCAAATCCCAGCTTATTAATGAAGCTAGGGTTGTAGATAGCTTCCTTGATGGTATCGGCCAAGTTATCTTTAGCTCCATAGAAATCAACCCCTAAATTTACCAAGTTGCCGGTGTACTCATATGCAACTTGAAACGTAAAACTTGAATTGAGAGAAGGAATGTCAATGCTACAATATTCCTCCAGATCATCTAGGTACAGAATATAGCGGTTAGCATTGCATTGTAAAAAGGAACTTTGTAATGTGCAGTTACTAATAAACTCTACATTCCCCGTACTTTTAATCTCGGTGGCTTGGAGAATGACGTATGGTGGCATAGAGCAGCCAATGCAGCCATAGGTGTAAATGACGTTAATTCGACAGGAGGGTCTGACTATATATAGGCTGTGGATGTCCACATTACCTATATCAATCCTTACACTGCCTGTTGTTTTGGCAGTTGTTAGGATTCTTCCGTCATTGTGCAACGTATTCGACAAAATATAGTTGATATTGGGCCGGATCATGTCATGAAATCGATGTAACGCTTGCTCAGGGGAAGTACATCTGGTCTGGCATCCAGCAGACATGCAGCTGACTGCAAATGGTGGGTAAATCTCTTTTTTTCCATCCAAGCTTATTTGATATTCCCCAATCAAACCAATTATCGGAAAATTCAGTGGCGCTACCTGCAAGTGTGTAATTTCACTAGCATTTCGAACTAAAGTATTGGGCATGTTGATCCGATCATGGTGAAAACTGGAAAGAATGATAGGCATCTCCAATCCCGTAAGCTCCCCATCTATCAGGTTCACTCTATTGTTATTGGGAGTGAACTGGTACGAGTGGTGATTTAAAGTGATGCCGGAAGGGTCCAACAGAACCGTGTTCATGGTAATACTCCACGACTCAAAAGAGGCCTCGTACACTATAACATTTGGCCTGGTTGAACGATTTAACTGCCAAAACCACCAAACGCATTGAGTTGAATAAAAACATGCAAGATAAAAAAAAATTTAGACACGGATAAGATTAGGAGACAAAACTTAAGAAAAGAATTTAAAATACCCCCAAAATTATATATGCAAGTGCCTTAACCAAAACGGTCAGCCAATGTAGACGAACCAACAAAAAAGTAGAGAAAAACAAAGAACGAAAGGAAGGAGGTAAATGCTCAAGAGCGGATGTCCTTGACATGGTAGACACCCAAGCTTTTCCCCTGCATGTCTTCCACCTCAAATGCCACGGTCCCAACAGGTCGAGTAAGTTTTGCGGGAATGAATTTTGGAGCGAGCTTAGCGTTGAAGTTACGGGTCGCATCACTCTGGACGAAGTTTCGAACGTAAACGCTTTGTTGAGGGTGAAGAATGCGGGTCTTGCTCCGCAAATTGTACCGATGAGAGGTGTTTTGATACGCGGTATGCAGGTGCTGAAGGACGGCCTCTTGGATACCAGAGAGGTTGTCAGCCCTTGTGCTGGCGCATGAATGCTGCCCAGAAATGTGATGAATATCACGAAGGATTTGGTATTCGGAACCATGGTTAACTCGGTGACGTCCAAACGCGACAAAATGAGGAGTGAACCCAATAGACGGATGGTAAACATTTCGCAAGGCTGACGTAATCTCGTTTAGATGGATATCCCAGGTTTTGTGGTCAGTTTTAATGTAAGAACGAATGGCAGATACAATGGAACGGTTTACCCGTTCTGAAGTGTTGGACTGGGGTGAATATTTAGGAGTAAGTATATGCTTCACTCCAAATGTTTTGAGCGAGTTAGCCAGTAGGTGGGACTCGAATTGTTTACCATTGTCCGAAACAAGTGACTCAGGAACGCCGAAGAGGTTAAAAACATCGTTCTCTAGAAAGGAGACTAAGTTAGCGGCTGTTGCTTGTCGAAGAGGCTTTGTCAGCACAAATCGGCTAAAGTGATCCAATGCGATAACAAGATGCGTATTACCCCACTTTGATCTTGGGTAGGGTCCTAAGAAATCCACATATATTCTCTGGAATGGACGAAATACTTTGGTTTCCTGACCCATGGGTGGTCGTAGTGTGTCATTGGAGCACTTATTCATCCGACATGCCTGACAATTCCGTACATATTCTTGAACGTCTCGAGCTAACGATGGCCAAAAGAACATACGCCTTAGTTTATCGGTGACTTTTGCTGCACCTAGGTGAGCCGAAAGAGGGGGATTGTGGGCTTGGCGGATGAGAGAATTTCGCATTGGAATGGGAACCAAGAGTCGCCAGTGCTCATCTTTGTCCAGGTGTTTCAACCCAATGTTAGTTTGTATGTAAATACGACCATCTACTTCTCGAATATTAGAATCTGCGTGGGGTCTTAGAGCTAGGTATTCTGGGTCCTTAAAATGTTCGGAGGAAAGATCCAGATTCATCACAACATCCTGGTCATTTTTCATTGAACTATCAATTTCATCAGCATTAAGCCGGGAGAGGGTGTCGGCTACGATGTTTTGAGTTCCCTTGCAGTATTCAATATCAAAATCGTAAGCTTGCAACTTAAGACTCCATCTAGCCAGTCTACCTGATAGGTCTTTCAAGGACATTAGCCACTTTAAACTAGAGTGATCCGTGATGATGGTAAACGGATGTCCTTCTACATAGGCTCTGAATTTCTTAACGGCGAGAACCGCTGCAAAGCATTCCAGTTCCGTGACACTATAATTTCGTTGAGCCGAATTTAGCTTGTGTGACATAAATGCCAAAGGATGTTCCGTTCCGTCGTCAGATTTTTGAAACAGCACGCTTCCTATCCCTGTGGTGCTAGCATCACATTGGATATAAAAACGACGAATAAAATCAGGGTTGACGAGAACTGGGGCTGTAACCAGTGAGTTTTTTAGTGAATCGAAACTTTTCTGTGCATCAACATTCCAAAGAAATTTGCGATCTTTCTTCAGCAACTCGGTTAGGCTTGCAGATAAGGTGGAATAATTAGCAATAAAACGTCTGTACCACCCAGTAATTTCAAGGAAGCGTCGGACCTGTTTCACGGTTTTGGGCACGGAAAAATCTATGATGACTTTAACTTTGTTTTGGTTGACGCGTAGCACGCCGTGGCCAACCACATACCCCAGATACTCGATCTCGTTAAGGAGGAATTTGGATTTCTCTAAATTAATGGTAAGGCCTGCACCTTTAAGTCGCGCTGCCACATCAGAGAGCAGGAGAAGGTGCTCTTCGAAAGTAGCGGAGGTTACCAGAAGGTCATCTAGATATACAAATACCCGATCGTGGAGTTGATGGGGAATTACCTTGTGCATTAACCTGCATAATGTTTGAGGGGCATTACCCAGACCGAATGGCATTACAGTAAACTGGTATAAAGGTCGTCCTGGTACAGTAAAAGCAGTTTTGTCTCGAGAAGCGGGATCAAGTGGAATTTGCCAAAAGGCATCTTTTAGATCGATGCTTGAAATAAATTGCGTTTCCCCTAATCGGCTAAGTAAACTGTCGATGATTGGTAAAGGATAAGCGTCTTTCTTAGTAACCTCATTAAGCTTTCTTGCATCTAGACAGAGCCGCGTTTTACCATTAGCTTTCCGCACGACAGCCATCGGAGAACTCCAAGAGCTGTCACTTTCTTCGACTACTCCAAGCTCAATCATGCGATCCAGTTCTTTATACATTTCTTTCTGGACAGCTGGGGAAACAGCATAGTAACGTTGTTTTACTGGCTTGGCTTCACAGGTATCAATAATATGAGTAACCAAAGACGTACGCCCTAGACCATGACGCTTAGCACACGGGAACTGTAGAATGAGCTGGTCAAGCTGGTGTTGTTGAACGGAGGTAAGAATATGATGATTTGGTAAAGTAAGAGGGATACCTGGCTGTTCTAGTTCATTTACAAAAGAGGGCTGAAGACCAAACCTTTCCAGAAATCAAAACCCAGATATAAGGATTGTTGCAAACTAGGAGCGATAAAGATGGACATGATTTGAGATCTACCTCTATACTGGACTAGAGCACGGACAAATCCTAATATTCGTTGTTTAGATCCACTAGCGGTTGAAATAAATGAAGGGGTACCGCACACCTTTAGGCCAGTTTCCTTAAGAAATGTGTCAGCACCACAGCCCAATACTGTGATGTTAGCACCACTGTCCAGCAATCCACGAATAGCTATTCCAGCGATAGAAACTTCGGCGTAAGGTCGATTGTCTCCTGGTGTATTGCATAGGATGGAAGCCGCCACATGAGATCGAAGGGCACGTTGCTGCTTGTAAAACTGGTAGGTACGTAGGATAGAATTGGGAATGTAAGGTTTGGGTTTGGGTATGTATTTAGTAAAATATGGGTTTAGGAAATGAGGAGTTATCTCCATCCTCTTGACTGCCGACTGTACAGTTCTGGATCGGTATTGGCGGCTGCATCCACCTGTGAAGTTTGAGAGCTGGTGTTTGGTTTCGGGAGATGAGGCGCTCCACTCACCTCCCCCTTCGCTTTTCCCGAACAGTTTTCACAGTTCGGCTTAGTTACTCCCTGAGATCCGCAACCAAAACAGAACACCCTTTGGGGTGAAAGAGGGCAGTTATAATACATGTGCTCTCCAGTTAGGCAGTTCCAGCAATGATATGGTTTAGCCGGATTGGGACGAGCAGCTGCTACACTAGATCGATGCAAGGCTGATATGTTGAGATCGTCCTGATTTACTGGGAGGGGTGCCTCATGATTGAAGGAAAATTGGGGAAAATCGTGGGTTGTTTGAAGTTCACTTACTCTACGACGATCTCCATAGGTACCCTCTGGATTATAACCAATCCGGTTCCAAGCATCTTCAACGGCTACACATTTACGTATTAGTAGGTTTATATTGGAAAAATCCTCGCCAGCTACAGCAACTTGCAACCCAAGTCGCATGTTGCGTTTAATGATGTTCATTAATTCACCATCTTGCAGGGGTACTTTAAGGCCAGGTTAACAAATCATTATAAAAGTCCAGGAAACCCTCGCGAAACTTTTGCTTCCGGGTTTCTAGGGACTGTTTAATGTCACTGTCGGTTCGTCTATCCTGAAAGCGATCTATTAATGCTTGTCGAAGTTGTGACCAGGTAGGACAACCGGTTCGTTCTAAATAAACCCAGTAAAAGTCTTTAGCGGTCCCGTTAAGCAGGAAACCACAATCATCAACCAGTTGGTTTACTGGAACTCGATGCGACCGTGCCAGATGTTCCACCTGAAAAATGAAACGTTCAATTGCTATCCCGGTGGGAGATCCGTTGAACGAAATATTCCATTTATGGACAGGAATTTTGCTGCTTGTAGGCTGAAAAATGTTTGGAGGAGGATATTGAGGTTGAAAATCAGAGGCAGGCAATCTGGTTGGAGGGTGCCTGTTTGTGTGACTGTTATAATCAGTGGTAGTAGGAGGAATCTGCATGTCAGTACGAAGTGAAGAAGGAGCTGGCTGAACTGCTGGGGTTCTAGGTACATTGTTAGAAGCCTGAGGAACGTGAACAGCCAGCATTCGACTTAACAGTTCTTCCATCTTCTGTAAGCGCTCATCAACACTCGAAGTGATCCGCTCAGCGACTTCTGGATCCCGACGAGTTAATTTAGGACGGTTTGACTCCATGTCTTCTGCAAAGGAATTCATGTTCTGGTTAACGGTTAAATTGAAATGATCATCCACTGGATTTTCCGAAATATTCTCTTGAACTGAAGGGCGAGTCTCCTTGGATGTACCAGGACGTGGAGTGGATTGGCGAAGTTCATCTCTAGATTCTTTTTCTTCCAAAGGTTCATCGTTTGGTTCCTTTGGAAGTACAATATCTTGAACGTTGGTGAGAGACTGCTCTAAATGTTCGGGATTCTGACGGAGATCGAGAGCAACTAACAAAAGTTTATGACACGCATCCAACGGAGCTTCTACTTGTCCTTGTACCACGGGGCATTTTGATATACGCATCAATCTCTGTCGTATGTGGGACAGTCTAGACTCAATAACTTCTAGCACCTGCGCGCGTGCTCTATCCGTTGGATCAATTCTTTCCTGCAGGTCTTCCCGAATTAATTTAAGTTTACTCATACATTTCTCTAACTCTCGTTTTGGGTTCTTGAGCGCATTGGCATGAGGGTGCTGTGGGGCTTCTGTGGGATCTTTTTCTTCTAAGTCCAGTTGTTCTTTTAGAAGAGTTAAAAATTTGAACACCACAACTGAAAAAACTCGAAAATAATTAAATATATAAAAAAAATTTAAAATAAAGTTTTTTTTTAAAATTGGCTTAATAGTAAAGAGAGAATGACTTTTAAGGTACAGCGGCCAGGCAAAACCAGCCAAATAGGATTATGTCTGGACCATATTGTTGAAAAATAGGAGGTTAATATAAATCACCACTATGAATTAATGAGAGGGCCTCAATTCTAAGAATCCAGACCAATAAGTGATAGGTTTAATTTGATTAAAATTAGGGGAAAATGTTCTGTCCAGACAATTGAAATGGAATAACTATTTATTGAGAAGGAAACAAAACACTAAGAATTAAAATTGGTTGTGCTGGTATTTTCTGTGTGTACTAGGGAAGGTAGGAGATAATTTAGGTAAAACTAACGGTAAGATCAAGGAAAAGGTAGTACTGATTATTCGGTTGAACGGACAAAGAATATCCAACCAAAGCAACGCAATGAAAGCGGATATAATGGTATTCTTGGCCGAACAACTCTATAATTGGGACGAACACTAACATTCCTACTAAAAAAGATGGAACTATAGGTAAGGAGAAGGAAACAAAACAATTAGGCCGCTGAACAGACCAAGAATATCCAACCAAAGCAACGCAATAAGAGCGGATATACTGGTATTCCTGGTCGAACAACGAGATAATTGGGATGATAAATTCCTTATTTGGGCAGACCAAGAATATCCAACCAAAACAACGCAATAACTAGCGGATATAGTGGTATTCCTGGTCGACCTTCATATGAGAATTAAACTTTATAATAATTTAAATGCTCAATAACAAACTAACAAATAAAACAACAGCATTGCACTGGAACTATTCGCGACTAAACATCTCAATTATTAATTCAATTTAGTTGCAGTACACATTGAGGATAACAACACGAGACAAAAAAGATAAGTTTACTTAGTACCATACCAATCGAGTGCAATAGTGAACTCAGATGTGGCATAGTAGCAAACCCGAACAAAAAAAACCTATGGACAAAAGACGTGAACCTTAATTTCTTTCGGTTCACGAAGGTTTGAGCCTTAACTTACTAGTTATTTTTTTGGGCGCCATGAAACGAAATCCTGAAACCATCCTGCTTCCTCAAGCGAGGAAGCTGGATGTCCGGGGATTAACGAATCTTATTTTTGTCCCTCTGGTTGGAAAATCCGGACCTGCTCATTGCGAGGCTGGAGTTTCAGGGGAAAGGTGGTCGTGGGTGTGTCCGGCAACCAGAGGGTCCTACCCTTCCTCGCTTGAGGAAGCAGGATGGTTTCAGGATTTCGTTTCATGGCCCGGCTAGCTCAGTCGGTAGAGCATGAGACTCTTAATCTCAGGGTCGTGGGTTCGAGCCCCACGTTGGGCGCCATGAAACGAAATCCTGAAACCATCCTGCTTCCTCAAGCGAGGAAGCTGGATGTCCGGGGATTAACGAATCTTATTTTTGTCCCTCTGGTTGGAAAATCCGGACCTGCTCATTGCGAGGCTGGAGTTTCAGGGGAAAGGTGGTCGTGGGTGTGTCCGGCAACCAGAGGGTCCTAGAGGAGCAGAAATTATATACCTATAGGCATGGCATGGCTGAAAATTCCCACCTAGCCACTGACTGAGAAATCATTCTCTCTTTACACTAGTATAACTTATAAAGACATTCTACCGTTAAATGTTACCGAAGGTAACAATACTTATTGAGCGAAACGTTGTGCTGACTTAAAATTAAAATAAATAATTTAACGACTCACCTATTCCTGCGAGGAGGTTCCAATTCCAGAAATTACTGGTACTTCGATAAAAAAAAGACAACACTTGTTGTTGCGCCAGTAATAGGCATGTAATATTCAAATTTTATTTTAATTTTATATTTTTATCCAAAGAAAACATGTATTTTTATAAACAAATGAAATCACTAAATAATCGTTGATTTAATTATATATCTTTTTATCAAAAGAAATCACAAAAATAATCTTTGATTTGGTTATATATTTTTATCAAAGGAATCATAGATTTTTATCCACAAAATAAATCGTTAAATAATCTTTGATTTAGTTATATTAAATATATATTTTTATCAAATGAAATCATAGATTTTTATTCACAAAATAATTCATTAAATAATCTATGATTTAGTTTTATATTTTTATCCAAAGAAAACATGTATTTTTATAAACAAAAGAAATCACTAAGTTCTTTGATTTAATTAAATATCTTTTTATCAAAAGAAATCACTAAAATAATCTTTGATTTGGTTATATATTTTTATCAAAGGAATCATAGATTTTTATCCACAAAAAAAATCACTAAGTAATCTTTGATTTAGTTATATTAAATATATATTTTTATCAAATGAAATCATAGATTTTTATTCACAAAATAATTCATTAAATAATCTATGATTTATTTTATATTTTTATCCAAAAAAAACATGTATTTTTATAAACAAAGGAAATCACTAAGTTCTTTGATTTAATTAAATATCTTTTTATCAAAAGAAATCACTAAAATAATCTTTGATTTGGTTATAAATTTTTTCTCAAAGAAATCATATATTTTTATCCAATGAAATCATAGATTTTTATTCACAAACTAAATCATTAAATAACCGAAAACAAAACAAAAAAACACAACCGAAAATAAAGAAATAAGAAATTCAAAAATGTTTCCAAAAAAAACGAATTTACTTTAAAACTAACTATCTATCAACCGCCTCGCTTCAAGATCAAAAACACAAAAAAAAACGAAAAATCGTTACAACCGACCACGTCTACTTTTCTATCGAGAGTCCCCAACCACAATCATATCACCAAAGTTTACACCTCGGTGTTATCCGAGTCCTAGTAATGATAATAACAAAAACAAAATAGTGTTTCGAGAATTCCACTAAAACTGTGGGAATAGTTTTCCACAATTAAATAGAAAATTTATCAAGTTTCAAAAAAAAAATTAAAAGTTAACAGAAAAACATCACAACGGAGTTTTAGTTTTAATGTTAACAATAAAGAAATTGGAGAATTATCTTTTTTTTTTTTTTAGAAAACCGTTTAAATTAGATTTAATTTTATTTAATTTAATAAAGATGTTTTGCAAGATTGCAAAACTAAAACATGGGAATGGTTGTAATTGAAATTAATGGAATTTTGCATTATTAGCAAACTGAAACTTGGTTTTAAAAGATGGGTCTAATGTCATGAGACAAAAATGAATTTGTGGAATCTGGAATTGGGCACCTTGTGACGGAGGAAAGTAAAAGTGAAGAAATGAGCACGAAAATATTGTGTTTGGGAGCTCCTTTGTCACACAGTGAGAAGTGCAAGTTTAAAAAGGCCACTTGTAATCGCTGTAAATCGGTCGGTCATTTGGCTTTAGTTTGCAAGGTAAAGAAAATTAATTTCGTAGAGGAAGTCAAAAAAAGAACTATAGAAGACATCATTCAAGGTAACATTTATGCAGTCAATAATAATATTGTTAATTGTTCAAATTTTGTTAATGTAGATGTATGTTCACACAAGGTTAAGTTTTTGCTTGACAGTGGTGCGAGTGTTTCTATAATTTCTAAACAATTATTTGATAAAAAATTTTTCAATTTCAGACTAAATGAATCCATTGTCATACTGAATGCGTATTCGGGTCATGAAATTCGAGTTTTGGGAGAGTTTTCGCCTTTGGTTACTTTCAGTGGTAAATCGATGGCGTTTCCAATTCGTGTGGTCGAAGGCAATAACGGTCCTCCAATTTCGGGCAGGGATTTCCCTTCTCTGTTTAACATTGTTTTTGCACGGATCAATTGTCTCTCAAATAAATTGAATAAGGAAGTGAAATCGCTTTTGGAAAAATATTTCAACCTTTTCGATGGACAATTAGGCAAATTTAAATATGGACAAATTCATCTATCGCTGACGGAAGGCACCCAAGCGAAATTTTGGAAACCGAGACATATTCCATATGCATTCAGGGAACTGGTCGAAAAGGAACTGGATAAAATGGTGGCTTCACCAGTCATCACTCCCATTGCTACAAATGAACGGAGTACGCCTTTGGTGCCCATTCTTAAGTCTGATGGTGGCATAAGAATTTGTGCCGACTACAGAGTAACCATCAACAAGTATTTAGTGGATCACAAACATCCTTTACCGCGTATCAACGAAGTGTTCAATAGTCTGCAATGTGGACAACAATTTACAGAATTGGACATGGAAAGTGCTTATAACCAATTCGAGTTAGATGAGGAATCTCGTAAGTTAGTAACTTGGAGCACTCATTACGGTGTATTCTTAGGCAAAGACAAGTGTGTTTTCTTCCAAGATAGTATCAAATATCTGGGTCACGTAATATCAAAGGATGGGTTATCTAAAACTACAGAAAGAATTGACGCCATTGTGGATGCACCAAAGCCAACTAATGTGTCAGAAGTTCGTTCATTTTGCGGTTTAATCAATTATTATGCTGACTTCATGCGATAGCTTGCGGAGAAAATGTATCCAATTTACAAATTACTACAGAAAGAGTCATCATTCGACTGTAGTAAAGACTGTGAGCAAGTATTTGGAAAAATCAAGAAAGAAGTGGTAAAAGATACAGTTCTAGCACATTTCAATCCGACGTTACCTATCATCCTTACAACTGATGCATCTACGTACGGTTTGTAAGGTGTTATTTCCCATAAAATGCCAGATGGAAGAGAAAGAACAGTAGCTTTCTGCAGTCGTACACTAAGTAAGGCAGAACAAAATTATAGCGTCACAGAAAGAGAAAGACTAGCAGTAGTATTTTCAGTTGGTAAATTTTACCAATACCTGCTTGGCCATGAATTCGAAATCCGTACCGATCACTAACCTTTGTTAGGATTATTTGGTGAAAATCATGAAATTTTACGAATGGCTGCGAGTCGAATTCAGCGCTGGAATGTCTTTCTATCCGTGTATAAATACAAGATGGTGCATATCAAGGGGAAGAATAATGTCATAGCGGACTATTTTTCACGTCTTTCGTTGAAATGCACAGGAAACGACGTTGTGGAGAAAAATTATGTCAACTTTGTTTTTGACAAGAAACTGTTTGTTGACTATGAATCGGTCAAAAGAGAAACAAACAAAGTCTCAATTCTATTAAAGGTCCTTCACGCTATAAAAGAAAATCGCTTTAACGATTTAAAAGGTGATGAATTCACGCCATATTTAAGAAAGAAAGAAGAACTTTCTGCAGCAGATGGATTGGTGTTGTGGGGCATAGAGTAGTAATACCACAATCTCTACAAGATGAAATGCTAAATAGTATACATGCCGCACATCTGGGCATTGTAAAATGCAAACCAATAGCGCGTTCTTATGTATGGTGGCCAAATTTAGATAATCATTTGGAAAATATAATAAAAAAATGTCCAGCCTGTCTATCGGTGAGACCAAACCCTCCGAAGGCAGCACTAATATCATGGGAAAATTCTCATAAAGTATGGTCAAGAATACACATTGACTACGTAGGGCCAAAAGATGATAATTATTATTTTATAATCACGGACTCGTTTTCAAAGTGGATTGAGGTGTTTCGGACGAAAGATATAAGCGCTCAATTTTCAGTTTCCAAATTGCGAGAAGTTTTCGCTCGATTCGGTTTACCGGATGTATTGGTGTCTGATTGTGCCACTCAATTTAAAGACTCTGCTCATTTTCGGGATTTTTTGAAACTGAACGGGATTAAGTACATGACTATTCCACCAGGAAATCCTGCATCCAATGGAGCCGCTGAAAACTCAGTGAAAAGTTTCAAAAAGGGACTAATAACGGCAGTAGCACATGCTAAGTCAAATTCTCAAAATTTCGAAATTGATTGTATAGTCCAACCATATCTCTTTGATTATCGACTGTCGGTTCATTGTTCAACGGGTGTATCACCTGCAAAAGCAATATTCGGGGGCAATGTGAGGACACGTTTCAATTTATTGAGATCAGTACCGCCATCACGGGTTGCAAGCGCTATCGAATTATCCACTGAAATCAGTAACAATATTGATAGAAGCTTACAAAAGCAAGCAAAAAATTTTAAAGGTAAACGCCCAACTTCTTTTTCGGTGGGGCAAAGTGTTCTTATTAGAAATTATAGAGATCCTAATAAGGCTGGGTGAAGAGTGGAGAAAGTAGTTAAAGTGCTAGGAAAGCAAACATATCTATGCAAAATTGTTAATGGACGACACATTGTCCGTCACACAAACCAAATAATTGAAAATAGAGGTTTGGATGTAGATGCCGGAAATACCGAATTTCGTACCGAGCACGCAGGCATTAAATATAACGTAATCAAAATTACAAATCCAATAAACAGTTGTGAACCGGGTTACTCTAATTTGCTAAATGAATGTAAGCCTAGTAGTACTGTAAGAGAAAGTCGCCCGGTAAGAACACGCAAAGCACCACAAAGACTTAATTTATAAGTTATTAAATTAAAAGGTTAAATGAATTTAAAGGTTAAATTTTATATGTACAAACTTAGGAAGGAGTAGTGTAAAGTATTGAACTAGATTTAAAAATCTATTACTTTTCCCTTCTGTCAAATCTACACCTTTTCCAATTGTAATTTAGAAAGCGTCAATGTTAATTCAGAAAGCGTGAATTTTAATTCAGAAAGCGTCAATTGTGATTCAGATTAGTCAATTGTAAGTCAGAAGCCGTCAATTGTAATTCAGATTAGTCAATTTTAATTCAGAAACGGCCAAATGTAATTCAGAAAACGTCATTTGTAATTCAGATTAGTCAATTGTTATTCAGAAAACGACAATTGTAATTCAGATTAGTGAATTGTAATTCAGAAAACGTCAGTTGTAATTCAGAAAACGTTAATTGCAATTCAGAAAACGTCAATTGATATAAAGAAAAGCCGGTCAAGTGAAATAAAATTCGCTCGCCGAGGGTTTCGTGAATGTAGAAGAACAAACTGACAAAAATAGTTTACATAAAGCTGTTTTGCAGAGTTTTTATATTGCCAGACCATAGGCACATAACCCGACAGACAATTTCACTACATATTTGTAACCGTAAAAAGACCGAAATGTTACCGGTAACTG
This sequence comes from Diogma glabrata, assembly GCA_963693315.1. NCBI lineage: Eukaryota > Metazoa > Arthropoda > Insecta > Diptera > Cylindrotomidae > Diogma > Diogma glabrata. The sequence continues at coordinate 31,816,363 of OY856187.1, read as the reverse complement.
TTATCGGGCACAAGTGGTAACGTAACTGATTTGTTACAGTATTTTGGTCAGACAATAGGCGGTAAGGGTTACCGAACGAGAACCGTGTCGGTTACATTTCAACCTTCGTATGGTTATAATTTAAGTTACTTTTCAGTTGATTTTAGTAATTTTACGGGCACAATTACGTTATAATATTTCAGTTATTAGATGGTATTTGTGTCGGTTACGTTTTGGTTATGTTTGGTAATTTGATGGATATAATGGTGGTTATATTTCAGATATTAGATGATGTTTTCGTCGGTTACATTATGGTAAGTTTTTGTCATTTGACCGACACAATTACACGTTGAACCTGTTACAATGAATTCTGACGCGAACGAAACAAAACCAGCTGAATACGTACAATCCTTGAACAAGTACATACAGCAAGGGAAACAAGTTGTTTGGATGGATGAAACAAATTTTAATTTGTTTTTTCGTCGAACAAGAGGCCGTGCAAGAGTTGGGAAAAGAACAGTACAACATCTTCCAGCATCAAGAGGTCATAACATTTATTTAATTGGAGCAATTTCAACTACAGGAACCGTATACATGGAACGCAGAAAGGGTTCATTTGCTGCCCAGTTAGCAAACGATTGGGTAGTTGTTTTAATGCAAAAGTGGCAAGATGTGGGAAATCAACTGGAAGATTTTGTGATTGTTGTGGACAACGCACCTTGTCATTCTCTTTTGTGGTTAGAACCATATTCTCCGATGCCAAATCCCATTGAGAATATTTGGTCTAAAGAAAAATCGTATGCCAAAAGCAACATTCGTGTTCCAAACGTTGCAGGTCCTGGCGTAATGTAACAAAGATTGATCTACTACTTGGAAGATATTATACATAGATCATGCAACGAACACCATAACCGGGAGTGATCGCGCTCGTGCTATGCAACACTGTACAGTTCCCCAAGCTAGCGCCTTGTTAATGAATGACATAGTGGTCGGTCGGTAATTTATTTAAAAAAATACTAAGACATACTATGTATATACTTGGAACTTCATCTCAATTTTTCGCTATACTAAAATAAAATATAAAGTTAATAAAATGTGTTTTATTTCTGAATTAAAATTAACGTTTTCTGAATTACAACTGACTAACCTGAATTACAATTGACCCTTTCTGAATTACAATTGGCGTTTTCTGAATTAAAATTGACGCTTTCTGAATTACAATTGACAAATCTGAATTACAATTGACTAATCTGAATTACATTTGACGCTTTCTGAATTGTAATTGTGGTTTTCTCAATTAAAATTGACGCTTTCTGAATAACAATTGACTAATCTGAATTACAATTGACTAATCTGAACTACAATTGACGCTTTCTGAATTACAATTGGAAAAGGTGTAGTACGTCACTTTACTTTGTAATAAAAAAAACGAAATAAAATGTGTGATTTTCTTTGTCAACAAAATATCAGTTTGTTTAATTCCACGATAAATAAATAATAGTTTAAGTACACTACAATAATGTCCTATTCTAGATCGCCCCTTAGAGGGATTATTTTTGCACCCTTTTATGTCGTTCTTTTTACGTCGTTTTTCATGGTGTTACTCAAAGTTATTATTGACCTGTACCTATTCCATTTCTATTTTCCCAAGTCAGTAAATCTGTTTGAAAATACTATTAAAAAATAAATGATGACTGATCTAGCCTTCTTCTGTGCTTTTTGTATATATCTGTACTGGATATTATTTTACAAATAGCGTGGCGCTTGTCGTAACCTCTATATACCAACTTCTCTTATCCCAATCTTATTGAAGGTTTTACAAACAGTTCACCGGTGTATAGATAAAAAACTAAATAAAGTTTTATATCGATTCAACAAACCAGTTGTGACATTATATCACAACTGGTTCTCTAAATTAGTTGTAGATAGTTTGTCATTTAACACGAGTGAAGAAGATTAGCTATCTTTTTTTCGTTGATACTAGATTTGCATTAAAAACAAGCATGGGTAGAGTATAAACCAATAGTGATCGATAGAGAAAAAACAATCGACTATACTTGAATCCCAATTTGCCCTCATATTGTTCAGCTATTCACTCTACTGTTACTTACTGCAAACTAACCATAAAGATAATCGGACTGAAACTGTTTAGATGTAAAGTGAATGTCATAGACAAACTTCCTATATTTTGATCAACTTCAAACATACCTTCGAACAACAAAATTATCCATCACGTTCTATTTTTTTCAAATGATAACATCAACTACAGCTAAATTTAATAATACATTAAATACAGTTTTCCTTATAAATCAAAAAGAAAGTTTTCCAATAAGAAAACACCATATACATGTCTGCTGATTCTGTTGAAATAATTAACACGATAAGAATAATGTTTATTAACGTTTATATAAAAAAATAAATAGAAAATAGGAAAAACAGCAAAAATCATAAAAGTTTTATAATCAAAATATTACAAATATTTAGATGGATGCTGTTATTGGAATTTCCACTTCGTTGTTTTTGCTTGATTTCCTTGTATTTTCATTAGGATTAGTTCAAAAATGCAAACAAAAAACATTAAAGTAAAGTAAATTAAATGTTTAAATAATCCCAGTTGTTTTTAATTTTTTCAAAGCTTTGCAGACATTTAAGATGATCTTAGAGTTTAGACAAACGTATAGGGATCAAAACTCTTAAGTTGATTTCATTTAGATAATTTGTTGGTTGTTACGGTATTGTTGTGCCTGCGAGGAATGAATGTCCCAATTATAAACAAAACACACAATAAAAACACAATAAAATTTAGTTACTATACTTTATTTTTATTTTCACGTTATAGTTTTTAGTTTTTTGTAATTATAGTTTTAGCATCAGAGTAACTCCCAATTAACATTGACTGCTAACTTAGCTGACTGAACTGTTAAACTGACTCTATTAAACGGACAGGCTTACGGACTGCTTAATAAATATCTACTTATTCTAACTTCACTGACTGAAATTATTTTAACTTCACTGACTGAAACTATTTTAACTTTACTGACTGAAACTTTCAAAACTGATTAATAAACGGACAGGTTTACACGGAATGCTTAATTATTATTTACTTATTTTAACTTTACTGACTGAAACTTTTAAACTGATTAACTCTTACCACTAAATTTTACTAATGGACTAACTTTACATTACTGACCGATATTTCTTATATTATATTTTTTTGTGTCAATTATGACATTATTTGTTTTGTAAACAATTGTAAAATTGTCTAATTGTTTATAAACAAATTTCAGTTTTTTACATAATTGTTTATATAGAACCAATAATTTTTGTTTTTAAGTAATATTGAAATAATGCTGATATTGAATTTAAAGGTCAAAAGATTTGGAAATTTTATTCATTAAAATAACAGCATTATTAGTATTTAATTTTGCTTTTTTGTTTATTATAAATTGACATAAAATGATTTCCAAATAATTACAGTAATATTTAAATTAAATTAATTTAGGTTAAAGACTATTGTGGTTGCTATGTTTGAAATTCATTTTTTTTTATTACAATTTTGGAAACAGTTAAGTAATCTTTTAAATTTGTGTGTTATGATTAGTGCACCGGGACAACAGTATAATGGAATACTTCAGGGAGAAAATTGCTATAAAATTATCTGGCAACTTCACTTATTAGAAGAAGAAGGATAATAAAGTCTCTTTTAAAACAAACGTTTATTTAGTAGAAACTGTTTTATATAAAGATTAATACTATAATACCCCAGCAAACAATAAACAACGAAAGAACAAATTGTAATTCTTAAAATATAAAAGAACTGAAACCTCGGGCTCCGACTGAGGTATGGAAAGCTTGAGGAAGAAGACGGTTATGGTAGAATTGTTTACAGTTTTGGGTAGAGTATAGCATAAACAAGTCTTTTACAAAAAAATGCTGGCGACGCTAATGCATATAGGCTAATATCCATAAAATACTTCAATTAATGGCTAACTATTGTTAAAAATTTCACAGAGTTCCAATAATAAAAAACAGGTGCTCCGGCGACCCCAACCAGTCAGCCTATTATCGCTCAACAGCTCATCAGTTCCTCCTCATATAAATATCCATCTTTTGCTAAGGCTTCATCACATACTTTAAGTGTATTAAAAAACCTGTAGTATCGCAACAGACATGATTCTATTGTACGAATAGAAAAACTCATTAAATTTTTTTACCGCAAATGACAAACCGGAAGTTGGAATGCAGAACTGTTACAAATCATTCTATAAGCATAGTTAACATGTTTAATCAAAATCATTTATGGGGTACTGTTATTGAAGTTCCAAAAAACTGGTGCTCGGGAGACTTTGTTCAATATCAGTCAAAAACTGATCAGCTCCTTGCCATTCATATTTGCATCTTTTTCCAAAGTGTCATAAAAATTCATTTACGAACGAAGGTTGTATGCTTTCAAAAACCATAAGGAACAGATTGAAAAACCACCTGTTGTATGGTGGACCCCAACAATTTGTCCAATGTACCCCAAAAGCTACTGAGATCTTTCTCATATTGATTGAAAACTTTTACCAACGTGTCATGAAAATCGATTTGTAACTGTAGGCTACAGTTAGGATAAACACTTAAAAAAAACTTTTTTACCGGAAGTGACAAACCGGAAGTTGGTACGCAGAAATATTGGAAACAGTACTAAAACCTTATTTACCAAGCCTTACTAAGATTTAAATCCAGAATTAAAAGTTGTTGAAGATGCAAACTTACAGGTTTTCGGGAGACCCCCGTCATTTTGTCCAATTTTGAAATTAATGCAGATCTTCCATTTTCAAGATAAATTATGTTAGATTATATACTGTTACGTGTTTCTAACCTTCCTTCGAATTGGCCTTACCCTCAATTCGATAAACGTAATTCCCAATCTCTTCCTGAGCTAAATCACTAATTAGTAAGCACAAACACCAGGTTTTATTAAGTATTCAACACCTTAGTTGTTCCACAACAACAGGAAAACAATACAGAAAACAATATTCCTAACTAGAATATTCTTTCAACAGCTTCAGAAACTCCAACGGTTGATTGTAGAAATTTCCAGTTATACAACGTTTAAAATAATACACAAAATATTTCTTTTTTGATAACACGTAAAACTTTGTTCACAAAAACTAATTTAAAAATCACTTTTATAATTTTAACTTCACTATCGCAGGTTTATAATAAAACTAATTACTAACCCACAAGAGGCAATCACTTATATACCATGCTGCTTAATCTCTAGAAAATTCGAGGTCACTTTTTAGAAACCTTGAGAAAATATATAGAATATTCGATTGTTTTACGTTACGTTGATTTGATTCATAAAATCATTTATTTTATGTTGACCTTATTTCTAAGAATATGTACAACAACAACAACACTATACATTTCATTCATTTGTTGTTGCGTTTTGTTGTGATTTGATTTTACTGGAAGAAACTGTAATCGTTTGGATTTTTCTGTAATCGTAGCAATACCAAAGTTTCATCAACATAAAGAAAGATCAAGAAATTGGGTTGAGCCATTTTGTGCAATATTTTGGTTTGGTTTTAAGCACTGCTGAACATATTTTTGAAATGGTTTTGTTAGATATTCTTCTTCGTCACCGTTGTTGACGACCATGTCTTTTTTGTGTTTGTAAAACAAAGACGAACCCAATACGTTATGGCTTCTTTAATTAATTCTGTTTTAGATCATGTTTGGCAAAAAACACATTTGTCACAACAGATCGTGCAAATATTTAAAACCATATAAAAAGGGCCAGATCGACGATCTACACGTTTTCTTTTAAGGCGAGATGAGAACTCCTTAGTAGAGCTCCCGGGAGTTGAGCATGGGGAACCAAAACCTGTTTTTATAATTGCCATGAAAGGCTACGACCTTATATAGTAGACTAGGTTAATATTTGACCTAGTTTTAGTTTCCTGTATTGGAATTAGAATGTAGGTTATTGGTTTATTGTGGTTTGTTGTTGTTGTGTGTGTCCCTAGCCGGTTGCTAAAGGCCTTGGAAGGTCGTCAGGTAAACTAGGTTAGTATTTGACCTAGTTCTGGTTGTCTGTATTGGTAATTTCTCGATTTAAAGTGTAGGTTAGTGGTTAATTGTTGTTTGTTGTTATTGTGGGTTTATTGTTGTTGCTAAAGGCCTAGGAAGCATGTCAGATAGACTAGGTTAGTTCAAATGTGAGTTCAAATTTAAAATTAAAACAATAAAATAATGGTACAAATGACAGATAAAACAATTTGTCAAGTGTTTTTATTCATTTTTCTTTTTACATTTTTGTTTTAAAACTAAAATAAAACTATTACATGATTTTATGTACATTAATTTTATTGGGTTAACCAACCCTTATTAATTTATTAAAAACTTTTTCTCTATGAGGTTTTTTTATAACTGCAGAGATAATAGGTTCAATATTTTTTATTCGTCTATGAAATCTATCTCGATCTCGTGCATATTCTTCATATTTTCCCTGTCGAGCTACTCTATATGCATAATCCCACACATACATAACGTAAAGATCTAATTTATTGTTAAAGGTAACTTTTTTTGTTTTTAACATTATAGTACTTTTTCCTTCCGAAGATGCATATAAATGTTAAGACAGTTTTTTACAGCACATCTAAAATGATTATTTGAAAGATGTATCGGACACATTGATTTAAAATTTTCAATCTTTAATAACGACGGTATGGCAAGATTTTCTATTTTAAAACTCTCAATATACTTTTCAAGGAAAAATTTTTTTTGTTCGCCTTTTACATAAATTTTTTCAGCTTGTTCTAAATAGTATTTAATAATTGATTTTATATCCACATAGTCAATGCATCCGCCATTCCAATTAAGTCCATTTATTTTATTGCCGCAATATCGGTTGCTATATTGTGCTGCTTGACCTAGTTCTTCTTCGTGGTAAGGTGGTTTGAAATGATAAACGATAGGAATCAAACTTCCTTTTTCAAGTAGAGCGAGTTCTTTGACAAAATATTGTTTATCGTTTCCTCTTAGAAATTGGAGATCAACTATGAAAACACGTTTGGCCATTGTGAGACTATATAAGAGACTGTCTGTCCAATTTTCCAAGATTAATTTTATACTCGACCTCTGTTTTGTATACATATAGATTTGTATAGTTAGATAGATACTCTTCGGCAAACCATGTTTTTTCATCCGTTTACTATGATGGTTGCCGGGCCGTCTTGTTGTGGGAAATCGACTTTTATTTTTAATTTAATAAAACAAAAAAACAAATATATTCAACCTCCAATTGAGAAGATTATTTGGTGTAACCCCGATAAAGAAGCCGTCCCGAAAAATATCAAAGGACTTGAACATTATAATACTATTCCAGATTTTTGTGATAATCAAGATCCACTGTTAATTATAGTAGATGATATGATGTTAAATTCTCACGACAAGATTGTGTGCGAATTATTTACTAGAGGTTCGCACCATAGAAATTTATCTGTAATATTTGTAACTCAAAACGTTTTTCACCAGGGAAAATTTTCAAGTGATATTTCATTAAATTGTAAATATTTAGTGCTTTTCAAAAACCCTAGAGATAAATCCCAAATACTGCCTTTAGCTCGTCAAATATACCCAAAACAGGTCAACGAATTTGAGAAAGTATATAATGAAGTAACTACCTTACCATATGGTTACATTTTAATAGACCTTACTCAAGATATTAATGATATATTTAGATTAAGAAGTGACATATTTGGAAAAAATTTTTGTTTTTGTACAAAAGAGCAATTGGAGCAATTTGGTGAGGAATATGAAACGATTACAAACCAACCGTCATATATTGCACCTGTTAAAAAATTCTAAGAGAAAATTTCAAAAAGTTATAATAAAACAATGTGAGCCGAATGTAATTAAAACGATCTGTGAAATTGCGTTAAATATTTTAAAAGGTAACTGTCATTTAAATAAAAGAGCAACCAATCAACTAAAAAAGTATAAAAAGGACTTGAGATCACTCATTTGCCGTAAGAAGTCGCTCACTAGTAAAAGAAAAATTATAATTCAACGTGGTGGATTTTTACCTGCTCTTCTCGGTGCAGTTTTATCAGGGGTGATTGGTCATTTTATAAAATGAATAATACAACATTTAACAAAATGATAATATTAAAACCTGAAATATATGAAAAACTAAAGCAAAATTCAGACGTTGAACTCAACCAGTTGGATAAAAAGATGAAAAACATTTTATTAAACAAAAATTTGTCCGATATTCAGAAGTGGTATTTGTATCGTCAGAACCTATTTAAAATTAGAAACAAAAAAAGATTGTTATCTAAAATTGAAGAGAAAAAAATTAAAATCATGGAACCTAAAAGTACCCAAACACGTTTCCGTACAAAACCCATATTTAGAGCGACAGACACTCAAACAGATGTTGTCGGTAAAAGAAATTTTGAAATGCAGTTTCCTGAAGAAGAAATATATGAGAATGAAGATGATGAAGTATTTGATAAACGCGTCCAGGAAAATATTTTTAAAGAAACAACACAGTCTGACAGTGAACTTGATGAAGACGTTCAAGACAAAATTTTCGCAAAAGCACTATCTGCCACATCAATTGGTGAGCGTTTAAGAAAACGAAAATTAACTCCAAATCAAAATTATCAAACATTTGAAACCGAGTCTGGAGACGTTATAACGGTTCCTCTTGACAGTCCACCCGAAAAGAAAGAAAAGCATATAAATAGCGAGAAATTTACAACACCTACAAAACGAATTTTACGACCAGCTAAAGCGGGTGACAGTCAAACAAAAATTAATTTTCCAAAACGTAAGAAAACATAGGCGATATACACCTAAAAGATGAATTTTATGTTACTTTACTCAGTGATAACTCAATGAATTACTATCCTGATAATACTTTATCAGCTTTTACAAATAATTTACATAAACCAATCAACGGTACAAACTGGAAAGTTGGTCTGTCGGAGATTTACTTAAACGATTTTCAACCAAATAAATACGGAAAAAACTGGCACATTGGTACAAAAGTTTTTATAGGAGGTAATTCCGAACACTTGGTTGGAATTGGGACGACGTACATTCCACATAACACGGATGAATATTTGTGTGATTGGAAATCTTTTTTGTTACCAACTCTTATTCAGAATATACACCCGTTTGATGGCTACTCAAGAAAAGAGGTTGAGCGTGAACTAATTTGGGGGATATATGATTTTATATCTTTGGATTCCAATTACGTGGCTGCACCTTCATCAACATCATTAGAAAAACAACTACCTGAAACAAATGAATTTATTAAAATATGTATAAATCAACCACCACTTGAGCTAAAATTAAAGGCAGATCATAGCTACTCACTCGAAGAGTTACTGAAATCATGTTTTGATCAGATAACTGTAAAAATTAAAGATTTTAAAAAGCATAAGTCAAGACTCTTAGATTTATTTAAAACATTTCTGCAATATTTACCTATGACACCCGTAATTAAACCAGAAATGCTTTTTGTCTATACCGATATTATTGAACCAAATATGGTGGGTGATAGCACGGTGAGATGTTTAAGAACGATAAACACAAAAAATGCATTTGAAGTAATGGAAAAAGAAATTTTAAATATACAATATTTTGCTGTTGAGAAAAATTTTTTTGATAATATTTCTATTCTAATCTGTGATAAATATAGTAGCAAAATTAATTTTGCAACAAGTAGTATTCCTACAAAAATTGTATTACATTTTAAAAAAGTATATAAATAAAAGGGGGGATTCTATTAAACAATTTAGTGTTTTATGAAAAGCATTATGGAAGGAGTATATTACAGATACTATTTGAGTCAAACGGGGAAAGGCATTGAGGATATTGGTCCGTTGGTACATTCGACTGTACCATATCAACGAGGACGTGGCCTAGGTAGTTTTTTTGGGGGACTTTTCAAGTATTTGAAACCAATATTTTCTTCGGGGGCTGATTTACTAAAAAGGCAGGTTGTAAACTCTGGTATAAGTGCTTTATCAGATATTGTATCCGGTGCAAATATTAAGGAAGTTCTGCAAGATCGCGGTAAAGAGATTGTCAAAAGTGTAAGACGCGGGGCAGTTCAAAAACTCAATGAAATGTATGGGTCGGGAAAAAGGAAAAGAAAAGTTATAAATAAGCCGTCGATCAAAAATTTAAATTATTTTACCTCGAAACGACGTAAAGTTATTAGGCGTAAGAAAGAAAAAGATATTTTTGATTAATTATGGTGGAATGTATGAAATCTGAATTGGATATATTTAAAGCACAACCTATTCAATCAAGTATTCTACGATCCGAAGAGGTTTCTTACAACCCTATAGCCTCATTAGATAAACCATCGGTAATAGAATTTGTTTCATTAGGTCATGGAGATACATATAGGGACTTATCTTCTACATATTTAAGATTGAAAATACGGATTTTGAAAAAAGATGGAGGGTTATGGAATAATGATAAAGGGGCAGACGGAAAAGAACTATCACAGCCAAGTGTAGTTAACAATCTTTTACATTCTCTAATAAAACAATGTAATATTCAATTAAACGGGAAAAATATAACACCATCAGACGGAAATTATCACTATAGAGCATATATTGAATCGCTATTAAATTATGGTAATGATGCTGCTACCACACATTTAGAGTGCTCAGGGTGGACATTAGATAAGGCGAACATAGAAAAATCTAATAATTCTGGATCGAAAGACCGTCAAAAATTGTATAATAATAGCAATGTTGTTGAGCTAATGGGTAAACTACATGTAGATATGTTTAACCAGCCTACCTTACTTATAAACAACGTGGATGTTCGAATTACACTAACACTAGAAAAACCAGAATTCTATTTTTTTTCTGACGATACCGATGAATCTCAATTGAAAATTTTAGAAGCAACATTGTTTATGAGACATGTAACTGTTAATCCGAGTGTTCTATTAGCACATAACGCTGTTTTGGAAAAAAAGAATGCTATATATAGTTATAAACGTGTGGAAGTAAAAACCTATACTCTTCCTATGAATACATCATCCATATCGCTCGACAACGTTTTCATTGGTCAATTGCCGACTACAATCATCTTTTGTATGACCGAAAATATTGGTTATTCAGGAAAAAGATCAAAAAACCCGTACAATTTTAAACATTTTGATATTTCTCAATTTTCGTTGAATGTGAATGGGGTACAGATACCTAATACAGCAATTGAAACTAGTTTCTCTGATGAATATAATTGTTATACCAGAGCCTACAACACACTTTTTCAAGGAACAGGGATATTCCATAATGATAAAGGTCATCAGATAACAAAAACAATGTTTAGCAATGGATTTTTTTTACTTGCTTTTGATTTAACCCCCGATGCATCAGGGAATGAAATGTGCCAAGGTCTACTTAATCAAGGAACTGTTAGAATTGAAGCAAAGTTATCAAAACCATTGCCGTCCACATTAACTGCAATTGTTTATGGGGAATTTGATGCAAACATTCAAATCGATAAAAATCGAAATATATTCACAAACCTATAAATAGGATGAAAAAGCGTGAGTCTAAATATTTTACATCATGTCTTCATCCTGTGCACTTGTCGATGTTACATTTTGTTGTAACGACAAAAACAGTTTGTTTGTGAAAGAAATTAGTATAGTGGGATTTAAAGAGCCTTGTAAGAAGTTCGTAAAAGAGTTTACTTACAAGTTTCCAACAAAAGAGCTAACAAATCAAAATATTGAAAATTATTCTTTTGGAACTGTGACTAACGAAAATATAACTAAAGAGTTTAAACAAATATTAGAAAGTTTTGATATAATCATTACCAACAAACTAATTAAAAAAGAGTTTTTAGTAAATTATGTAAAGGAAGCGAGCAAAGTTTATGATCTGAGTCAATTTATTTTATGAACACTTTAGAAATAACTAACATTTTAAAATGTAACCAGCGTACAAACAAAAAATTTAAGGGGGTATTCGCTCTGGATAGAATTCCAAAAGTAAAAGAAAAACCATCTCTTTTAATCGTTAACACGGATAAGGCTAAGGACCCTGGAACACACTGGTTAGCTATTTATATTCCTAAAAAGGGGTGTATAGAATACTTTGATTCTTTTGGGCAGAAACCAACTAAACCTGAAATTTTAAGATATTTGAAGAATCATTGTTTAATTTTTAATGATAAACAGTTGCAAAGTAATTTTACAGATGTATGCGGGCAATATTGTTGTGTTTACGTTTGGTTTAGATGTTTTGGTTTAAGTATGAAAAGTTTTTTGAACCAATTCAGTAAAGTAAATCATATTGAAAATGACAGGTTGATTTTAAAACTATTTCATAAAATATTTGGAAAATACAACTTTTTACAGTCTTGTAACCCGAGAGTTAGAGGAAAGTTAAAAAGAAATGGAAATTCGACATGAAAACACGATGTCTTTATTATTAAACTATACATACTTTCTTAATAAAAACCAGACCTTTAGAATTTCTGTTGGTTTTACGGGGGAATCATTTGAAGCCACAACCATATTCCATCGTAATGGAAAAGAAGTAATTGTTCTGAAATATCGTGATTGGTGTGAATTTTACCATCTATACAAAAAGCTGCTGTGCAGTCGAACAATAAAAAATACCAAATTATGTTTACAAGCAGGAATTCAAGCTATTCGTAGTCAAACTCTTAGTGTCAACAGAGAAGAGGCCGATATATTTAACAACCTTGTTGATTTTCTTCAAGCTGTAATGATTCACTATAAAAATTCCGAACAAAATGTAAGAGCGTATGTTGAAAAATACATAAAAACCTGTGAAGAAAAACAAGTGGAAAAGTTGCATGAAGAAATTAACATCCCAAAGCAACGGATCAATGTGCAGTGTAATTTTTCTAGATTATTTTTCGAGATACCTGTAATATTAAACAATAAACTACGCAAAATTGTACGAAAATAAAAACAATTGCCTTTTATTTATTTTATTTTTATTTTTATTTTTATCTATCTATAATGTTACTAAAAAACCATTCGAAATATCCTTCTTGCTCGACTTCGATATTTTGTTCTTCGTTAACCTGCAGATCATCTGTTTGAGAGTCAAACCAGTTTTGACCGTCCTGCCATTCCTCTTCTTCCTCCTCTTCAAGTAATTGCGGTGGTGATGGTGGTGGTGGTATAAATTCTTGAAAAGACGAGGTCACCTCGTTAACCTGCAGATCATCTGTTTGAGAGTCAAACCAGTTTTGACCGTCCTGCCATTCCTCTTCTTCCTCCTCTTCAAGTAATTGCGGTGGTGATGGTGGTAGTGGTATAAATTCTTGAAAAGACGAGGTCACCTCGTCAACATCAACATCATAATCATTCGTGGTTGAACTAATTTGGTTTTCTTGTGTAATTTTATTTAAAAAATAATTTTCATTACTTTCGTTGGTAAACGGAAACGAAGTCGAATCAGCTTCCATATTAAAAGTTGATTTCTGTAGGGAGACTGAGGATTTCTACAAAAATTTAGCTATTATGTACAACTTTTCAGAATCAGCTGCCTCTATATATAGAAAGAGAAACTAAATATTGTGTGTATTGTGTATAGGATGTCACGAGCACAAATTGTTTCAGAGCTACACAGGCCACTTAGAAAAAATTTTCGTAGGAGAAAGTTCATTCAAAAGGGTTTGAATGATACTTGGCAAATTGATTTAGTCGAAATGATTCCTTATGCCAAATTTAATAAAGGTTTCAAATATTTATTGACGGTGATTGATACTTTTTCCAAATACGCTTATGCTGAACCTGTCAAACGTAAAACTGCTGAAGATGTTTTACGAGCACTTGAAAATATTATCAAGCAAGCAAAGGATTCCCCAAAAAATATTCATTCAGACCAAGGCAAAGAGTTTTTCAACAGACAGTTTAAACAATATATGTTGAAAAATAAAATTAATCATTATCATACATTCTCAGAGCTTAAGGCATCTATCGTGGAACGTTTTAATCGAACTTTGAAAAGTATGATGTGGAAAAATTTCAGTTTACAGGGGAATTACAAATGGATCTCAATTTTACAATCATTGTTAAAAAACTATAATTCAACACCGCATAGAACAATCAAATTACCTCCAGAAAATGTTTCAAAGAAAAATGAAAAATCAATACTTAGAAGTGTATACATGCATCCAAAAATTTTTCAAAAAGCTAAATTTAAGATAGGAGATAATGTAAGAGTCAGCAAAAATAAAGGAAACTTTGAAAAAGGCTATCAACCAAACTGGTCAACAGAAATTTTTAAAGTGGTTAAAGTTAAAAATACATATCCGATTACGTATAACTTAGTCGATTATACCAACACTCCAATTTCCGGGGGATTTTATGAAACAGAACTAACACCTGTAAAATTTTCTGATACCTATCTTGTCGAGCAGATTTTAAAAAGAAAAGGGAATAAAGTTTACGTCAAATGGTTAGGATTTGATAAATCGCACAATTCATGGGTAGATAAAAACAATATAATTTAGAACTTCTGAAAACATTTTGGTAAAATTAAGTATTAATAAATTTGTATAAAATAATTCCTCGTTTTTACTGGAAATAAATAAGTTTTCGTTTACTTGAAATTATTAAAGAAAAACTCACTAAAACTTTTGTTTTACGTCGGGAAAAATATGAAAAAAACCCGACCTTTTATTTTATGTTTACATAAGCTACAAAATTGCTTAAAACTAAAAAACTGAATATTTGTTACTCCGACTAAAATTGACTTCTGTTTTACCTTTATGTTGTGTAATAATCGTAGTTTACACAAATTTAGGCCTTTTGTATCCAAACGGTACGGAACTATGGTCTTTCAGAAATCGACGTTTTTCTGATTTCGGTTGGTATCTTTTTGTTTCAGTTACTGTATGAACCTCATGATCTTTAGTTCTTTTAATATTTTGTGAAACCACAGCGATATTTTCCCAATCTTGCGGATGAAGAACAGCATGTTTAATCGTTTCAAAATTTATTAGTTTGGATGTTGTATGGTTTAAATTTATGCCCTTAACTTTACAAACAAGCTTTTCTGAGTTATCTTTAGTCGAAAAAACTTTAAACGCGTAATTTTTTGGTCCACCACTAACAAATTCAGATATATAGCTGCCGAGGCCATAACATTCTAGTTCATCGGTCATATCACCAATACGCTCTCCTAGAGGTGGGTCATATTCTCCTTCTTGACTTATATAAATGATTGAGTCCGTATCGTAATACAAAACTCTGTGACCGATCTTTTCTAGATAGCTGTAAAGATGAAGTCGAGCCTGTGCTGTTGTGTAAGCAGCTATACACACATTGATTGTTGATAGAGAATTTACCGCTTCTTCTTTATACTGCCAGCTCACAATTATAACTTCCTCGTTAATAGGTAGTATTTGACAAACTTCTATTGAAGGATTTGTTAGTAAGTCATTCAAAACAAACGGTTGGTTAACAATAGTTGTTTGTTGTTGGTTTTCTCGCTGACCAAATTTTCCCCAAAAAGAATTTAAAATTAATTTTGCAAAAGACCTTAATCCAGGATTATTGTTGATATTTTTAAATTCCAATTGAACTTCTTCTGAACTTAAAAAGGAATCAATATACTTTTGTTTTTCCAATTCTGTTTGATATTTAGACGGAAAACCTGAAGATTCCTGTTTAATTTTTATAAACTTATTCATCATTTCCGTGAAGAGTCCTTGTTCTTTCTTTTCCTTGTTATATTGCGTAATCTCGTATTCCCAGATTTCGTAAATGTGTAAAATTTTGTAGTTTTTTTTGAGAGCCTGTAAAACTTCGTCAATCACCCATGTTCCAGTTAATGCCCTTTCATCGTTAGAATGTAAACAAAATGCACTTTGATTTTTTTGATCGCCGCAGCTTTGGCAGAGTGAGAACATCAATTTGTTATTTTGTTTTTGCGGTAAAACTGGATGAAATAGGTTTTCTGGTGGTAATATTTTACATTTAATCAACCCATTCGTTTTTTGTAAATCAATTCCAGAACACACAGAATTTCCAACATGTACTTTAGGGTGTTTAACAGGAAATTTGCCATATTTACAGACCCCCGGGTACATCGAGCAGACGTCTATGTATTTAATTTTCTCCCCGTTTTTACACTTATAATGAGTGTAGACATTGCCTGTTCTTCCACCATAGAATGCATCCCGAGGGTTTAGTGGTGCAGTAAAAATTATTGGGTGGTTTTTTAAGTAAAACATATTTTTGTTTGTTTTCATTTGTTCGCGAAATGCGCATTCCCACATTTCGATTACTTTATATCCAAGGGATTTTAAGTACTCATTTTTGGCCAGCGTTCTTTCATACCTTTGATTTAAAGTATCGTTAGAATCATTATACAAGGATACATCTCTTTTATGGATTAGGCACTTCGGATGACCATGGTAAAAACAACCTAGAAAGTTAATAAAAATTAATAATGTGTTATAGCGTGTTTTGAATTTTAATTTTGTTTTATTACCTTGAAACTCAAAAACTTCCTTAGTGCTGTCACAAAATGCATCAACTTTGACACCGCCAATCACTTTTTCTCTCCCGTTAGCAGCATATTGAAATTTAATTTTTCGGGTGTCCTGCTCCCATACAAGCCACTGTAGAGCAATTTCGGATTGATTGTCGACTAGTCTGTAACCATGTCGTGGAATTATACCTATCGTGTTCAAACACAGAAAGTTTCGTCTGAACACTAGGTTACAGGCTGAGGCTATTGTTGCTGCTTCTAAAAACGGTTCAATGTTGCATTCTTGTAAAAATATTCTTCTGAAGCTTAAACAAGCTTCAGTCAAAATCTTCACATCATTGCTACAGTATTCAACTATTTCTTTTCGCATGTTGAATTCGCAATTTTTATTTTCAGTGTACCATTTATGAAACTCATTTCTCTCATCTTCTTTCATTGAATCGGGGGTGAAATATTTCATAGGCGGTAAAGAACCTATATAATTTTCATTTTCCAGTTTATTAAATAAATGCGGAAAAAACCCCTTTTTTAATTTTGTAGATAAGTTAAAGGCTTTTGGCAATTTTGCTAGGGCCATCGGGAAAAAATTAAGTGAATCGATAAATTTGACATTGTTGATCATCATCAAAATAATTTTCGTTCCTCTCATTATTAGATTGGGTTCCACATTCGTTTTGTTTAAAACATAGTTTAAAATAAACTGATGATCAAACGCTTGTCCGTTATGAGCTACGACAATTATTTCACGGAATTCTGCGCTTAATTTCAAAATGTGATTCATCATTTTTTCGATTACATGATTTTCTTCAAAAATTATTTGTCTAAATTTACACTTTTGACAAAAAACTAGAGATTCATCGTCAATACAGTTGTCACATCTTTGCTGTAAAACACACAAATTAGGGATATGCTGTCTTAGTTGTGTATCAATATTTTTTTCCTGTCTTGTCTCTAAATCGTAGAATACATATATGCAGTTTTTAAAATTTTTCTGTTTTTTATCTTGCTGAATGAAGCAAAGATGATCCGAAGGTACATGTTGATGACAAATTTTACAAAAATATTCATTACAAAAATGCTGTCTTTCTGTTTTGTAAACGTGCAAACAATTTAAACACTTTTTCACTGTATCACAAATACTTTTTGAGTTACATGATGAGGCTCGATGAAAATCAAAACATTTTTCCCCTCTAAATGTTCTATTACAGATATTGCATTTAACATTTGTACCATTCTTTGGACATTGTGTTGAATTACGACAACATGGACAAGTTTTTGAACATCTGTGTTCATTTTTGTGCCAAAATGGAACGTGACAACTTTCGCAATAATAATCTGTACAAAAAGCAGCAGTGAGTGATCCAATCACATTAAAATGATTTTCATGGTATAACAAATTTAGGTTTTTTACATCTTTTGTGGTATTTCCCTCAAATATCACAATTCGACCCCTAGTGTTGTATTGGTAGACAACAATTTTGTAATTTGTCAAATAATTTTGAAATTTTGTTAATTCATGTATTCCACACCCCTGTTGTGGAATAATTACGCCTGCTTTTTGGATTAGCTCTTTAGCTTTAATTGCTTGAATTTTCCCGACATCATGTAAAATGTGTCTAAAATTGACCTCTTTATCAATTTTTGCAATGCACACTACTAGGGCACGGGGTAAGCATAAGTTATCTTTATTTTTTATTGTTATTATACCACGGCGTTGTTTGCATTCTTCAGCAAAATTGTAAAATTGTTTTTTCCTACCTTTACCATAAGGTAAACTGATATATGTTGCGGTCAAACAAAATTTGTCTGTACTTAAACCTGTAAAGTAAAAGTGAAAAAGTAAAAAATGTTCAGCATTTTCATTTAAAAGTACTCACCCTCGGAATTGCTTTGAAAAACCTTTGAAATCACATCCCAAATATGCTGAAACGTCAGTCCACCTGCTGTTTGAAAGTTTATCCATGCAGGGCCACGATGCTCGAAGCTTTCACCACAAAATGTCATTCCAATTTTGTCGCTTGGGCTAACTTCTTTTGTAATATATTTGACAATATCGTGGAGTGCCCCTTTAATCCAAGTAATTGGATCAATATAGCTTGGTACAGGTTTTATCGAAAATTTAGTTTCGCGTCTGCGCAAGTTAAACTTCTGCATATTTTTCCCCGTTTCGGAATCGATTAAAAATCGCTCTTCTTCCACTTCTTCCCCAGAAGTTATAAACCTTTTCATTAGAAGTTTTTTTGCCATGTTTTAATGTTGAATCACAAAACTAATACAATATAAATTTTCTAGCATGATAGGCTTTTATACTTAATTTGTCATCATATTGTTTTTGTATTACTTCAATACTCTAAATCGGAGAGTAAAGCAAATTTTCATCAAGATCTTTTAATTTATCTAAATTTTCATCGCCATAATTTACAAAATGTAAATAAATTATCACGAACAAAGCAAAATAAAAAATGATTTTTCAATTTGTTTTTGATGATGGAAAAAGAAGAATAAAGAATAAATAATAAGTTAAGCTAAGTTAAGATATAATAAGTTGATTAATGTACAAGATAAATTTTCATCGAGATTATTTTTTAATATACGTTTTTTCTCGTATGCATACAGAAAAGCATCAAGAATTGCATTTAATTTATCTATTGTAAACGTTATTATTTGACGTCTTTAAGTTTTCTTTGGGTGATTTTAGTTTTGTTGTATTTTGTTTTTTATTTGTTTAAACTTACAAATAAATAAAGCAAATCTACTTCAAGGTAGTATAATGAACTTGGATAGAAGATAAATAGAAAAATAAATAATTTAATTTATTGTTATTGTTGCGTTTTTTCTCATATGCATAATTTTTTAAATTTTTTATTAATTTTAAACAACAGAAAAGCATCAAGAATTGCATTTAATTTATCTGTTGAAAACGAAGAAGATTATGTGCTAGATGGGAAAAATTTTTATTATTTGCCGTCTTTAAGTTTTCTTTGGGCGATTTTAGTTTTGTTGTATTTTGTTTTTTATTTGTTTAAACTTACAAATAAATAAAGCAAATCTACTTCAAGGTAGTCTAATGAACTGGGATAGAATATAAATAGAAAAATAAATAATTTAATTTATTGTTAATTGATTATGAGTTTTTCTTTGTTGTCTTGTTGTGTTTTGTTATTTTATTTGTTTTTGTGAAACAATATATTTTTCCCCCCACTAACTTTTAAGCATCGTAAATTGGTATAAATATCAAGCAATTGTAATCAACAATTGTAGTCTAACATAGTTATTTGATAAACATGGAAAGTTCAACAGACAGCTTTTTAAACGAATACCTAGTAACTTCCGATTGTCAAGCGGCTCCACCTCTCAAAAGAAAGCGCTTACATCATCAAACACAGCAACAACAACAGATACTACAACAACAACAACAGCAACAACAACAACAGCAACAACAACAACAGCAACAACAGCAACAACATCAAATGACCAGAAAACAAATTTTTCTGGCAAAATGTTCAAGCGCAGCAAAGGAGAAATCAAAACCATTTATGAAGATAGCGGAATTGCAGGAAAACCACGCATACAAATTATGCACAATTCGAAAAATCGACACAAAATTTGGGAAAAAGTGGATTTTCGAAACCGGAGATGTATTATTATTCGCACCAAATAAATTCAATGAATTATTTAACGAGGAAGATTATACAGCATTAGTTATGGAGGAAAATTTCTACCTCATAAAAACCCCTCAAAACGGTTTAACACTCTTAGAAGGTGAAAATAAAAACATTAATTAAATTTTATTTAAGTTTTAATTTTAAGACAAAAAATAAAACAAGAAATTAAATTTTAGTTTTAGAGCAAAAAATGTAAAAAAGAAAAAATGAATAAAAACACGTGACAAATTGTTTTATTTGTCATTTGTACCATTATTTTATTGTTTTAATTTTAAATTTGAACTCACATACAGGGAAATAACTAACCTAGTTTATCTGACATGCTTCCTAGGCCTTTAGCAACAACAATAAACCACTAACCTACACTTTACATCGAGAAATTACCAATACAGACAACCAGAACTAGGTCAAATACTAACCTAGTTTACCTGACGACCTTCCAAGGCCTTTAGCAAACGGGTTGGGACACACACAACAACAACAAACCACAATAAACCAATAACCTACATTCTAATTCCAATACAGGAAACTAAAACTAGGTCAAATATTAACCTAGTCTACTATATAAGGTCGTAGCCTTTCATGGCAATTATAAAAACAGGTTTTGGTTCCCCATGCTCAACTCCCGGGAGCTCTACTCTCCTTACCGAATTCATTGGGCTGTTTCTTCAATTTTGTGTACAAACATTTTAAAATGGCATCCTCTGCTAATAAGTTCACATTTTGGCAACTAAGAGCTTCGACAGCAACATCGTATAAGTTTCAGAGCATTAATGATATTCTCACGATGCTTTTCTTCTGCGACAGTGGTGACCATAAATTTTAAATTGATCGTGTCGAGTGCGGACATGTTAGATTCATGAAATTTTTTACTTATTTTACATGAAATGTTTCAGTTTTAATTTTTCAAAACTTAAATTTAATTGGTTTTCTAGAGAAAATGAAATTTTCTTTTTCCTATGATAGCATATGAAAATTCTATTTTCATCACGCTTAATGCCTTGTGAAAATGGTTTCTTTTCCCCTAGTGTAAAAAGAATAACAAATTGTAGTTGCTATGGTTTTCCATATAATTTTACATAGTTTTTTAAACAACGCAACCATGAAAAATTAAAATTTGAACTTTGAATGTGATTTCTAATTTTATAATTATAATAAATATGGATTATATCTATACTACCACTGAAAAAAAATGCATTTCTTACGCGAGATAAAAACGTCTAGCGCGTCTCGTGAACAAATGTTTACCCACGAAAAAAAACAATGTTTTCATCTCTTGTAGGAAAATATACTACTTTTGAAATTTTTTTACAATCCATTCAATTTTCGATCGATGAAAATTGTTCTTCTAATAAATACAAGTTTTTGTAAATTTTTTTTTTCTTATAATTTGCTAGAACAGAAGACTTAGTTTTAGTTTATAAGCGTTAACATTTTTAGGTTAGACTATTAAGACTATTTTAGGTTAGAATCATTAACTGTTTTTAGGCTTAGTATTTTCGTATTGGTTTGAAAGTTGAAACTAGATCGAACTACAATTCTATGGATGCAAAAAATTTCATATCTATACAAAGATTTGAAATGCTCAAGAATAAAATTTAAATAATTTGAATTATTTTACTCAAACATAAACGACTGCACAATCAAAAATAGTTTCACCCATCTAGACCTTTATTTTTGCAAAAAAAAACAACCTAACGAAATATGAAAAAATTATGTGTGAACACCCTATGGCATCACCAAAAGAGTTGATGACATTTTGAAAAAAAATTATAGATTCATTCCGATTTTGATTGTGAAAAAGATCACATTTAACTTAAAAAGTATATACTCGATTTTCCTGTCTTTTCAAAAAAAAAATATAATAAATCTTTATAACGAGGCTATGTGCTAAACAGCAGAAATGACTAGCAGGAAGAAGATGTGATTACTGATCACTACGGGAGTGTGTTCTGTCGCTGTGAAAAAAAAAATATTATAATAAAATAAAATTTTTAAAAACAAAATGAAGCAAGCACTACTTTAAATTAAGAAAGAGAAAAAAATGAATTAAATTATAAATTTGATACTTCTTTAGGTGACTCCATTGGAAAGTTTGTTCTTAGTCGGGGTTACCAGTTTTGATGTTCGCCACAGGCTAACTTTCCATCAGCTTTCCACAGGCTAACTTTCCATTACATCACAACTAGTTCATTGAATTGATTGCTCATACGATTTGCTTGTCAAAGTTGTTGTATATTTGTATCTGGTACAAACTGCAAAACTTGTTCCTAAATCCCTAAATCTGAATGTGTCTTTGTTTGTAAAGATGTTGATTCTTGTTGGCGAAATTAAACAGAGCACTAAATGACATTGGTTTTAGAGGGGAAAATGCTTATGTTGTTTTAATTCAAATAAAAGCAGCGTTTGATGTCAAGTGATTTAAATACTAATTAAATATTGGACAGAATGCAACCAATGTTTATGTTTAAAAGAAAAGGAAATATGAAATACACGCTATAAAATTCGATCATTTTGCTTGATCGATGTCAATTATATTCTGATCTTTTGATCATGATAATTGTATATCTATATATATAAAAATTAATGTTTGTTTGTTTGTTCGTATTTGATAATCTCCAAAACCACTGCACCTATTTGAAAAATTCTTTCACTATTTGTAAGGTATATTATTCTCGACGAACATAGGCTATATATTATATGCATATAGTTGGAACCCCAGGGCTCTTATAATTAACTTAAGGGGTTTTGCCTTTATTATTTTTATCTAAATATATCGTTTTATATATTTGGTTTGCTTTGATCAATGTTTTTTACATTGAACAAAATTTTATGAAATTGAAAAATGAGAGTATGATCTGACAAACAATTATGTTTATTTATATATCAAAATTATATATATTGGAATTTAGCACATGATCAAATTGTTTTATCTACACCAAATATGTTGCTGGTATGCAATTGTATGTGATACATATTTCTAAAACTAAGTGAAGATAGTGGATAACATCGATTATATCGATTTAAAGCTCAAAATTACGAAATAGAGTTCGCACAAATACTATACAAAGAAGCATAGCTTATGTATAATCAAAAACGGTTTGGCAATCATGATGAACAAACTAATTAAAAAAAGTGGCACTTCGCCGGCAACACGCTTGCAATAGTGATTTGCAAACGGTAACAATGCATTAATACCAATAAATTTTATATATATCTTGAATTGAATTCTATATATTTTATATGAATTCTATGAATTTTATATAAATTTTGGATCTATGGGTGTGACAACCCCGCGTACTTTGGTAGTTTTTAGGTATTTTTAAATAAAATATGTTGGGTAGTAGGAATTCCAACACAACGTGTCACAACAACACATAAGAACCTTTTAGGAATAAGGTCCCACAACTACATGCTTCTAAAATGTTTATGGACGCAATTTTTTTTTAATATTTTTTTTTAAAGAATGAACTTTTTTGCTTGCTCGAAGAAATGAGTTTCCATATAACTATTATATATGCTGGATTGAGGAAAACAATGCATTACATGATCTTGGTATATGCTTCTAGCACTAGGAAAATTAGTTACCCAGTTTTAGCTTTGTTCCTGCAAATTTGAAAAAAAGTATTTTATTTTTATTTCCTCCATCCTATTATGAAATATTGCCCTATGTCGTATATTATTATGTGAAAGGATTAATTATTTGGTTTTCCATTCTTTAAAAAGAACATAAAATCCAAAAAAAAGAAATTTGCGTCAATCCACGTCTTAAAAAACATGATAGTGTGGAACCTAGGTCTTAAAAGGTTTTTATGTGTTTTGTGACATACATTGTAATACTAAATATGTCAAATACTTTGAAGTTGCAGAAATTTTTTTGAAATGTTCGGTGAAGAAGATGATGAACAATGTCATTGAAGCCACAATTTTAAATGGAAAATTCGAACCGGAAGATGTAGTGTTGTCACGTATTCCAACAGATATGGCATTTGAACTCAAACGTTTCGTTTCCAGTGCAACTCGCTTTTACAATGACCATCAACAAATCACAAGGACAGTTACAGCAAGTATGTGGAACGGAGAATCCGTGCTTCTCACAAGGACAACTGTATGTGGCTAACGCGTTAGGAAAACCATTCCATTAACGGAAAAACAAAAAATAAAGTGTACCCACAAGTACTCGAATAAATAAATAGAATTAAAACGACGTTTTGAAATTCTTTCCATATTAAAATAAGTTAATAAAAATAAAAATGACACAATGGAAATTAAATGTTATCATAATGAGTTTTTTCGAATTTTCTTTCTTATGACATAGTGGCAATATGCGACGAGCATAATGTTAAATACACAAAACTTTTACACTATTTGGTGTAAACATAAAATTTTGAGAAATTTTGTGAGTGATTTGAGAGATTTTTGTGTGTTTCGTGTCGGGAACAAATACAATTCATGAGCACTGTGAACATTTGTGATGCTATTTTTGTTCTGTATAATGTTCTATATAGAGATGACACACCTCTACTAATTCAACAAGTCATATAAATTTTTTTATTGCTTACTTGAAAACTTATTTGATCGCCAATTTTTCATATATCCGAACTTAGCTAGAGTGCTGATTATTTTTCATTCAAATTTTTAAAAAGTACAATTAAAAATTATGCTATCATTTCTCATTACCACTTTTTTGAAATTCTTGCTACTACGTCAACAAAATGTCTGCGGACAAACTTTATTTATAAGCGTAGCAAAGCACGCCGGGTCCTGCTAGTTTTGAATTAAAAATTAGATTAGACATAATTATAAGACTTATTCGACTCAACTGTTATTATTTTACACTGAAAACAAGTATAAATTTATTAAATTGGTTTATCAAATAATGAATACTGAATATTACTTTAAAAATTAGAAGGCAGATACTGCTGAATGCGATGATATAGCATTAAACTTCCACATTGCTAGTACGAATTTATTGAAAATGAAGAAACTATTGACCAATTTTCTGGTGCTGACCTTCAGAAATTCGATAAAACTATCGCGCAGCTTTCTGGTTAATAATCTGTTTGGGAATTAAATCAATTAAGGGACACAGAATTAATTTCACCAACTTTTTATGTATCGATGAATGAAACTTGGAGTAGAGTCTGCATCACTTTATGATTGTTAAATATAGATGTCGATGCAAACAGTAATACCTAATACGAATTTGGGATAATATGTTATTTGTTATAAATGTATTGGGAAAACCTATTTTTATTTCCCATATAAATCAATTGCAAAGAACTCGCAACATTTTTTTTATACCCAATTTTCACGCGAAAAAAAACTTAATTCACCATTTTTTACCAACAAACGCCTCTGGTGGCCCCGGCTCAAAACACTTTTATGAACCATATCTATTCATTGTTTAATCCGAATTCACAAATTTTCTTGCATTTTAAAGACTTCAAACACAAAACTTCAATTTTCTCGAAATTTGATTTTATGGACTTACGTTGTTTTTCCCCTGTACCCTTCAATTGATGAATGGACAAGCTTCTGCAAGCGTAGATATTTGAACGTACATTTGTATTATAGTAACGGGAAATCGGAAAACCTAGGATTGATGCGAGTTGAAGGTTCTTATCCAGCTGAAAAAACCTACAAAAATTATGTGCTAGATATTGTTTTCTCTACAAGCGATGAGCCAGTGTAATGTTGAAATACGGCAAAATATCTCCAGCTTACCAACAGTTATGTCACAGTCATGGGAAACACCAAGCGATAATGTTAATATTTTATAAAGAAAATGAAACCAGTTAAAAAGTCAGTGAAAGTGAAGCTTCCAATAGTGATTCCAATTCAGTTGTACAACAAAATGAATTTTTAGCTGCCAATTTAGTATTGAATCAAAATACGAGAAACGATTTCAAAAATTTGGGTTATTATAAAATTATTTAAAAACTCGTCAGTGCGCAATGCTATTTTGCAAAATTATATAAAAAAATTAAATGAAGAGAAAAACGAGTTGCCATTACTCCTGGATTGCAAAACTAAACGGAATTCTATTGAAACCATGGTTGAACGGTTTTTGCCAGTCAAGCCAGCAAATTAAAAAACTTTAAATCTTCTAAATTTAAATCAGTTTTGGAATACTAAATAAGATGATGTAGTTGCTTTAAATAATTTGAGTGCCATTGGTTCCACAAAATCAATAAAAGCTTTCAATCGTCAGGCTGTCTCATTATTATCTGCAGAGGGAATCCTAAAATTTCTATTCAAATCTCTTCGGAAAAACAATTCAAAATTAAGCTTAAATTTTTTATTTGAATTAAAATCCCAAATTTTTAAAGGAAGAGATAACTCAATAAATTCGTTATTGATTTCTTCACAATCCAAAGTTAGTCAACCCGAGGAAAATGATTTTTTTCTATTTGCTCTAAAAGCGAAATTATTAAAACTGCAAAAAAACCTATCGAAGATTATTTAAAGAACCAGAAATTGATTCTTCTAATTACAATGGAAGCAGTACATATAGCCATCGGACTCAGAATTAGAGGAAAAAGGTTGCGTTGACTTAAATTTAGAAGTATTCGTGAGAGTTTGAGAATGCAGTCAACTATAAATGACAACTACCACTCACTTTCTAAGGAAATGAATATATTTGAAGCTACTGGTAAGATCACTTTCAATTTAAACTTCTAAGAAACACTCTAATTTTGATAAAACCTACAGACACTGAAAACGAGAGAAATTTTTCTGTATCTGGAAATTTTGAAAGTAAACGGAGAGTAACTTTTCTTGTTAAAATTAATTTTTAATAATTCTCGAGAATCTCGAGAAATTCAAATAATTATTCCCAATTTCTCGAGAAACACAATCGCTGATAAACTCGGGATTCTCGAATCTCGAGATTCATAAAAGGTCGAGAAATCAGAAACTCTAACTTGGAGTGCTTCACTCTCCATAAAAAATAGTTCGGAAAATCAAAGCTATTGGCATTTTAATACTGTCCAATTTAAAAAAATATAGAAATTGCAAAATACTTAAAACATAGAATTCATGAAAGATAGAATCAAATTTGTCATGTTTATTTTAATTAAAATTAAATTAATTCTTTATACGACAAACAATGATCGATTTCACAATTAATCTAAGAATACAACCACTTTTAACAAGGCAACACAAACCTGGTTCGTAATGCAGAGCTGACGTTCTATATACAGAATATAAAAACCAGCAATCAAACAAAATCTGTAGGTTTTACGCGTCCTAACTTTGGTGGTGTGAATTAGTTTCGAACTCAATTTGGCCTGAAGTTAATAAATATAAAGCGTTGAAATAAACACCATTAGACTATTAGTACCGTCCGAGAAACATAGGTAAATTGCTCTGGCTACCAGTATCATTGTCCACGGACGAAGCTTAAGTTGATATACTCTGTCCCGCAAGTGACGTAGGCAGTAACAGCGGTCAACAAAGTAACAATATACATTCAATTTTTTTGAACAAAAATATCGATGAAATTTGGAAAATAGGAAAGTGGTTAACCTATGACTTTTGCATATGTTTTTTTGCTTATTTTTTGCATCTTATTTTCTTATCAATTGAAAAGATCAGACTGCAATAAGCCCATACTGCCTACATGAGAATTAAATATCTTTTCTCCACATGTCTGAAACACATTAACAAAAAATTTCACTCCAAGTTATTTTTATTTCATCTGCTTATGATAATAATATGATGTTATGTATTAAATACTTGTTTCACGAACATTTTTACATAAAGTTTAAATCTAAAAGCTTAAAACACAATATAACAAACAATATTGTAAATAATGAGTGGTTCATGCAAAATAGACGTAAAAACATCTTATCCCATTTTCAATTAAATTTGTGTGCAAAACAAAAACTTGCAAAGTATATAGTTAACTTTAAATTGGTTTAAAAATTTTATTTTTATTTTAGGTAAGACTAAGGTTAAGAAAAAAGAACACCTTTGCAAGATTTTCAACTTTTTTTCTAACTGAAAGCAATTTAACCCAATGTAATTTGGGATAATTAATTGAATCTTAGATTAGTTTGCTTTATATCGTTGCAGAATCAATTAAGCTTTTTTGGTAAAAGTTGAACTCAAACAAAACTGAAAAAACTCATATGTGTATAAAGAAAACCGATTACATTTAAAAACAAAAAAAGATGAAGGATAAGAAAAATAACAAATTAATTTGTTTTCACTGTGTTGTTTTTTTCCGGCAAAACGATAAACGTGATGGAGCTTTTATTGTCGTCAAATACTAAAAGTTGTTGTCAGTTGGTAATAGTGTGTGAATTATATAATAATGAGCTTGATGTTTATTTTTATTTGAGGAAGTTAAAATGATTTGTTTGTTTGTTGATGGCATAAATAATTGTATTTCAATGTTGTTTGTTTGATTATTTTTATTTATAGATGTCCCTGGTTAAACATTCCAATTCAAACCTATTGAATCCTATTAAATCCAATAAAAATTCAATAGGATTAAATTGGATTGAATTGGTTTAATAGGAAGACTTCGATCTACCAATTAAAATTCAATCGGAATGAATGGGATTTAACAGGAAAAGAGGTTCTGTAGGATTCTAATTGAATTTCAATCGGAAATCAAGAGATTCAATAGGAAAAAGGAACTTAGAAAAAAATTAAACAATCTTATAGATTTAACAGGATTAAGAGATTAAATAGGAATGAATAGAATTAATCGGAATTCTGCAATGGAAATTTCCAATTAATTCCTATTTATATACATTTCCTATGGATTCCGGTTGAAAAATAAAATAGAGGTATTTAACAGGAATGAATAGGATTGTATTGGAAATAGATTTTTTGAATAGGAATTAATTGAAAATTCCCAATGCAGAATTCCGATTAATCCAATTAATTTTTTTCAAGTGGTTTCAATTGGAATGTTTAACCAGGCGCGTCAGTAACCAATCTATGCATAGTAATGTAAGACAACTGAGGAAAAAGAACTCGTTTTCTTTGCAAAATAAGATGTTTTATCTGTTTTATTTGTCGTTACGCTAGATTCTAAAAAGCATTGTTCTCGGACCTCTATAAGTTTAAATCACTTTATTGATGTGTTTTGGGTTAAAATGTTATTTAGTAAAATGGTTTTTTATTAATCCAATTATTTTTAAAATAAGAAAAATATGGAGGGGCTGAACTCTCAAGCTCTGAGATATCAAGAGTTCGGTCTGGGTTAACGATTTTGATATAGTTTTCAGCAAAAAACTTTTATGGGTAAAAAGGTTTTTAGTTTTGGGCAGCGATGTATACAAACATAGCTTTTTGTTAAAGTACACGTATTTTTTATCTCTCTTTAGATATGTATTACAAAACTAACACGAAACATCAATACGTTGTCGGAAAATTATAACAGGTCATAAATTAATATAATTTAGTGAGAAGATTATTCAATCAACAAACTACTCAAAAACCTCTCCATTTAACTTTTCGAGCAGTGATCAGATTTTTATTTTTCAAGGGCGCTCGCACTTATTTTAAAAATAAAACTATGCGGGCTTTATTTTTATTTTTTGTTTTTCGCTCTTGCACTTAGGATAAAAGTAAAAAATTTACGAAAAAGCTCTTTATAGGCAAAATAAAAATTTACGAGAAAAGATTTTGTTGACAGATAGTTGAAATTGAAATGAAATCAAAGAATTAAGACTACACAAAAATATTTGAAGTCGTTTTTCTCTCTTACCTCCTCTCTTTTTTTCGGTGCTAAGTTGTTAGCTTCGGTGCTAAGTTGTTCAAATTTTTTTTATGTTTTTATTCTATTTGTCGTTTTTCTTTTTTATGTAATAGCGTCTCTGTTTTTTATATTAATTTTGGGGGCGAAAATACACTTAAATTTGGAATTCAATGCAATAATAAAAATATTTACGGCGCCTCTACTAAAACGTAAGTGTGTTAGTAACAATTTATTAAGGTGCAAAAATTACTTCAAATTTTAACATCAATTTACTTCCTCTATTCTCTTAATTCTTTGAATGAAATTGATTTGAAAACGCGATTTACGTTTTTTTACTGTTTTAATAAAAAAAAGAAAAACGTGCATTTGCCCTTATAAGTTGGAATAGGTAGAAATAAAATTTATTTTATATTAATTAATATAAATAATAATCGAAAAAAAAATTAATTAATTTATATTTATTTATTTATATATTTATTTTAATTTTAACTAAATTCATTCAATAAATCATTTTAAATAAATAATAATAAATAATTTTGCTCACTTCATAATTTATTTCATGCATAACAAATTAAATATTATTCAATATTCATTATCTAAAACTAGGAGATCATTATCGAAAATTACGTCTCAATCTTATTAATTTCTTAAATCTTTATTTTCTTATCAAACAACGAATTACGACGAAAACTAACCATAATAAAACAAAACAAACAAAAATATGTATTACGTACATATAACGGTAAACGGATAGTTAAAAAAAATAGATTTTATTTTATTCCTCTTTTCTTTGGACGGAATAAAATTAAAAAAAATATAATCAACCACGTACAAAAATTTCTTTCTTAAGTAAAATTAAAATATCTGAGGGCGAAAAATAGGAAAGTAAAATTCAGCTCTTTGAGTGCAGATTTGAATTTGTATGTATTTTATTTTGGAAGGCTAAAACTTTTTAAGGGCAAAATAAAATAAAAATCGGACCAGTTTCGAGAAAATATTTCAAACTCACAAATTCATATTTCTTTCAAAATTCCAAAAATATTGTAAAAATTAAATAAAATAAAAAATTCAAACTTTTTCAAACAAAATTCTAAAAATATTTCAAAAATTATTACAAAATCAAAGATTGAAACTTTTTTCACAAATTTTAAAAATATTGCATAAATTATAACAATATCAAAAATGTAACTTTTTCCAAGATTATAATAAAATCGAAAATTAAAAATTTTTCAAAATTCTATAAATATTCAAAAAATTCTTACAAAATCAAAACATGAAACTTTTTTCAAAATTCTAAAAATATATACAAAATTCAAAAATTCTATTTCATTTCAAAATTCTAAATATATTCCATAAATTAGAATAAAATCAAAAATTTAAACTTTTTTCAAATTCTAATAATTTTCCAAAAATTCTTAAAAGTTCAAAAATTCAACTTTTTCCAAAACTCTAAAAATATTGCAAAAATTATAACAATATCAAAAATTGAAACTTCTTCCAAAATTATGAAAATTATAATAAAATCAAAAATTTTAAATTTTTCAAAATTCTAAAAATATTCCAAAATTTCTTACAAAATCAAAAATTGAAACTTTTTCAAAATTCCAAAAATATTTAAAAAACTATAACAAATTCAAAAATTTTCATGTTCAATTATATTTACGTAAACAAACAGCTAAATTTTTTTTTCCAAAAATTTATCTAAAAAAATAAATGAAATCATTTTTTTGACACTCTTCACAATATTTTTTTGACAAACCCAATGATAATAATAAAATATGGAGGGGCTGAAATCTCACAGCTCTGAGATATCAAGACTTCGGTCTGGGTTAAGGATTTTGATATAGTTTTCGGCAAAAAACTTTTATGAGGACATGGTTTTTAGTTTTGGGCAGCGATGTATATCAAACATAACTCTTTGTTAAAGTTAAAGTATTTTTTATCTCTGTATAAAAATTTATTACAAAACTAACACGAAACATCAAGACGTTGCCGGAAAATTATAATCAAAATTCCAAAAATATTGTTAAATTAAATAAAATCAAATTTTTTCAGAATACCAAAAATATTCCAAAAATTAGAATAAAATCAAATATTTAAATTTTTTCTAAATTCCAACAATATTTCAAAAATTCTTAAAAATTCAAACTTTTTCCAAAATTCTAAAAATATTGCAAAAATTATTACAAAATCAAATATTGAAAATGTTTTTCAAAATTCCAAAAATTTTAATAATTTCAAAAATAAAAATTTTTCAAAATTCAAAAATTAAAACTTTTGCCGAAATTCTAAAAATATTGCTAAAATTATTACAAAATCAAAAATACAAACTTTTTCAAAGTTCCAAAAATATTTCAAAAACTATAACAAATTCAAAAATGTCCATGTCCAATTTCATTTTAAATTACATTTACGTCATAAAAACAGCTACATTTTTTTTTTCAAAAAATTGGCCAAAAAAATAAATGAAATCATTTTTTGACACACTTGACATTATTTTTTGACAAACTTATAATGCCATAATTCTCTAAAGGTAATAATAATAAGATATCATTCATACAGGTTATTAATTTTATTTTTTTCCAAAAAAATTGGGTAAAAAATAATTAAAAACCTTTCTTTTGACACACTTGACAACATTTTTTGACAAACTTATAATGCCATAATTCTCAATAATAATAATAAAATTTCATTTCAAACAAACAATTTTATTTTTTTTTCCAAAAAATTGGGTAAAAAAATAAATAAAAATCTTTCTTTTGACACACTTGACAACATTTTTTTGACAAACTTATAATGCCATAATTCTCAATAATAATAATAAAACTTCATTTCAAACAAACAATTAATATTTTTTTTTCCAAAAAATTAGGTAAAAAAATAAATAAAAATCTTTCTTTTGACACACTTGACAACTTTTTTTTGACAAACTTATAATGCCATAATTCTCTATAATAATAATAAAACTTCATTTCCAACAAACAATTAATTTTATTTTTTTTCCAAAAAATTGGGTAAAAAAATAAATAAAAATCTTTCTTTTGACACACTTGACAACATTTTTTTGACAAACTTATAATGCAATAATCTAGTTTTTGATCTCACATACCGATCCCGACCATCAAGATTTCTCCAAATTTAATGTTCCTACTCGTAATCACTTAAAATGTACGTTTTTTAAGCCAAAAATATGAAAATTTGCTATTTTTGACACACATAATGATTTTTTTGACACACTTCCGGTACAGTTATCGAACACAGCGTCCTTTAGGACCTGTCCCTTGAGTATATCTATTTTAGAAAAAAAAAGTTTGAAATCCCTCCAGCGGTTTTCCCTGCAGCGTAGGTAATGACGGCCGGCCGACAGAAATACATTTTTTTTTGCTCCTTTAGAATCAGTAGGTCCTAAAACGTCGAGAAATGCCAAAAAAAGTGGGGCTAAGTATTTCACTTTGAGCTCATGAATGTAATACTTAGGTCTTTAAGACCGAAGTAAATATCATGTCCTTTGATAATTCTCAATAACAATAATAAAATTTCATGTCAAACAAATAATTAATTTTATTTTTTTCCAAAAAATTGGGTAAAAAATAATTAAAAATCTTTCTTTTGACACACTTGACAACATTTTTTGACAAACTTATAATGCCATAAATCTTTATTATAGTACATTTTACGTTCTGTCTTATTAATTTTTTATTTAACCTATTACCTTGCTCTTTTACTATAAAATAAATTTAAGATAATATAGTTTTGATTAATTAAGATGCTCCACTACGGATATTTATATCCTCACGGAGCTGTACTTTATTTTATATCAGTTCTAAATTTATATTATTTATTGTAATTATAAACAAGAAATGAAATAAAGAAATGATAATAATAATAATAATGAAAATAATTCTCAATAATAATAATAAAATTTCATGTCAAACAAATAATTAATTTTATTTTTTTCCAAAAAATTGGGTAA
This sequence comes from Diogma glabrata, assembly GCA_963693315.1. NCBI lineage: Eukaryota > Metazoa > Arthropoda > Insecta > Diptera > Cylindrotomidae > Diogma > Diogma glabrata. The sequence goes on along the minus strand of OY856187.1, from coordinate 31,782,514 downwards.
AAAATAAATAAAAATCTATCTTTTGACACACTTGACAACATTTTTTTTGACAAACTTATAATGCGTGTATCTAGATTTTAGTCTCATATACCAACTCCGACCATCAAGATTTTTCCAAATTCAATGTTCTTACTCGTAATCACTTAAAATGAACGTTTTTTAAGCCAAAAATATGCAAATTTCCTTGTTTTGACACACTTGACGATTTTTTGACACACCTCCGATACAGTTAATGAACACATCGTCCTTTCGGCTGTTTCCATTGAGTAAACCTATTTTTAAAAAGAAAAATTTTTGAAATCCATCTAGCGGTTTTCTAAATTTCATATGTTGTGACGGCCGGCAGACAGATATAAAATTTTTTTTTTGGGCTTTTTTTAGAATCAGTAGGGTCCTAAAACGTTGAGAAATGTCAAAAAAGTGGGGGTAAGAATTTCTATTTTAGCTCATGAATGTAATAATGTTAGTAATTGATTGAAAATAATCAAGTATGACTATATATGAGCAATTTCACGCAAGTTCAGCAAATTTTTGGGAAATTTTGACTTGACCCCTTTTAATTTTGATGATTTTTTGTTTATGGAAAGTCTTTCATAAATAAAAAATACAAGTTCTCTTAGAATTTTTTTTTTCGACCAGGGGTCTTCACAGGGTGCCCCTCAATTTTTTGTTATTTTGTGATGTGAGTGCGTTTCGACGAGCGATTGTAGAAAAACTACTCAATCGATTTTCATAAATGATATGTCGTTGAATAGGTATTAGAACAAAGTTTTTAAAAATGTACACTGTTAATTTTTTGAAATAATTTTTAACGGTGTAACATAAGAAAAAAACGGCGTAATTGAAAAAAAGATGGCATAGCCATTTTTTTTTTTAACAAAATTGGGGCGTCTAAACTCGTGGGAACAATATGGATAAATATTTTAGTAACCTTTCAAATTTTTTAAAAACTTTGTTTTCACCTGTTTATTATTTCTTACATCCTATCATGAAATATTGGCCTATGTCATATTTTATTATATGATAGGATTTATTGTTTAGTTACCCATTTTTAAAAAAAATTATATTTAGATCAAATGACTATCACATTTGATAAAAAACTTTTTAAAATACACATTCAAAATATTTGTGGATTGAATGCCAACCGGGACGCCGTGCAACATCATCTCGAGCACGACCAACCGCATATTCTTTTTTTTACAGAAACACAAGTTTCTGAAAACTATCCCTATGACGTAACACTAAATCCCAAATATAGGCTCGAATCAGCTTTTAAACTCCATCAAGGTGTATGTGCATACATTCATGAGAGTGTTGCATATAAACGCTTTCCAAATTATGAAGTACATGGTGATGGCTACAGTTCAGTAGTATTAAAGGTTTGTCTACCTGAAATTTCTTTTTTCACAATAGCTCTATACCGGTCCCCAAACAAACATAATCCCAATTTTTTTAATGACTTGACTAATGTTGTCGACGAAATTAGAGCACAATTTCAAAGTTGTGAGGTTATCGTTACCGGTGACTTCAACGTCCACAACAAATCGTGGTTGGAATTTTCCAAAATGACTGTCGACAACAATGGAAGGCAGGCAGAAATATTTGCTGCATCGCACGACCTGACGCAGATTGTAAAAAGCCCAACTTTCACTCCTCGTAATGGCGGTGATAAAAGTTTTCTCTTAGACCTTTATCTCACATCTATGCCAGATATTACGAGTGTCAATGTCGATAAGGGTAGTATTGGAAATTCTGACCATTATCTAATCACATCAGTTATCAAAACTGATTTGCTACAAACTAGAGTTCCCAAATCCCGTAAAATATTTCACTTTTCAAAAATGGACACCAATGGTCTCCGAAGTTTTTTTCAAGGTTTCCCTTTTGATCGTCATTGTTTTTATACTGACGATGTAAATGTTTCTGCTCAAAACTTTACTGAAACCATTCAATTCGGTATTAACAAATTCGTTCCCTTTTCAATAATGAAACCCCAACAAAAATATTTGTTTTCGAAAGCAGCCAAATTGGCTCTTAGAAACAAACGTAGATTATTTAATATTTGGATTCACAAAAAGAACTCTGTTAATCGATCCCAATATTTAAAGGCTAATAAAATATCAAACCAGATAATCGAAAACGAAAAAGCAGAAATTGACAGAGCGAAAGCGGCAAAAATTTCGAGTATGTCAATTTCTGACAAAAGTTTTTACAGTGCCATTAATTCTTTAAATTGTGGTACTAAATCTTCTATCCCTCCTATCATTGATGGTGACTCAATCATCACTGACCCTGCAAGGAAAGCTACATTGTTCGCGGAACGCTTTGCTTCAAATTCAACAGTTTTAGAAACTCCCAAAGAAATACCCCAAACCCAGTCTTCAGGAGTTAATATGAAACAATTACATTTCAAACCCAAAATTGTCGAAAAACTTTTAAGGGGGTTAAACAACAACAAAGCTTCTGGTCTGGCCAACATTCCTCCTGTTATTCTAAAAACATTTTCAAAAGAACTTGCACCAACCCTCACCAACATATTTTATAAATCCTATAAATCTGGTATTTATCCATCCTGCTGGAAGTTGGCCAATGTCCAGCCTGTCCCAAAAAAAGGAACGAAATGTGATATTTCAAATTATAGACCAATAGCCTTACTCCCAGTCATGTCTAAAATATACGAGCACTATATTAATTCACACATATCCAAATTTTTGGAAGACAACCATTTGATATCTGACAGCCAATACGGTTTTAGAAACAAAAGATCAACAACCGATCTATTGAACTATGTGGCACATATTTGGAATAGCATACTTGAGAAAGGTGGTGAAACGTACGTAATCGCATTAGACATCTCAAAAGCATTTGATCGAATTTGGCATGCCAACTTGATCAACAAGCTCGTTGCGTACGGTTTTCATCCCGCAGTCGTGAAGTTGATTCAAAATTTTCTGTCTAACCGATACATCTCGGTATCTATAGATGGCTTTTCTTCTGAGTCCAAATTAATTAACGCTGGTGTACCCCAAGGCTCAGTTTTATCTTCCACTTTATTTTTAATTTATATCAACGAACTGTTGCAAATCACCAGTAACCCAATAAATAGTTTTGCAGATGATAGTACACTGCACAAGTCATTCGTCCCCCTATCTTCAAAGGGTAAAATGCATGAACGAATAAATCCCGTCCGGAGAGACGCTGCCCTAAATGTAAACGAGGACCTAAAAAAAGTCGCCGATTGGGGTGACAAAAATTTGGTCAATTTTAATTCCACCAAAACACAGCTATTGATTGTTTCCAGATCAAAGACCGAGTTTCCCAACGATATTTCAATTAATATGTGTGACGACCAAATACGCGAATGTGAAAGCATTCGTTTATTGGGAGTCACAATATCCAATGACTTACTCTGGAACGATCATATAATGGCCATGGCAAAGAGCGCGTCAAGAAAACTCGGCCTCCTCAATAGATGTAAAAAATATTTTACTCCGCATCAATTACTCCACATTTATAAGTCCTATATTCGTCCCTGTATGGAGTATTGTTGTCAAGTTTGGGGCGCTGCATCTGTTACTATCCTGGCTCTTTTGGACTCTGTTCAAAAGCGAGCTATACGAATTGTTGGTGATCGAGATTGAACATTAGGTCTTGATTCCCTGCAACATCGTCGCACTGTTGCTGATCTCGTTGTTTTTTATAAATATCGTCACCAGCAGTGCTCGGATGAAATCAGGTCCATAATGCCTCAGACATATGTTTTTCCCCGTTTTACTCGTCAATCGGTGTGTGCGGGCGGTCGAACTGTCGAGATTACTCACTGTCATAGTAATAGAATGCAAAGAGATTTCTTTGTGCGTACATCGTACACATTGAATGCTTTGCCCGGATCAATAGTCTCGAGTGCTTTCAATCCACAAAGATTTAAAAAAAGCGTCCACCTATACCTCAAGACGCATGTTGTTGTGGGACCTACGTCTTAAAAGGTATCTATGTGTTGTTGTGACACATTTTGTAATTCCTACTACACAACACTTCTTATTAAAAAAAAAAAAAAAAAAAAATATAAGCTTATTTTATATCTAACCACTTGTGACAGTTTGGCACTTGCATTATTTTTTGTTTTAAAGATAAAATTCGTTGTGCATATGACTGTCGGTAATCAGTTTTTTTTGTTCTGAAGGAAAATTATAAATATGGCGATTTTTAGATTCAGATTTTTTTTTATGTTAAATATCAAATATTTTATTATTAAATGAACTTTTTAAAAAGCAATTTCAGTCAAGTTCCGCAAAATTTTGCGACATTTTGACTCGACCCTTTTTAATTTGGTTTATTTTTAGTTTATAGATAGCCTTTGATAAATGAAAAATGCGACTTCAAGTAGAATTTTTTTTAAATATTATAATATAAATTATTATATTTTTAAATATAATAATATAATTATAATAACAATATAATTATAATAACAAACAACAGTAATGCTACGCGTCATTTGGTTTAAAAAAGTAAAACTCTAAATAAAAATAATTTTCAGCATTCATCTGCGACGGATAAAAGAGGTGTATCCACAACAGATATAAATGTTGTGGAGCAGTTCTATAAAAGTGATGAAATCAGTAGATTATTGCCAGGCAAACGAGATGCAATATCTTTTAAAAAAGGAGATGAGCGCATAAAAACACAAAAGCGCTTATTGCTATGTACATTAAATGAAGCTTATGTGGAGTTTAAAATAAGTTTCCTGGTGTAAAAATAGGATTTACTAAATTCACGTCCTTTCGACCACAAGAATGTATAAAATTATCCCAAGGAGTTCATAATGTGTGCGTGTGTACCATACATCAAAATATGAAACTAATGATTCAACACTCTAAGATATCTTGAATTACTGACGCTGCTTTCCAGAATTATAAAACATTAATTGACTTTGTTTCATGTGGTGAATTAACAGAAGATTGTCATACTTTGAAGTGCAATGAATGTTTAAAAAAACTTCAACAACTGGAAGAAAAATTACTAAATGATTTTGACGTTAAAGGAATCCTTCAAGTCAAATATCAACAATGGAATACCACTGATCGATGCAATTTGGATACTTTAATAGAAACTGTAGAAGAATTTATGAAAAAATTTATTTACCGTTTACAAATTTTGATACCACACAACTTTATAGCAAAACAGCAATCTACATTCATTGAGGAAAAAAAAATTAGAAGCAGGAAGTGCTTCGTTCAAGGGGATTTTTCTGAAAACTACGGCTTCATAATTCAGGATGCGGTTCAAGGCTATTATCATAATAATTCACAAGCTACTATTCATTCATTTGTCATTTATTTTAAAAGTGCCGCAGGTGAATATATACAGCACCGAAGTTTTATACTCATTTCGGATATAAACGATCACAACAGTACTACAGTCCATCTTTTCATTACAAAACTTATTGAATTCATCAAAACGCATATAAATTCTAATATTACGAAAATAATTTATAACACTGACAGTGCACCTTCTCAATACAAAAATACACATAGCCTAAATAACTTATGCCACCACAAAAAAGACTTTAAGGTTGATGCAGAATGGCATTTTCATGCTACCAGCCATGGAAAGGGACCTTGTGATGGAATTGGTGGTACACTGAAGCGTGAAAGATATTATTGATACATCAAAAAAACTTTTCGAATGGGCTTTAAAATGGGAATCTACCATGAACTTTGAATACGCCGATAAAAATGAATATCAATTAACAAAAAAAAAATACAAAATCGATATAAAAATGTGATTACTATAAGTGGAACTCAAAAATTTCGTTCTTTTGTACCATTAGATACTAAGACAATAAATGCAAAAATGTTTTCCAACTCAAAAGAAACTTTTAAATGTAAAATAAATAAATAATTTTTAATAACTATATTTATTTTCTTTAACCTACATATATAATTTGTATGATACTGTAATAAACTTCGTCCAGAATGGGTTAATTTTATTTACTCATTCATGAATTAAACGTTAACTCCTTTTTTCAATCTTTTACTTGTATTGCAAATTGTATTGCATAAATTAATGTAAATTAAATTTGTTATACAAATGTTTACATTAATGAATTAAAAGGAGTTACCTAATACATTTTGCATTTGAGTTCGCTAATACAAATGCAAGTATGAATGAAAACAGGTGTGGCCTATTCAAGCTGTACAGACTACGTAGTATTGATTTCTAGTGGATTATAGAAGTTTCGATTTATTTATTTTTCGATATAAATAAGCAAACAAAAATATCAGATAGTCAGTTTTACTTTTGCAATTAAAAGTGTTTATAAATATTCGCAAGTTTAAGGAATAATCGGTGGTACTTGAGCCTGGGTACTAATAGTAAAGGAATTTGAACTTAGTGGAATAGTAAATACAGATTTTACGATTCCGAATATTATTTGATTCAAATTGTGGAAAAGCGGTGAAGTTTATCGGACATAAATTGGAGAACCTGGAATTTATTGTAAGGAAAAACGGAAGCTGCTGTAATTTGTTGACAAATAAAGTTTGAGATTCTGTTAACCAAAGATCTGTCTTTTACTGTCGTGTTTGTTCAATAATCTAAAAGAACCAACGAAGAATCGTTACAGTGGTGTCAGAAGTGGGATTATTGAAACAATGGTCAAGACAGTAAATATTAGTGATCTCAGCCAGACCCAGCTTAAGGATGAGTTGAAGAAAAGGAATGCTCCAATCCATGGAACGAAGGCAGAACTTGCATTCCGGCTGCGTAAAGTTTTAGAAGAAGCAGGCCAAAACACAGAGGTCATAGAAGTAGAGCCAGAGGAAGTTACGGTCCAGAATGCCCCAGCAATTGATCCGATGATGATGATGATGAAAGAAATGATGGCACAGCAACAACAACAATTTGCTGATATGATGGCCAAACAAGGAAACAACCAACAACAACAATTTGCTGATATGATTCTTAAACAAGGAAACAATCTGATGGCCCGACAAGAGAAACTTGCAGCGGAGCAAAAAGTAGATCAACAACAACAACTTGCTGATATGATCGCCAAACAAGGAAACGATCTGATGGCCCGACAAGAAAAACTGGCCGCAGAACAAAAAGTTAGATCAACAAAAACTACGTGAAGTAATCGAGTCACGTATATCCAGTGCAGAGGTGAAAATCAACAACGTGGAAAGGGAGCTGCGGAAAGTTACCGAAGAACATGAAGAGAAATTACGCAAACTTTCAAGTGAATTACGTCAAGAAATAGCACAAGGGAAGTCCGGTAACATGATCAATCCATCAACTACTTCAGCCCCAGCTAGAGTAAAAACACCCGCATTTGATGGATCTACATCGTATCAGATATTTAAGATGCAATTTGAGATAGCAACAACTGGGGTTGATCTCCAACAAAAAGCAAATGCGCTTATATTGGCATTGAAGAGTCCTGCTGCTGAAATTTTGCAGACACTATCAGCGACAGAGCGTGATTACAGCAAGATTATGGAGGCCTTAGAAGTAAGATATGGGGAAAGTCATATGCAAGCTCTCCATCGCATGCAGCTCAAGACACGAAAACAAGGAGTCAGCGAAACCTTGCAAGAATTAGAGGCTGACATTGTGAGACTGGTTAATCTATCATATCCGAATTATAACGCTGAACACCGAGACGAACTGGCAGCTGATACATTTATCAATGCTCTTCGAGATGTGCAAATGAGAAATCAGCTGTATCTAAGCGGGAAGAAATTACCTGCGGAAGTCTTAGCATTGGCCCTGCAAATGGAAGCTGGAAAAAGAGCGTATGACTCAGGTAGAGCACGTAAGATGGAGGTTGCTGAAGAGCCACTAAAAGCAGCGCTTGATGAAGTGATCATGCGTGTCAAAAGTTTGGAAGATAAACCTGAACGAAATCAACGAAGTAGATCTAGCAGAGTAAGATGCTGGAACTGTGGGAAGTTGGGGCACATCCGAAGAGAATGTAAATGGGAGCCACACCCGGAAGACAGAGGCCGCGTTCCGGATTCGGGAAACTAGATTGTGCCAGTTTTGAAGGGCGAAAGCTGGCTCAATTACAATGCCCTACATTGGTGGTATCACAAGTAAAAAGAGAAAATAGTAGTCTAGTCTTAGAGGCAACCGTTGGAAGCAGATCGTGCGTGTTGACTTTGGACACAGGTGCTTCGAGATCAATAGTGCGTCCAGATGTGGTTTGTGATAGTCAGATCGATACAGCAAGACGATTCACCCTAAAAACAGCTACGGGTGAAACAGTTCTAGTTCATGGAGAAAGCGACCAAGAGGTTCACCTTGGAGGAAATTCATTTAGGCACCGATTTATTGTAGCAGATATAGAAGATGACTGCATAATTGGGCTTGACTTCATGAAAGAATACAATTTTATATTAGATCTGGGAAGCCACGTACTTAGATATGGAAACACAGAAATAGTGCTAAACGCCACCAACGACAATGCTGAGGTCCGTGTTATTAGTGATGGACCAACTGAGATCCCGGCAAAATCTGAGAAAATCATATGGACTAAGCTACTAGATAAAAGTGACCAAAATTCACCTGTGATGATTGAGCCAGCTAACAACGACTTTGGGGGAAACATTATGATTGGCCGAACGCTAGTTGCAGCAAAAGAGGGAGTAGTTCCAGTGCAACTGATTAACTTCTCAAATAAACGAGTGGTCATCAATCATGGAAAAGAAATCGCCAAATGCAGCACCATAAAAGAGATAATCAGCTGTGAAGAAGAGCAAAAGGTCTTCATGCAGAGAAACAATCCCGCATTAGTAGCAATACTTCAAGATCTTAGTAAAAGAATGAATCCAGCCGAATTCAAAGAAATCAAGAGGGTATTAACGAAGATGAGCAGTGTTTTCTCTACTGGAGATGAAGATGTTGGAAGAACAAACATCGTGCGACATAGGATCAACACTGGAAACGCTCATCCTATCAGACAGCCTCCTAGAAGACTACCACTGGCTAAACACGAGGAAGTGCAAGGAATGCTGGACAAAATGAAAAGTGATGGAGTCATCAGGCCATCTAAGAGTCCATGGAGCTCACCTGTGGTGCTAGTTAGAAAAAAAGATGGGTCAGCTCGTTTTTGTGTAGACTATCGAAGGCTCAATGAGGTAACCATTAAGGACAGCTATCCACTGCCACGAATTGATGACACACTGGATACACTATCAGGGGCCAAATGGTACAGCACATTAGATCTGCAGAGTGGCTACTGGCAAGTTGAAATGCATCCAGAAGATCGACGAAAGACAGCATTTTCTACTGGCAATGGGTTGTGGGAGTTCAATGTGATGCCGTTTGGTTTATGCAATGCCCCAGCAACATTTGAACGTCTAATGGAATGCGTGTTGCATGGTTTAACCTGGAAGGCCTGCCTAGTTTATCTTGATGACATCATTATAATGGGTCGCAACTTCGAAGAGCATCTAATGAACCTCGAAGAAGTACTCAGAAGAATAAGTAATGCCAACATGAAGTTGAATCCGGTAAAGTGCAATCTCTTCCACAAAGAAGTGAAGTACCTTGGACACATCATTACAGAACATGGAGTCAGAACCGATCCCGAGAAGATTGATGCTGTGAAAAATTGGCCAGTACCGAAGAATGTTCATGAGCTACGCAATTTCCTTGGCTTATGCACCTATTATCGAAGATTCGTGGAGAATTTTGCGAATATCGCCAAGAGTCTACATAAATTGACAGAGGCAAATACCAAGTTTCTGTGGACAACCGAATGTAATGAGGCATTCTGCCGTTTAAAAGAAAAACTATGCAACACCCCTATACTAGCCTATCCAGAATCCGGAAAGATGTTCATTCTGGACACAGACGCAAGCAATGTAGGAACCGGAGCGGTTTTGTCACAGAAAGTTGGAGACGATGAGAAAGTGGTGGCCTACTTCAGTAAAGTTCTGTCAAAGCCGGAGCGGAATTATTGTGTCACGAGGAAGGAGTTGCTAGCTATCATCAAGGCTGTGAAACATTTCCACAAGTATTTATGTGGACAGCCATTCCTGATTCGCACGGACCATGCTGCTCTAAAATGGTTATTACAATTCAAATTTCCTGAAGGACAAGCAGCGAGATGGATAGAGATCCTGCAGAACTACGACTTCAAAGTTGAACACCGCAAGGGAAGGATCCATGGTAATGCTGATGCCTTGTCTAGAAGACCCTGTATAGAGGAGTGCAAGTCATGTAGCAGAACTGAGGGAAATGAGGCAATGAAAGTGAACCAAATCAAGTTCCAAACTCCTGACGATTGGTGTACCGAGGCAATTAAGAGAGAGCAGCTAGAAGATCTAGCTATGGCTCCAATTTTGAAATGGAAAACTGAGGGAAGGCGACCAGAGTGGAAAGAGGTAGCACCTTTAAGTACGGAGGTGAAATGCTACTGGGCGCAATGGGACTCGCTATTGATGGATAACGGGATACTAAAAAGAAAATTGGAGTCCGCTGATGGAAAGAAAGTGTTGGAGCAACTGGTGTTGCCATCAAGTCGAGTGGAAGAGGTACTGGGAAAGCTGCATGGAAGTATTTCTGGAGGACACCTGGGAGTCAATAAAACCCTAGCCAAAGTAAGGGAGAGGTTTTATTGGGTAAGGTATCGAACAGACGTGGAGCAATGGTGTCGGCGATGCGATACTTGTGCAGCGAGCAAAGGACCAAAAACTAGAACTCGAGGAGAGATGCAACAGTACAATGTGGGTGCCCCAATGGAGAGAATTGCTATAGACATCGCGGGGCCATTTCCGGAAACGACAAAAGGTAACAAATACATCATGGTGGTCATTGATTACTTTACAAAATGGCCGGAGGCTTATGCAATACCGAACCAGGAAGCAGTTACGGTCGCGGAAACATTAGTCAATGAATGGGTTTGCAGATATGGAACACCGCTCGAGTTGCATACCGACCAGGGAAGGAATTTCGAATCTCAACTGATGGAAGAGCTGTGCAGAACACTCGGCATTAGAAAAACACGAACTACACCTATGAACCCGCAGTCAGATGGCATGGTAGAACGATTCAACCAAACCATGGAAGAACATTTGTCAAAGGTAGTAGAAGCCAACCAAAGAAATTGGGACAAGGATCTTCCTTTATTCTTGATGGCCTATCGTAGCGCAGTGCACGATACGACAAGTGAAACGCCAGCGAATATCATGTTCGGAAGAGAACTACATCTTCCTAGTGACATCGAGTTTGGCATCCCTGGAGGTCTGGTATCCACGAAAACAGATTATGTGGGACAACTAAGGGAGAAGATGAATAAAATCCATCAGGAGGTTCGAGACCACATTAAGATTGCCAGTGACAAAATGAAAACCAGGTACGACATAAATGCAAATAGTGGCGGTTTTCAAGAAGGAGAATTGGTATGGCTATACAACCCCAGAAGAACTAAGGGAAGATCGCCCAAGCTGCAGCCAGATTGGGAAGGCCCATATAAAATAATCAAACGAATTAATGATGTTATCTACCGCATACAAAAGGAACCCCGTACCAAGATGAAAGTGATACATCTGCAAAGGTTGGCACCGTACCAAGGTAACAGCACCAATGCGATATCTGATATTGTTCGGGACGAACAAAACTAAATGGAGGGCAATGTAATAAACTTCGTCCAGAATGGGTTAATTTTATTTACTCATTCATGAATTAAACGTTAACTCCTTTTTTCAATCTTTTACTTGTATTGCAAATTGTATTGCATAAATTAATGTAAATTAAATTTGTTATACAAATGTTTACATTAATGAATTAAAAGGAGTTACCTAATACATTTTGCATTTGAGTTCGCTAATACAAATGCAAGTATGAATGAAAACAGGTGTGGCCTATTCAAGCTGTACAGACTACGTAGTATTGATTTCTAGTGGATTATAGAAGTTTCGATTTATTTATTTTTCGATATAAATAAGCAAACAAAAATATCAGATAGTCAGTTTTACTTTTGCAATTAAAAGTGTTTATAAATATTCGCAAGTTTAAGGAATAATCGGTGGTACTTGAGCCTGGGTACTAATAGTAAAGGAATTTGAACTTAGTGGAATAGTAAATACAGATTTTACGATTCCGAATATTATTTGATTCAAATTGTGGAAAAGCGGTGAAGTTTATCGGACATAAATTGGAGAACCTGGAATTTATTGTAAGGAAAAACGGAAGCTGCTGTAATTTGTTGACAAATAAAGTTTGAGATTCTGTTAACCAAAGATCTGTCTTTTACTGTCGTGTTTGTTCAATAATCTAAAAGAACCAACGAAGAGTCGTTACAATACTTTAAAAAGTTTATTCAATAATAAAATATTTGTAATTTAATGTTAAAACACAATCTTTTACTTTATGACCATAATAACATAATACGAGCATAATGCTTCTCCAGTCAAAAGTTCCTAAATAGATTTTGTTATTTATACGGCGTTTTTGTTCGAGACTGTCAAATTATTTTTTATAAGAGTGACAAGTGATTACTAAAAGTGACAAATAAACATTTCATTTTTTTATGCCCTCTAATACAAAGAAAATAATTGCAGAAGTGTTTTCCTATTCAAAAGAAACTTCTATTTGTAAAATAAGTAAATCATTTTTAACAATTGTATTTATTTTATTTATTGTACTACATATATAATTCATCTAATATTAAAATATTTGATATTTAACATTAAAAAAAAAATCTCTTATTTTATAACAGCATTTTTATAATTTTCCTTCAGAACAAAAAAAACTGATTCCCAACAGTCATATGCACAACGAATTTTATCTTTAAAACAAAAAATAATGCAAGTGCCAAAATTTCACAAGTGGTTAGATATAAAATAAGCTTCAATTTAGTTAAAAAAAAAAAAAAAATGTCTATGCCATCTTTTTTTCAATTACACCGTTTTTTTCTTATGTTACACCGTTAAAAATTATTTCAAAAAATGAACATAGTACATTTTTAAAAAGTTTGTTCTAATACCTATTCAACGACATATCATTTATGAAAATCGATTCAGTAGTTTTTCTACAATCGCTCGTCAAAATGCACTCACATCACAGAATAACAAAAAATTGAGGGGCACCCTGTGAAGACCCCTGGTCGAAAAAAAAAATTCTAAGAGAACTTGTATTTTTTATTTATCAAAGACTATCTATAAACATAAAATAATCAAAATTAAAAGGGGTCAAGTCAACACGTTGTTGAATCTTCGTGAAATTGCTCATATGCACTCATGCCTTAGGATGTTACCTACCTTAGAAATATTTTAATGATATAAATTCACACAATTCAAGAAATTACTTGAAATTCAATGCAAAAATATCCATCTTTAGTAAAAAATCTCCAATTTTAGTAATGTTCTTTTTTCGTTTAATTTAATTTATTTTATATTTTTGGCATACAGCAAAGACATACGGTATGGTATACACATCATGTTCTAGACATGTACGTTATGCACAATTTTATGCATGGGGGTTTTGTATCATGTACAATTAATGCATATTTCATGAATTTTTTTTTTCAAAACTGTTTACGGGAAAAATGACGACGCAAAAAAATTTTATTTCAAAGATTTAATTTAATTCAAATAAAATTATGTAATTGAGTAAAATAGACAATAACAACAAGTAGTTTAAAATTTTAAATTATGTATATTAAAATGTTTTGCCAAGGAATTAAATTTTTTAAATGATGTAATGTTTTGGACAATTTCCAATAACTTACTCTGGAACCATCATACACGCGTCTAAATAGCCACATGGGTTTAATTCAATGCTACTGACTTAGCTTTTCATTTAATTTTAAATAATTGTATTTATAAATCCAGATTTATTTGCTATTTTGCAAACAACTTCATTTGTTGACATATTTGCGAATATGCTTTATTGATTCCTTGCAAATTGCAATACTCTAAATTAATGCATTTGTTTTGCATGTTATTGTTATTAATGGCAAGCATGATACTAACCGATTATCGGGCACAAGTCTTGAAGAATGACATTTAAAATGAAAGAACAGACCAAACATCCACCGGTTTGCATGTTTGAGCTCAATCAAATAACAGATTTAACTAAGGGTCAATTTACGACCTGTTTCAAAATAATCTAAACAAACAAATCTAAATTTGTTAACTTTAATCACCTTTTTCCCGTATTTCATAATATTACATCTGCTCAAATAACGACAGTGAAAAAACAGAATTTCCATCGTTCAATCATATTTTCAAATTTTCATCTATTATATAACAAATTTTTATCTAATCAGCTTATATCAGGGTTGTAACGTATAATACGGTAACGTATAAAACACGTATTGTACGTACGTATAAAACGTATAAAACGTATAGTATAAAACACACAATTATATACGTTTTATACCGTATAAAAGTAAAATCCTTAGTCGATAAAAATACATTTATATTTATTTATTTATTTATTTATTTATACAGTGTAGTATCACATAAGGAATTCCTTTTTAAACCTAAGTTTATCGTGAACTAAGTTTAATATTAAAATATTAATTATTCATTGATTAATTAATACAAAAAAAAAAAAAAAAAAGAATTAAATAATTGTGAAAATAAAGAATTATTGAAAATGTTACAAAATCAATCTGGTGACATTAATGAACTGCTTTCTTTAATAAATAGTAATTTGAGTTCAAAAAGCCTAAACTTATTGATTATCACTTCTGTGCAATGACCAAACCCTTAACATGAGGAGAAATGAAGCAAGCATTTCCTCTTGAAGTCAGAAGTTGATTCAAGAATTCTAATGCCTGCTTCAAGATTATTCCACAATCTAATACTCTCAGCAAAGAACGATGATCTAAATTGTGAAGAAAGGCAACTGTTTGGAAGTTTCAGTAACTTATTTCGTTGAAATCTTGGAAAAATGAGAAGTTCATAAAGATAGTCTGGACATTTATATTTTATTAAATTATGCAAAAATAGACAAGTACGATATTTAAGATAATTTTCAAGAGAACAATTTAAAATTTGAAAAGAAAAGGTAGAAATTGAACTAAATCTGTTTCGATTAAATATATATCTTGCGCAGTTATTAAATGTTACATTTAGTAAATCCCAACTTTTTCTTGAACAATTATGGAAAATATTTGAGCAGTATAGTAATTTGGGTATTATTAAAGCTCTAACAAGTTTCAAACGTAAATTGACAGGTGTGAAACTAACTGATTGATAAAGCATCCCTAAGCAACTGTTAACCTCACCACAAATTTTAATAACATGATCATCAAAAGTGAGATCATAATTAAGAATTAAACCTAATGATTTTGTTTTTTCAACATAATTAATGACATTACCATCAAATAAAATGGGAGGAGGATTATTAATTTTCTTTCTGCTAATAATCATAGCATGTGATTTTAATGGGTTAACATAAACATGATTCAAATTTGTCCAATCAGAAATAGAAGAAAGAGAAGCATTCATTTTATCAACACATAAATTAAATTGATCAAACGGAAAAGAACAATAAATCTGAGAGTCATCCGCATAAAGATGGGTATTGATGTCAACATAATCAGGAAGGTCATTAATAAAAATAGTGAATAATAAAGCAGATAAAATGCCACCTTGAGGAGTACCAGAGCTAATCTCAACTTGATGTGATAGAATATTATTAATAGAAACTTGTTGTTTGCGATTAGATAAAAACGATTTAATAAAGTTACAAGATCTGATTGAGAATTTGAATTTATTTCTTAGTTTCAACAAAAGAGACATATGACCAACAAGATCAAAAGCTTTTTTGAAGTCAAGGAAACAAATTATTGACACTTTATTCTCTTCAAAGGCAAGGCAAAGATCATGAATAACTTTAAGCATTGCTGAATTAGTACTGAGTCCATTTCTAAACCCAGATTGAAATTTATAGAGAAGAGAATTATTATCAACATAACTTTGAATTTGGTTTTTCAATACTTTTTCCAAAACTTTTGATAATGATGGTAAAATGCTAATTGGCCTGAAGTCTTCTAGATTAGTTGGATTTGATTTTTTTGGGATAGGTTTTATAATACTACATTTCCAATGCTCAGGGAAATAAGACTGTGTAATACAGTTATTGACAATATAAGTGATAAATGGGATGATGAAACAACCAAGCATTTTTATGAAAAATATTGGAATCTCATCAACACCACAAGCATTAGTTTTAATAGAACTAAGATAAAAATCGACATCGATATCAGTGATAGTAGAGAATTCAAAACAACCAGCTTCATCACAATCATTATCAAAAGTTACCAGATGTGCAGTTTTTTTAGAAAATGAATTTGAAAAATAGTTATTGAATTCTTCAGCCGAAAAACTGGTAATAACATTATTAGAATCTTTAGTAACACCATTATTTTTCAAATTATTCCATAATGTCTTAGAAGGAAGGTCTGGATCAATTTTAGAATTAAACCATTCACGTTGAAGATATTTTCTAAGATTAGTACATTTGTTACGAAGTTTTTTAAACATTATGAGATGATTGTTTTTAAGGTGAATGTTCACTTCAGATTTAAACGATGAATAGTAAAAATTTTTACGATTAATCAAATTTATTAGTGAATCGTTCATTCAAGGTGCAGCAGTGTTTTTCTTGATTTTAATTTTCCTCAAAGGAGCAAAAATATTCATTAATTTTTTTAATTCATCGGTCAAAACTTGAACTTGGTCATCAATATTAGAAAGACAATAAATTTTATCAAAATCACATTTTGAAGCACAAAATAATAAATTATCTAAATTAATATTTTTGAAATTACGATAAAATTTAAAACTATTATTAACAAAAGAAGACATGTTGATTGAATAAGAACCAAATAATAAATCATGTGTCGTAAAGCTACCAATAGAAAGTTGGGAAAAACTTTTAACTAAGCTACGATTTTTGACAATTGACAGGTCAATTAAACTTGGATTACATTTGTCAACAAAATTAGTTGGTTCTTCAGAACAGATATTTAAGGAAATTGATGACAAAAAATTTATAAAACTAGTTGTTTTTTTTAATTTAGAAAGAAGATTAATATTAAAATCTCCAACAATAATTAAATGAGGATATCTAATTGATAAATCAGAAAAAACACGCTTCAAATTATCAGAAATTTTATTATTGGGAGGATTGTAAACGACTCCAAAACACAATTGCTCATTATTATTATTAATGATTTCAATGAATAAATATTCAACAATACTATTTGATCTGCTTTTGCATACAATTTTACCCTTAATACTATTAAGTAAATAAATAGCAACACCCCCACCACGTTTTCCAACACGATCATGTCTGAATAAATTAAGTCCATTAATTGCAATTAAACGATCATTAATACTCTCATTAAACCAAGATTCAGAAATAGCAAGTGCATGTAAGTTTAAATTATTGATAACTGAACGAATTTCATTTAGATTTGGTTTAAGACTTCCAGGATTAATATGAATAAAATTGAAATTATTATTGTTATTAAAAGCTGATTTTAAAATAATATTATTAATGTTAAGAGTATTTGTGGAAAGTTTAAATGAATTAATCTGGGAAATTAAATTTTGATAGCCTCAATAAGAGAGGCAAACATTTAGATATCATGAAAAAGGCATAATCAAAAGCACAGAAATAAAAATCAAGTGATGAAATAAACAACAAAATTAAAAAAGGAAACAAAAGAAAGCATTTCATAATAACACTCACCAGATTGAAGATAAAAAAGGTTAGTTTTTCATATATAATTGTTTTTGACATTATCTTCGGAAAAAGAGAGCTCCTAAAAAACTTGGTTTGCGATAATCATAAGATTTAGATCATTAATTGATGAGAAACTAGCTTATCGCGGGCGTGTTATTCATCCTACTCGTGATATTTAATATTTATACAGTTTAGTTTTCTGGACTAATAGGAACAGTTGCTTTAGAAAATATAACGTCGTCATGATAGTTTCTTACCCAATATTCCTGTTAGTTCAGAAAACTTTCCACATTTTCAAAATATAATATAAAAAATTTAGTCTGCAACAATTTGACATTTCCAACCGTACCTATATTACATCAATGACCAAAATTGAATTCACTCAATAAACTTTTCACTATACTTTTCCGTTTGACGTAAATCCATATTTTAACTATTACAACTTTTGTATAAAAACAATATTTGCTGCAACAATGTGATATTTTCAAACTGTACCTATTAATTAGATGTGGCTCAACCCGGATTCACACAACAAAATTTCTTTAAAACATCTCTTTAAAAATCCCTGATAATTTTCCTAATTGCTATTGAAAAAACGACTTTTATTCTGCAACAACATAATACTTTAAAAGCCTTATTAGATAGAGAGTAGTTGAAGCTGGATTGAACCATATTTCATAAATTCAATAACATTTCATGATCCATTACCAAATAATTAATTTTTTGTACGAGTAAACCGTAAAATGCACTTTTGGGATTCAAAAAGTGTTCGTAAAGCAGGCCTTTTTTTCCTATTGAAATAGCAAATGCCAAAATTGAAATAACAATGGCTTAAATTGAAATAACAATGCCTAAAGTTGTTATTTCGAAAAACTGCTTGGATAAAATAATTTTCTAAATAAATATTTTACTATTTTGTGTAAATATATGCATTTTTATTTATGCAAATAGTACAGAATCTTACTCGTACAAAAAATCTTGTATGCAATTCAGTCATAAAATATCTTTTTTGCTTTCGAGTGATTGTTTCCCTCGGCTAACGCCTCGAGCAACAATTTCACTCTGAAGCGGAAAAGACATACTTTATGCCCTTAATACATAAATAGCTATTATGGGCCAAACGTTTCCTATCCAAAATGTTTCCCATTAAGTAAATGTTTGTCAAAAAAATTTGGAATCAAAATTAATTTATTTCATTCATCATTCTTTAACACACTTATAATAATCAAGCTCCTGGTTTTACATTCAAATGCCAACTTTCAAGATTTCTCTACATTCAATCTTACTGCTCAATATCATTTAAACGTTTTTAAGCAAAATAAATATACCATTTTTTTTTACAATTTTCCGATTCATCCCTGCGGTTCTTATCATTGATGAAAACTATTTTCTGAAACAAAAAATTTTAAAATCGCTCTAGTAGTACACAGACTACCATTTTTGTTTGCTTTTTAAGAATTTGTATAAAACATTAATTGTTTATTTTTATTACTTTAATATAGAGGTATCAAAGAGGTATCAACCAAACAAATAGTTTTTTTTTATAAATTATAAAATATATAAATAATTTATAACTACCTAATTATATTTTTACTGAGTATAAAAATTAAAAATATAATTAATATCTGAAGTAAGAACTATTTTTAATTTTTTATGAATGAATTTCAAAAACAAAAACATATTATACGTTTTATACGTTATATACGTTTTATACGTTTTATACGTCACGTATTATACGTGTAACGTATAAAACGTTTTATACGTGTATATTAACAACCCTGGCTTATATCATTAAACAAGAAACATTGTTTAGAGTAAATTCACTGTAAATAAATTCTTAAGTCAAATAATCTTATTACATAGATGATTAATGGAAATTATGGGATAAAAGCTTAACATGACTAATTATCGTTATCTTTTGATTGAAAAGTTGGTTCGTTGTATTTGTAATTAGGTTAAATATTTTTATTTTTGGTTGAAAAATTGTTGCTCTAATATATATTTAACAATTATACTTAATTGGTTGTAAATGTTTCGTATTTTTAGAATTTAAAGAGATTTATTTTGACATACTTAACATGCTACGCCAAAATCAACGACAAATAGTATTAATGTTGTAAATTAAATTGATGTTGATTTCATGATAGAAATAAAGTTTTATTCGGTCATTGGTACAGATGTAAATGTACCGGTAAAATATTTTTATGGTAATTTTACCGTAAAATTACCGGTAAGATTGGTAAAATTGGTAAAATAGGTAAAATATAAAACTGGATCAAAAAATTAAATTATGGTTGCATTTTTAACTAATTCAAAATGTACGACTATATCACAATCATTTCTGTAGGTTATAAAAACATTAGATGCAAATCAAATATATTTTTATTGAGTTAAATATGCTTAGGCAAGCTATTATGCAGAGTATTTATACATTAACAGGAATATACATAATCAGCAATGGAAAATTCTTTTATATCTAAAAAATGAACCAAAATCGGTTGTTTTTTACTTAGCAGTACATGTTTTCAAGATAGACAACCCGTGTTTTGCACATCTACAAAAATGGAACAAATCCTGGAACAACTGGCTACAACGATGACATCTTTCTTCACTGTTATATGCCGAAGTTATATGCTTGTAAGGACAATACTATATTCGGAAATGTTTACGTATTAGTATTACACATTGAATGGAAATATGAAAACATTTGAACGGTGAGTCTACAGAAAACCAAGCATATTCATTGAAACTTAATATATGTTCAAACTATAAGCGATGCATCCTAATCTAGATAAATGCTACTTTCATCGCATGTGGTTGGAAAATGAGCCCAGTTCAACGTTTTTCAGCATTGATAATTGCCAACGGCATTAAACGTGTGACGTGTCACTTCAGATATGCCACAACCGACGATGGGATGGTTACATTAATTATGCGTGCAACAACCAAAATCTAATTCGTGCATTGTTTCATTGTTTCATTCATGGAAAAAATATAAAAGGCAAATGGCTAAAAAAATTTTTTTTCTCAAACTCGAAACCAAAATTTATAATGCAGGGCTGATAATATTTCGTTGCGTTGTGTGTTCTTAACCGTTTGAGAATTCCATCGATCTGCTGCTGTTGCTGCTTCGTTTAAAGTAAAATTGCAACGCGAACGAAATTAATTTTAAATTATTTCCAAATATTGTAACTTACTATAAGAATCACGATTTGTGAGAAAACGAACTATACTTGCGGCCAACAATAAAGTTATCTATCTACATACTTCACAATATTATTCAATCTAACATTCAAAGCGAAGAAATAATACAGAAATCCGTCTACACTGCTATAGAGCCAAAGCATTTTGTTTTTCCAACAGAATGTTTTTAATTCACTCGATCTGTCACAACTCGTACTGCAATTGAAAAACAGTTCACCGCAGTGTACCGATAAAATGCATAAGATTTACTCTTTTATTCGTATCAATTGCTCGCCACTGCATAAAGACATACTGCTGAGCCAAACTGCATATCATCTGAAATGAAATGATTTGCTGTAATCAATAACCTTGGCTAGCGCCAATCTACAGCTGTTTAAAAAAGTGTTCAATACATCAGATGCATTTTGGTCTAAGATCTAGGTTTTCAAAGGCATCTTGTTGTGATAAATATTGTTGTTGTTGTAATAAATATTCTATAATTTCACAAAAAAAAGCAAAAACTTTGATTTTTATTAAACAAAGGTTAATCAAATTTTACTGCAATTTTACCAATTTTACCAAGCCTAAGTAATATTACGTAATATTACCAATTTTACCGGTAATTTTACCATGGGTAATATTACCTTTACATCTGTACATTGGTGATTTAAAAATATCAGATTTACCTTGCTATGATATGTTCAAACAGGCTCTAAGTACAGCAGTCGAACAGCCTTCAAATGTAATCTATATGTCAAACTTATGTATCATTATTCTTTTATAATAAACTCTCTTCTACCATTGGAACAGGGTGTGGTTAAATTTTCTGTAATATATTTTATTTTTGGAGCTACCAATTAAATAATATAAAGGGTCTCCCACGAAAGTTGTCCCACCGGCTAACTGGGGATACCTTGGAATAGCGCTAACAACTTTTGTTCAAGCGAAAATGCGAAACATGCGAAACAAAAACAAAAATGAAAAAAAAAAAAAATTAAAAAAATGCAAAAAAAATGCATGTAATGCTTTTCTGCGAAATGCTTGAACAAAAGTTGTTAGCGCTATTCCAAGGTATCCCCAGTTAACCAGTGGGACAACTTTCGTGGGACACCCTGTATATCTGTAATGTGTAAGCTGTACAGAGATTGATTTTATCTGGAAATCTGGTAAGAAAAAAAATTTTTGTCTCTTTTTCGGCACAAAGACACATGTCCATATAAATGGCTACTTAGTGAAAAAACTGATGATGCATCATATATGCAAAATCAAAAAATTTTAAAACAGCAATGGAAAAATTTCTGTATAATTAAATCGATAAAATACGGAGGGACTGAAATCTGACTGCTCTGAGATATCAAGACTTCGGTCTGGATTAAGGATTTTGATATAGTTTTCGGCAAAAAACTTTTATGAGGACATGGTTTTTAGTTTTGGGCACCGATGTATATCAAACACTAACTTTTTGTTAAAGTACATGTATTTTTTATCTCTGTTTAGAAATTTATTACAAAACTAACACGAAACATCAATACGTTGTCGGATAATTATAACAGATCTTAGATTAATATAATTTAGTAAAAAGATTATTCAATCAGCAAACTACTTAAAAACCTCATTTAGCGTTTCGAGAAAATATTTCAAAATTACAAACTCATATTTCTTTCAAAATTCCAAAAATATTGTAAAAATTAAATAAAATAAAACTTTTTTCAACATCCTAAAAATATTCCAAAAACTTTACAAATTCAAAAATTGAAACTTTTTTCAAAATTCCAAAAATTCAAATCAAAAATTTAAAATTTTTCAAAATTCTAAAAATATTCCAAAAATTCTTACAAAATCAAAAATTAAAACTTTTTCCAAATTCCTAAAAACTTTGCAAAAATTATTACAAAATCAAACATACAAACTTTTTCAAAATTCCAAAAATAGTTCAAAAACTATAACAAATTCAAAAATTTCCATGTCCAATTTCATTTTCAATTACATTTTCAGCAAACTGCTCAAAAACCCTCCATTCAGCGATTCGAGAAAATATTACAAAATCACAAATTCATATTTCTTTCAAAATTCTAAAAATATTGCAAAAATTATTACAAAATCAAAAATACAAACTTTTCCAAAATTCCAAAAATATTTCAAAAACTATAACAAATTCAAAAATTTCTATGTCCAATTTCATGTTCACATTTACGTCATAAAACCAAAATTTGTTTTTCCAAAAAATTGGCTCAAAAAATAAATGAAACCATTTTTTTAAACACTTGACATTATTTTTTTTGACAAACATAATGCCATAATTCTCTATAATAATAATAAAATTTCATGTCATACAAATAATTAGTTTTATGTTTTTCCAAAAAATTAGGTAAAAAAATAAATAAAAATCTTTCTTTTGACACTAACTGATTGACTAACTAATCATCTATCAAACAAAAAAAAGTTTGATGAAATCGGTATAGCCGTTCTTGAGCAATTTAATTTCAAAGTTACATCGGATTGGCAGAATTTTCATTTTTCATGCATGTTGGAGTGCCACCTATGCTCAAACTAAGCACTTGTAACGTTACCAATTGTGGAAATCAGCCGCCACAACATCCTGCAATCACCATCTGCAACATGTGAGCCCGTTTTACGCTCAGCCTGGGTGTGGGGTATTGATGGTGCCTCGCAAGACTTAATTTCCGTTGCCTAATGCTTTTATCTCACAACACTATCTGAAACAAATCAGGATCTCTTCATCATCTCCAATAATAACTCTAAATCTTAATTAATTAAACATTATATATTATTAGCATAATCGAGTATAAAATGTTCTACCAGTGAACATATTCAGATAAATTTTTTTTAATTTACAATAGAAAAAAAATTCTAAAATTTTTTATTTTAGCTTATTTCTTTCCTGGATTGCCCTTTCTACTTCTTACTCCGAAAGCAGATTTAATACTAATGATGCAGCTCAGCCTGGCCTGCTTTGTGCAAAAAAAAAAAATCAAAAAAAACACAACCAAGAAAACAAATTCACTATTTCTACGCTTCATATGTACCAAGACTAATAATTAAATTTAACAATTTTTTTTTGTAAAACAAATTAGTACCAAAAAAAAATTCACTATACTAATATACAACTAATAAAGATATCAACACTAGTAATATAAATCACAAACTTAACCTAGCAAAAAAGCAAACATACATAAACTACGGTATACTATACTACGGTATTCATCCATACTCTGAAATCTCTTCGTTGACTTGGCAGAATACGACCTTGAGCAACAGTATTTCTATATTGGTAACTCCAATTCGTCGTATTTTCTTATCTCCCAACAAGATGCAAAAAAACCTGGAACATATGATATCCAAAACGAATTCTTGTCACCTCGCCGCAAGATGCCCAATGGAAACTCCTTTCCTGTATCACAGTTCTCGTTCTGATGTTTGATTCGAATTCCTGTATTAATACTAGCGGCGTTTTGCCAGATTTTACTTTATTGAAAGCATTAATTTTTTTCTCATCAGAACGAGTTGTGTATATCTCTCTCTATATGGAGTTTCAAATTAGAACGACTAACATGCCTTTTAAAAGATATCACACAAAAAGTATTGTTAAAACAAAAGTTATTGTTAGTAATTGTAAAAACTATTAAAACTTTATTTGCACAATTATTTATTTTATAACTTATTTGTTGTATACCTATTCACTTTGAAATGTACTTTGAAATCAAATGCAATGCAAAACTGTTTAACTCAAAATTTATCTTTCCATCTAATTGTACTGATCAGAATACCTGTTTGTCAAGTTAAATTAAATTTAATTTAAATTAAATCGTGTACGAGGGGTCGGAAAAAAAACTGGCCGATATTCCGCACTTGTCGTTACACACTTTAAAAAAATTTTAAAATGAGTTGTATTTTTTATTTTGTTCATACTAGTTACATGTCAAGTTTCAGGAAAATCAAAAATGGTCAAGTTCAAATTTCGACTTTTTCACCTGCGTAGATCACGTTTTTCATCTATATATAATTTAAAGTTTGGAAGCTTCTTTGAATAAATTTATGGAATACCAAATATCATCTCAGTAATTCTCATCGCTTCTAGCAGTACCTGATTCTATATTTGATATAATTAGCGAGAATGACTAGCTAATGGTGAACACGTAGCAAAACATTATAGTGCTATTATTAACAGCTATAACTTCACCGCAAAAATATCTAAGTGAGTGAAGTTTTAAAACTATAAAGTTACCATTGACTTTTTGTTTGAAAATAAAATGAAATCGTTTCTTTTATTGTTATTGACATGATGTTGACATAATGATGTTACCCAGGTAAGCAGAGAGGATTGTTTTGACATTGAGCCAAGCTTGTTTTAAGGTTGAACAATGTTGGGACAAGCTTTAAAATAAACTTGGTTAAATGTTGTTTTAACCTTAAATGATAACCACGTACCATTATTATTTTTAGACATTGGAACAATATTTAAATACAATGCTGGCCCAATACTACCCAGGTAAGGACAAAGGATTGTTTTTACATTGAGCCAAGCTTGTCTTAAGGTTGAACAACGTTGAGACAAGCTTTAAAATAAAATTGGTTGAATGTTGTTTTAACCTTAAATGATAACCACGTACCATTATTATTTGTACACATTGGATCAATATTTAAATACAATGTTGGACCAATTCTAAAACAAATAAATCGAATTCATAGCTTTTTAATTTTTTTGCAATGTATAATTCATTATATGTGTTGTTATGGTTTTCCATATTATTAACTGTTTGTGTGCTTTTGTCACTTTTGAATTAAAATGCAATATTTAAAAATATACTTTTTTAATATGTTTATTTTTAATTCTAAATTTTATTAATAATCATATAAACTCCCTTATAGTAACAATTTGAATTTGATTTTTTATTTGAATGAATATCGATTTCGACTTACGTCATCCTCAGTTCTTAAATTATTATTACAATCTTTGCTTAAACTAATGTCTTATATATATACTATTCCAACTGCTATTTTTTATTATTATGTCATATATTTTAATAGTTTTATTGTAGCTTTCATCATTTAAAATGTTGTTATTGTTTTTATGTTTATATATTTCTCTTTCTTCCTATCTATCTAGATGATGTCCTTTTCTTTTTTTATGTAATATTGTTAAAGTTGTGTTGATATTGGTATATTTGTGTTTTTCTATTTTTAAATGTTGGGCATATCTGGATTTTGGATCACTTTTATTAATTTCACTGGTGTGTTCAATAAATCTTTTTGTGAAGGACCGCCCCGTTTGACCTATATAAAATTTACTGCAGTCATCACAGGTAATTTTATAAACACCTGTGTCTAAAGCTTGGGTTTTTGGTTTTTTGGTAATTTTCTATTTTATTTTTGTTTTTGTAAGCTGCAATATGTCCATATTTTTTTTAAAGTTTTTTGCATTATTTTGAATGTTGTTTTATTATATGTTACGCCTATGTATTTTTTGCCTGCTAAGTTTTCTTCTTTCCGCAGTGTTGTTAGGGTTTGCAAATTTTTCTTGTTTTTATGTTTTCTATTTAATGTGTCAATTATTTCGTTTTTATATCCGTTTTTACTGGCTATGTATTTTATATTATTTAATTCGTCTTGATAATTTTCTGCATTCATTGGTATATTGTTCAATCTATTAATCATGTGGTTGTATGCAGCTAGTTTATGTTGGAATGGATGATGTGATTTAATATTTATTGTTTGATCCGTTTGGGTTGGTTTTCGGATGAAATAGTAAATGGAATCAGTAAAGAATGATATGGAAAGCACGATAAAAAAGAAAAGTGAAATAAAAAGTTGAATTTAAAAAAGTTAAAAGAATCAAAACTAATAGAAATGGGAACTCATCATATTAACATAATAAATCAATACAGACCGCCACAATATTGCAGCTTACAAAAACAAAAATAAAATAGAAAATTACCTAAAAACCAAAAAACCCAAACCTTAGACACAGATGTTTATAAAATTGCCTGTGATGACTGTAGTAAATTTTATATAGGTCAAACGGGCGGTCCTTCACAAAAAGATTTATTGAACACACCAGTGAAATTAATAAAAGTGATCCAAAATCCAGATATGCCCAACTTTTAAAAATAGAAAAACACAAATATACCAATATCAACACAAATTTAACAATATTACATAAAAAAGCAAAGGACAACATCTAGATAGATAGGAAGAAATAGAAATATATAAACATAAAAACAATAACAACATTTTAAATGATAAAATCAACAATAAAACTAACAAAATATATGACATGATAATAAAAAATAGCAGTTTAAATGGTATATAAGACATTAGTTTAAGCAAAGATTGTAATAATAATTTAAAAACTGAGGATGACGTAAGTCGAAATCGAGATTCATTAAAATAAAAAATCAAATTCAAATTGTTACTATAAGGAAATTTATATGATTATTAATAAAATAAAAAAAATACAAAAAAAAAATTAACATATTAAAAAAGTATATTTTTAAATATTGCATTTTAATGTATAATGCAGTATAATCCTTGGCTAGCTAACTTTGGTTACATTCTGGGCCAGTTGTAAATGCCTAGACTGAACCAAGATTCAGTTTATTATGTTACGCATTATTTACTAGTCTAATGTAGTGTAAACATGTGCAAGTCATTTTAAGCTTTTCTCTAATTTTATAAATGTTACTCTTTTAACAACTTCTTTCCACACATTTAAAGGAGGTCTGGAAAAAAATTAGTTTGGTGGATCTAGCCCAAGTCATATTTGCCAGACATGGCCCAAGGACATCAGTCCAAACTTGGCACAAACTTGGGCCGTTTGAAAATATTAAGTCTGGCCAAAACCCCGAAAGCTGTTGTTTGGCGCAGGTCTGGCCCCTTAGCCTTTTATTACCCGTTTATTGTAGTGGAATTTCCTTATATATTGTAAATTTGTTGGTTACAGTCCATCGTTGTACAAATGCTGAAATTATATAACAATTACAATAAATTTGTTTCAACATAGAACCAAGTTTGGCCCAAAACTATATATAGTAGTCAAAAGATACAATTTACATTTATTTATTTAAACCATTGGCTTAGTATGACAAAATGTATCAGACTAAGGCTTGGCCATGCCTTGATAATCATTTCTTAGTTTTCCAAGCTTGGGCCAAGCTTGGGCCAAGCTTGGCCCATTCTATAAGCCTTGGTATTTCTAACCTGGGTATTGTCAATGTGATTTGATTTCTTAAAACTCAAAATATTCACTAATTTGAATTCACAATTATGTCATATAATTTCTTATCATTTCTCATAATATTTCTTATAACAATTTTTAATCAATTCAATTAATTTGAATTCACAATTATTTCACTTTAAAAACAAATTTTGATCAAATCGTAATGTGGATTTTTCGTAATATTTTTTTATCAATTCACTAATTTGAATCCACAATTATTTCCTATAATTTCTTATCATTTCTCATAATATTTCTTATAATAATTTTTAATCAATTCAATTAATTTGAATCCACAATTATTTCATTTTAAAAACAAATTTTGATCAAATCGAAATGTGGATTTTTCGTAATATTTTTTTTATCAATTCACTAATTTGAATACACAATTATTTCCTATAATTTCTTATCATTTCCCATAGTATTTCTTATAATAATTTTTAATCAATTCAACCAATTTGAATCCACAACTATTTCTTGAAAAAAAAAAAACTCAAACCAAAAAAAAATAAAGTCACACAAAACCAAAAGAGAAAAAAACACAATGATCAAAACCGAATGACCCAACTCCTCATCACTTCTTTCGTGAGTCTGTTTTTCTCCAGTTCACACCTCGGTGTTATCTGAGCATTTTAATAAAATGCTAAAAAAAACAAAAAGAACAAAAAAAATAGTTTGAGACATGCTAAAAAAAACGTTACCAAGAATCCACTATAAACTGTTGAAATAGTTTAAACTTTCCCACAATTGAAAATAGAGTTTCTCCGATTTCGAGAAAAAAATAAAATCATCGTAATTGAGTTTCAGTTTTAATGTGAAAAAGAAGGAAATTGGATAATTTTTGGGAAATGTTTTTGCAATGATTACAAAAACGACATATGTAAACCGTTGAATTTAATTAAATAAAAATGTTTTGCAAGATTGCAAAACTGAAACATGGGAATGGTTGTAATTTAAATTAATGAAATTTTTCAAAACTGAAACATGGATTTATAGTTTTGAGAGAGGGGTTTAATGTCATGAGACATAAAAAATTTGTGGAATCTGGAATTCAATTTTCAGAACACTGTCCTAGTTACCTTGCCAATCCTAAAACCATGTGCTCTCTTCTATCAGTACCCTAATTTTTACTTATACTGTAAGTGAACATAATCACCCATCCCCTGGTTCCAATTAGTGTGAGAAGATAATTATCATCTTTTGGAACTATTGATTAATATGGCGGGGGGTTTACCATACAGCTGTTGACTTTTCAAACTTTGGTTTTAAAGTTTGTTGGGAGCGTACAGTTTTCATTCATCAATCAATTTTAATGACACTTTGAAAAAAAATGGAAACTTAAATGACAAAGAACTGATTAATTTTTGGACAATATTGGGATAAGTGGTGGAAGGCCTCCCGAACACCTGTTTATTGTTTCAATGTTTGTTGGAGCATACAACATTCGCTCGTGAATGAATTTTGATGACACTTTGGAAAAAGATGCAAATATGTATGGCAAGGAACTGAATAGTTTTTTAGCGATAGTGAACAAAGTGGTAGGGTCCGCCGGGCTCCTGTTTTTTTGGAAGCTTAATAACATCTGTATCTGATGATCGAATTGGATGAAACTTGGTCCATAAACATTTAGTACAGGTACTTGGTACATAGACATTTAGTCACAACAGTTTTGCATCCCAACTTCCGGTTTGTCACTTCCGGCTAATTTTTTTTTTTACTTTTTCTCGTACAACAGAATTTATGTTTGCTGGGATACTACTGCTCTCTTTAATATTTTTATAATTAGAACTACTCGAAATCTACAACTTTGGTTAGCTTTTAATTTAAATATTTGATAAATATTAGCTCATTATTTCACTCACTTAGATATTTTTGCGGTGAAGTGATGAAAAACTTATCACTTCCCCGCTTCACAGTTACAGAATTTGGCTGCTGGATATATATCCAGCAGCCAAATTCTGTAACTGGAAGCGGGGAAGTGATAAGTTTTTCATCACTTTGTGGTGACTTTTTATTCAATCGTTTGTGTTAAATTTGAAAATCTCGTTAAATTCGTTTCAAACTTTTAGCAATAGATTAATAAAATTTTAGGTACATTTTTTTAATCTAGTTTTCATTAAAATATTTTTTTCATCTGGTATTCATTTTCAATATAGGGTCATTCCATTGTGACATACGTAACATTTTTACCCTTTTCCACTCTTACTTTTGCCTATTATTCATAAAAAACATTGTTATTTTATGAAATTTATGTTATTTTATGCTATTGTGCAGGTAAAGAATACACTATCAATGAAAAAAAGTAGCGAATTAAATATATATTAAGTAATAATAACAAAATTCAGTGCTGTGACCAACGTAACAAAAATATTACCACAGTAAAACTTACTCACACTTTCAAAGCAATTTCTCTGAAAGTGTGCCTTCAATAAATTCAAATTTAGGTTTTTATAAAGCACAAGCTATCTGTTTTTAAATAAGGATATGTTTTTTACAAATACTACATACAGTAAGAGGTCCCTTTAAAAAATATTGTGTGACCAACGTAACGTGACCAACGTAACAGAAAAAAACACATAAGAAAATAATGCATTTCTAACAACAATTTTAGTACTTATTTATTTTTTTCCAACTTTTAAACAATTTATTTGTTTACTTTCTATCTTTGGTATCAATAATGACGGGCAAGTTTCCAATTAGATTAATTTTTCCACACAACATAAACTTCATTGCAACTATTGAGGTTTATGTTTCCATGGAATGACCCTATATTCAGATTTTTGTTTTCATAAGATTGAGATTCATTTTTAATTAATCAAAAATTAAAATAATTTTATATGTCTATCAACTGAAATAATTGATAATTTTCAAGTTTATTTGAGTAATTTAAACTCACATTAGAAATATCGAAGTGTAATTTCACATTGTGTGTTACTTAATCATTTGTAAATATTGTAGCAAAGTTATTGTGAAAGGGAGCTTTATTATGAAATAATTTATCTTTATTTTAAATTATCCACATTAAAATAATGAAAATATTTTAACAAAAGAAGTTTTAAAATATAACTATATTCCAAACATAATTGTTTTAATTGCTGATACAATTTGAAGAGCTGGGTGGTTATTTTGTAGTGTTATCTCACTAGGTAAGATAAATAGTGAGATAAAAAAATTATGTTTAAATGATTTCTTTTATCTAATATAATCGATCAAAGACAAATATTTTATCTCACTTTTTATCTCACCTAGTGAGATAACACTACAAAATAACCACCCTGATCTGTCATATGTTGATATAGGTGAAAACGTGTTCTAGACAGAGTTGTGAAATCTTGACTATTTTTATTTTCCTGAAACTTGGCATATAAGTAGTATGGACAAAATAATAAATACATCTTATTTTAAAATTTTTTTAAAGTGCTTAGTTTGAGCATAGGGGGCACCCCAACATGCATGAAAAATGAACATTCTGCCAATCCGATGTAACTTTGAAATTAAATTGCTCAAGAACGGCTTTACCGATTTCATCAAACTGTTTTTTGTTTGAAAGATGATTAGTTGCCCTTTGAAAAAAATATAATTAATTGTTTTTATAATTAATTTTTAAATAAAAATATTAAAAAAACTTTTTTAAAGATGACGCTAGGGTCGAAGATCAGTTGGAATTAAATTAATTTTTTTTCTGAAAATATTTCTCTCCTTACTTTAAAATATATCAAATTAACAAAGAGGCATAAATTTTTGTTCTTGAGATATTTAATTTTAAAGATTTTTAGTACGACTGAAATCAGAATTTTTCTTCATTTTTTCAAACAACTTCCATAAACAAAAAATTTTAAAATCATTTAAATTTTAACATTTTTTTTTTAAATAAAGCTCTAACCTTACTTTAAAATATATCAAATTTACAAAGAGGCGTTAATTCGTGTTCTTGAGATATTTAATTTTAAAGATTTTTAGTCCGATTAAAATTCTAATTGTTCATTATTTTCTCGAACTTCAGTTGTTAAAATTTTTTGATGATATAAATTGTTCGAGAAAATAATGAACAATTAGAATTTTAATAGGACTAAAAATCTTTAAAATTAAATATCCCAAGGACACGAATTAACGCCTTTTTGTAAATTTGATATATTTTAAAGTAAGGTTAGAGCTATATTTAAAAAAAAAAGTTAAAATTTAATTGATTTTAAAATTTTTTGTTAATGGAAGTTGTTTGAAATAATGAAGAAAAATTCGAATTTCCGGTCGTACTAAAAATCTTTAAAATTAAATATCTCAAGAACAAAAATGTATGCCTCTTTAGAGTAAGGAGAGAACTATTTTCAGAAAAAAAATTAATTAAATTCCAACTGATCTTCGACCCTAGCGCCATCTTTAAAAAAGTTTTTTTAATATTTTTATTTAAAAACTAATTATAAAAACAATTAATTATATTTTTTTCAAAGGACTAACTAATCATCTATCAAACAAAAAACAGTTTGATGAAATCGGTAAGGCCGTTCTTGGGCAATTTAATTTCAAAGTTACATCGGATTGGCAGAATGTTCATTTTTCATGCATGTTGGGGTGCCCTCTATGCTCAAACTAAGCACTTTAAAAAATTTTTAAAGAAGATGTATTTTTTATTTTGTTCATACTATTTACATGTCAAGTTTCAGGAAAATCAAAAATGGTCAAGTTCAAATTTCGACTTTTTCACCTGCGTAGATCACGTTTTTCATCTATATATAATTTAAAGTTTGAAAGCTTCTTTGAATAAATTTATGGAATACCAAATATCATCTCAGTAATTCTCATCGCCTCTAGCAGTACCTGATTCTATATTTGATATAATTAGCCAGAATGAATAGCTAATGGTGAACACGTGGCAAAACATTATAGTGCTATTATTAGCAGCTATAACTTCACCGCAAAAATATCTAAGTGAGTGAAGTTTTAAAACTATAAAGTCAACATTGACTTTTTGTTTGAAAATAAAATGAAATCGTTTCTTTTGTTGTTATTGACATTATGTTGACATAATGATGTTATTGCCAATGTGATTTGATTTCTTAAAACTGCATTTCTATATTAAATACAGATTAATTTTTCAAATTTAATTTCTAAAATATCTGTTAAACGTTAAAATAAACATTTAATTTTATATTTTTGACCTTTGACAGTGTGGTGTTTCCTATTAAATTTTTTAACACTTAAATCGCAAAAATGGTAAAATGATAAAAAATTAATGATAAAATCGAAATGAAGAAATTTTTAACACTTTACCATATCACAGTTACAGAATTTGGCTGCAGAACACTATGTTTCCAGAGCTGTGGTGAAGTCAGCCTATGCATCAGCGTCGCAATATATTTTTTCAATTCACAAATTTGAATTCACAATTATTTTATATAATTTCTTATAATATTTCTTAGAACAATTTTTAATCAATTCAA
The DNA here is from genome assembly GCA_963693315.1 of Diogma glabrata. Taxonomy (NCBI): domain Eukaryota; kingdom Metazoa; phylum Arthropoda; class Insecta; order Diptera; family Cylindrotomidae; genus Diogma; species Diogma glabrata. Next base: position 31,748,947 of record OY856187.1, on the reverse strand, counting down.
TTAATTTGAATCCACAATTATTTCGCTTTAAAAACAAATTTTGATCAAATCGACATGTGGATTTTTCGTAATATTTTTTTTTATCAATTCACTAATTTGAATCCACAATTATTTCATATAATTTCTTATCATTTCTCATAATATTTCTTATAATAATTTTTAATCAATTCAACTAATTTGAATCCACAACTATTTCTGAAAAAAAAATTCAAACCAAAAAAAAACAAAGTCACACTAAACCAAAAGAAAACCAAAAGAGAAAAAAAAAACAATGATCAAAACCGAATGATCCAACTCCTCAACACTTCTTTCGCGAGTCCCAACCATGATCTGTTTTTCTTATCATTTCTCATAATATTTCTTATAACAATTTTTAATCAATTCAATTAATTTGAATCCACAATTATTTCACTTTAAAAACAAATTTTGATCAAATCGTAATGTGGATTTTTCGTAATAATTTTTTTTATCAATTCACTAATTTGAATACACAATTATTTCATATAATTTCTTATCATTTCTCATAATATTTCTTATAATAATTTTTAATCAATTCAACTAATTTGAATCCACAACTATTTCTGAAAAAAAAATTCAAACCAAAAAAAACAAAGTCACACTAAACCAAAAGAAAACCAAAAGAGAAAAAAAAAAACAATGATCAAAACCGAATGATCCAACTCCTCAACACTTCTTTCGCGAGTCCCAACCATGATCTGTTTTTCTCCAGTTCACACCTCGGTGTTATCATGAGCTTTTTAATAAAATGCTAAAAAAATCAAAACGAACAAAAAAAAAGTAGTTAGAGACATGCTAAAAAAATGCTACCAAGAATCCACTATAAACTGTAGAAATAGTTTAAACTTTCCCACAATTGAAAATAGAGTTTCTCCGTTTCTCCGAGTTTCAGTTTTAATGTGAAAAAGACGGAAATTGGATAATTTTTGGAAAATGATTTTGCAATGATTACAAAAACGACATATGTAAACCGTTAAATTTAATTAAATAAAAATGTTTTGCAAGATTGCAAAACTGAAACGTGGGCATGGTTGTAATTTAAATTATTGAAATTTTTCAAAACTGAAACTTGGATATATAGTTTTGAGAGATGGGTCTAATGTCATGAGACGTAAAAAATTTGTGAAATTTAGAATCGGGCACCTTGTGACGGAGGAAAGTAAAGGAATAGAAATGAGTACGAAAAGTTTATGTTTGGGATCTCCTTCGTCACAATAACACTGACATTAACATTGTCCTAAAATACATATTGCAAAGCAAAAAAAGTCCGAGGGGCAAGACGTCCGCTAGAAATAGGTAGATTTCGAGATCAGGCAATTTGTGTACAAGTAGAATCTGATGTATCAGATTAGTTTAAACAAAACAAACTAATTACAAACAAATTTTAAAAAGAAAATTAGCTACATATAAGCAAAACTACATCTATCCAATTTTGCAACAAACATATATCAAATCTACCACAGAACATATGTGTGACAATGTATGACACTATATGAAAAACACACGGCAAACCTACTCTATTTCATATGTCGTGCAATTACTGCAAAATATCAAAATACTTTATTTCTAAGAAATAAAAAATTAATTTCGTCTATTCAAATCTTATATTTTTTTTACATTGACTGTTATAAGGTTTTTGCAAATTGTTGTTGTTGGAGATTGTTGCATATTTTTATATTTATAAGAAACGGATTAAAATGGTTCTAAACATATGAAGTTTTTAAAAATATTAGTATCCAAACGGCCGTTATAACGGATTTAACAAACCAATTTTTTGCTAGTATAAAGCCTCTAGTTTCTTAGCCATGTATCGGATTTAGATGATTTACGAACTCGTCTAAGATATTAATAAAAGACACATTTTTAGAAAAAGGTTTTTGATCTAGCTCTACAAATACGACCATGAGAGTGCCGGTTGTTATTGCCAGTTGTTAATTTTTTTTGCAAACTTTTTTGTTGGAGCCGCTCACTCAGGATCCTCTAACTGCAGAGGTCTGTTTTTAAAATAAATTGATAAAAAAAGTTCCAAAGATTCTAAATTTGTTAATTTTTTTAAAATGCTAGTATCCGCCGTTATGACGGTTTTAAAAAATCAATTTTTTTTTAGAAAAAGCCTCTAGTTTCTTAACCGCGTGTCGGATTTTGCTGATTCACGAACATCTTTTTTTTTCCGTCTTCGCTTATCATATATAGTCGTTTAGCATCAAAATTTTTCAGTAATTACGAGATGAGGCACATTGCAATAGGTAGATTTTTAATGAACTCTACTTAACAAGCATATTTCATTCTTTAAAACATAAATAAATCCAAATATCCCAACTAGTGCCAGTTACCATTACAATACATTTAAATAATCTATGTCTCTTTTCACTTTCATTTTTCCCCTTCTAGGTTTTTCTTATGATTTTTATATCAACATTAATTTTATATCATGAATTTATACAACTCAAATTTAATTAAACTTTAATTCACTTTTTTACCATCCACTTCATTACAGCACAGTATTATTTCCATTACGTTTCAATATCTTAAGGGTAGAAAAATGGAAAAAAATCATGTAAATTGTTTTCCACAAAGAAAAACAGAAATGTAATTTCAGCGAACGAAATAAAACAAAAACCATTAAGATTATGTTTATGTTTTATTCAACAGAAGCTCCTATGTCTTGTTTATTGACTATATCGGGTATATTTATTTTTTAAATGATAAAAACAATATATCTGATAATTTATAAGGTAGGCTATTAATTATGCGATTACATTTAATTTGTACCAACGGCTTAATTTAGTTTGTTTTTTATCGTGTTTATCTTTATCAAACAGAATACGAAACCATGGAGCTTTAGTGGTAGTTTTAAAGCCAACACAAATTGGATATTTTGGTTTTATGTTTGTTTTTATTTGTTCTAACGGCAATACGAAAAAAATCAAAATATGAAATTTTTTCATCTGAGATTGAGATTAAACAACAAAAAATTGATGTTTTTGTTTTCAAAAACAAAAATATTATTGATATGATGAGAAAAGCTTTATTTGATTTTTTATTAAAGTTTATTGAGCTCTTAAGTTTCTATATTATAATGTGACAATGAAAAGAATTACGTTTGAAATTTCGTAAATATAAATAGTACGTTGATCTTTCTTTGTGTTTAGAAAAACTGTTTTGCTACTAAGAGCTGTTGATTTGTGTGGGTTGCTTGTTTGTTCCCAAATTTGTTGAACAGAATTCGTTGGCCAGAACTGGTTCTTGTCTATAAGTGATCAAACAATATAACATCTCGTAAGATAAATGTTGGTAGCATTTTAACTTATTTAAGCAAGTGTGTAAGAAAAATGCTATTTAACGTATATCGTCAAAGGCAAACAAGACTAGAGTGTGAGCTATATTTTTGGTTTTGTTAAAGTTCAGAACGTTTTGATTTTATTGGACAGTGAACAAAATTTCAGGCTTTCAATAACGATGAAAGAAATACAAACGAGTTTGATGTGAAATAGAACATACGGTTGCCGCAAAATGATTCGGTTTAGGTTTCTTTTTTTTTCATGACATAAACTTCTGTTTTCCTCAAACTTATTTTCCATTCAATAAACTTTCCATTTTATTTTCAAAATTTTTCATTTTCATTTAATTAATTCCGAAACAAAAAGAACAATTTTCTTTCAATTACCAATACAATTTCGTAATTTTAAAAGAATAAAATATTTTTTATATTTTTTCTTTTTTGTTTCTTCTTCTCTTATTAATTAAATTTGTTTTAGAAATGATAACAAATTTTTTTTCCGTTGTGGTACATTTTGTTTCTCATTTGGAATTGTGTCAAACACAAATTTCTAACACCAAAAAAAAATGTAAAAAATTAGATTTAGGATTAATTTTCTATGTGAAATAAATTTAATTTCCTTGTTCGAATCGTTCGAGTAAATATAGCGCGCGAAATATGCTTTGGAATTTAATTATTAAACTTTAATTCCAAATTTTAATAGACGAGAAACATTAATCTTTTATTTCAGGAGAGCAATTTGTTTATTAGTTCAGAAATAAAAATGTTGATGGTTTTGTTTGACTGCCTATTTAACACAACGCAGCTCAACGTGAAAACACTTATGCGAAACTATTTTTGTTGCTATTGCTTTTTTTTACAACTAATATATTCATATTCTCTCGCTACTTTTCATTAGCAAATGTTTTTATCACATATTCAACAAAAGAACATATATTACAATAATTAACAGATTATCTTTTACAATCAATTAAACAATATTTTTGAGAAAACAATTCAATTATTATTCTAGGAATAATCTCTTTTTTGAATGTTAATTCCTATTATCTCATATAAAATTAATATGAAACCTTTCATGTAAACATAATTTATGGAATTTTAAGGCGAAAACAAATTTCATCATGTTTATTATTAACAATTAAAAGGAATTTCAATCAAAAACTGATATCAAAAAATATGGGGAAGGGTCTAAATTTTCAGAACTCTGAGATATCAAGACTTCAGTCTGTTGTTAAGGGTTTTATGTAGTTTTTGGCCGAAGGCTCTATTGTGACTAATTGATTGTTTTTAGTTTTTGACAGAGATGTATATGTTACATAAACTTTTTTGGAAACGAGAATACACTCAGCAAACTTCTCAAAAACCTCCTCCATTAAGGGTTCAACATATTATCTATCCGTACCTAATATTTTCTAATAGTAAAATAACATCATAGAAATCTTTTACAGTTAGGTAAATGCTTTTTCCAATAATAACAAATGACACGAGCCGATATTTCTTAATCCGTTCCAAATAGTCCATAAAACTTCTTAGAAAACCTCTCCATTTAGTTGGTTTTAAATGCTGCTTTTAAATAATTATACACCTTGCAACAGTTAATTTTTTACTATCACAAATAAATGCAAAATGAATAAAAAGTGGATCTGTACCTAAATTAATCTAGACCACGAGGAGATCTCTCATAAATTATTAAACAAAAATAAGTCGACGTTGAAAAAAAAACAAGCAAAAATTATATAAACTATTTAAAAAAGCTTACATCAATGTGTTTCCAAAACCATTTCTGTGAAATAGGGCCGGTCGTTACAACCTTTTGACCAACCGGACCTAATAGCCCTAACAAATGTTTATAAAACCTCTTCATTTAGTCTAAACGCCTCTTTTCAATAATTACAATATTTTAAAAAAAACGACATGTAATACGGTAGCGAATCGGGTAGCGAAAATCCGAAATTTTACGTCCAAGCAGTGCTACCGAGGTAACGCTAACAGAACTCGGTTGGTGTAGTTGAGAGGGGCAGAGTAAATACTATTTATACTCAATGATTCTGCACCACGGTTAGTTATTGGCGCTGATGCGGCGTCGATGAGAGGTGGACTGTATTTTTTTCTTGACGATATATTTTGATGTGAGTTGGTTGGCACATCAACTTCCAACACCGTGATGCAAATATCAAGGTAATGTGAGACCCAGAGAAATACAGAGACTAATATCGACTCATATAATAGTTGAAAATCATGTACATATGAGATGTTTTGATTGAAGCAATGACGAAAATGTCTCAGCTCATATAATAGTTGAAATTATGTAAGTGAGATGAATGATGCAATGATGAAAATATCTCAGCTCATATAATAATTGAAGTTATGCAAACGAGATGATTAACAGAAGTAATGACGAAAATATCAGCTCATATAATAGTTGAAGTTATGCACATATGAAATGAAAATATCAGCTCGTTTAATATTTGAAGTTATGTAATTGCGATGATTCACTGAAGTAATGACGAAAATATCAGATCATATAATAGTTGAGATTATGTACATATGAGATAAACTATGCAATGATGAAAATATCAGCTCATATAATATTTTGAAGTTATGTAATTGCGATGATTCACTGAAGTAATGACGAAAACATCAGATCATATAATAGTTGAGATTATGCACATATGAGATGAACTATGCAATGATGAAAATATCAGCTCATATAATATTTGAAGTTATGTAATTGCGATGATTCACTGAAGTAATGACGAAAACATCAGATCATATAATAGTTGAGATTATGTACATATGAGATGAACTATGCAATGATGAAAATATCAGCTCATATAATAGTTGAAGTTATGTACATATGACATGAACTATGCAATGATGAAAATATCAGCTCATATAATATTTGAAGTTATGTAATTGCGATGATTCACTGAAGTAATGACGAAAATATCAGATCATATAATAGTTGAGATTATGTACATATGAGATGAACTATGCAACGATGAAAATATCAGCTCATATAATAGTTGAAGTTATGTACATATGACATGAACTATGCAATGATGAAAATATCAGCTCATATAATATTTTGAAGTTATGTAATTGCGATGATTCACTGAAGTAATGACGAAAATATCAGATCATATAATAGTTGAGATTATGTACATATGAGATGAACTATGCAATGATGAAAATATCAGCTCATATAATATTTGAAGTTATGTAATTGCGATGAACGATGCATGGAAACATCACCCGTTCCAATCGATGAAAACTTATACGAGGTTTTTACTGCATGCACACTCGACGAATATTTGTCAGAGAACAAAGAAAAAACTATTTGGTTAATTTATATTTACATTAAAAAACTGACCTGATGCACACAACTTTATAAAAACTTCATTTATTAATTTTACAATTACTGATTTTAACACATGGGAATACAAAATATTTAAAATTCACTTAAAACTAAAAGAGAGAGCTTAGCTCATACTCAACCAACTACATGGTAATACAAACAACACTTTTTACTGACTATACTATTCAGATATAAATTCGTAAGAAATAAGAGCGCAAAACTACCAAAAACAGTCCATTTTATAGAAAGCCAAAACTCTACAAATCACAGCTGTCAAGTTTACCAACGATCTCGAAAACTATCGAATTAATAATATAGAATAACGAACACATAAATTCAATGTGAAAATTGAAAATATCGAATGAATGATCAAAATATACCGAACACGTCAATTCAAAATTGAAAGTTTCGTTGACATTTCAAAAGGATTGTTTTGGTAATGTTTTGCATAATTTTATAAATCTTTAATTGGTTTTGTTTTGATCCTAATTTAAAATATTTTGATTTTTCAGGTAAACTATTTAACAATTCACCATAATGCGTGAACATACTGGCGACCTTAAAGTATTTACTTTAACAAAATGAAACGGTCCAGGCTGCGACATGGTTGCAATTACGTAATCCCTTAAAACCAGTTACGGACAGCAACTAAAGTAAATTTTAAGTGTATGAATATTCAGGGATCACTGTAGTCGAGGTGAGTGACTTGTCAGACTGAACAGACTGGTCGCAGAACATTGTTGCTTGAGTTACGTGGACGATTGCAAATATTAATTAGTGAAATATAAACCACCACTAGTTTGTAATTACTTGATACAACAAACTGCTGCAAATCTTCAACATCAAGATGTGAGATTACGCTGATTCGTGCTACTGAGCGTTTCAGAATGGATTCAGCTGGGTTAATGGAAATGACAATAGGCTCAATTTAAAATGACACAACGACTGTACAACGAAATTGGGTTGTCGGACACACTCTGTGACGAAGAGTAGACCACATGAATGCTGCTTGTTAGATATGCTGAAGATTACGAGCTTCAATGAAGTTGGCAATGTTGTGGAAGCAGAATTTTTAAAAACATCACAATCCGCTACGTGATACCATACATACGACGAAACCAAGCTCTAAAAGGATCAGCTGATGAGTTAATACCGATTTCCAACTGGACTGCTTTACAGTCCTTTCGTCCTTTAGACGAAATACGCGAACATGCATATGAACCATTTGTCAGTTGCATTTGAGCACGCATCTTGAGCTAATAGAGGGGGCCTGCAAAAGTTAAATGTCAACGATTAAAGCTCGGTGCTACAACCTGAATTATCAATTTGGCAGACGGAAATGACAAAATATAAAATTCTAATTCAAACGAAATCATTTTCGGTTTGTAACATAAACTAGACGAAAGACGCGTGAAAATAACTAATGACTTTAATTCCTACTGAAGACAAACATTTTATTAAATTATAATTAAACCTATAACGGCTTAAGAATTAAGATACTACCGAACCATTAACTACCACATATTGAATTAAAACGAATTCTAATGACGAATACTACTAAATACAAATGAGGCATGTTAGCCATTTTGCAAGGACACATTGGTTAACATTGGAAAAATTGTTTGATTTTGTCTCAACGACTATATGACGAAAGTGGGCTGTCAGACACACTCTGCCAAGGTAACGAAGAATGAGACAAGAGCGAACATCTGTAGGAATTATGATAGCAACAAGGAGAACGGCGAAACATTAATGAAGCTAACACATCCAGATACCAGCGGATGTTCGACGAACCAATATAAAACCTTCCATGTTAACTGATGAACGATGTGAATTGAATAACTAATTATTTCACATCTAATAACGATGAATTTGACAGGATTTGATGAATGAGTTGGTAATTCAATAATGTAACATGCGATGAATAGTATTTAATCTACTAGAGTTTAATGGGTATAAAATAATTTAACAGGTTCCTAAAAATATAACAATCAAACTAATAAAATACGATGAATGGTGTTAGGGTACGGCGAAACGTACGAGAAAAATATCTAAAATATTAACGAACAACAATTTTATTCGGAAATCACATTCTACTAAGTACGACGAAACGAATAATGACTACAACTATTAATGAACATTAAATTGAGAAACGAATTCTAGTAAGATATGACGAATAACCAATTACTACAAATGAGGCATGTATGCCTATTAGCAAGGTCAGAGCTAATTCACATTGAAGAAATTTGTTTGATTTTGTCTCAACGACTATACGACGAAGGTGGGCTGTGAGGCACACTCTGCCAAGGCAACGAAGAATGAGACAAGAGTGAACATCTGTTGGAATTATGATAGCAACAAGGAGAACGACGAAAAATTAATGAAGCTAACACATCCAAATACCAGCGAATGTTGGACAAACCAATATCAAAACTTCCATGTTGATTGACGAACGATGTGGATTAACTAATTAATTACTCCACACCTAAAAACGGTGATTTTGAAATGATCCGATGAATAAATTGGTAATTTAATATTGGAACATCCGATGAATATGCTATTTAATCTACTAGAATCCGATGAATATAATACATAATATAACAGAATCCTAAAAATAACAATTAATCTAATAAGGTACGACGAATGATTTAAAAATACGACAGAACGATTTTCTAAAATATTAATGAAGACAACAATTGTATCTGGAAATCACATTCTACTAAGTACGACGAAACGAATAGTGACTCCAACTATTAACGAAAAATCGCATCCCAACAAGGTACGACGAAAAATAAATAACGATTTTCAAAATAGTAGCGACGACAACAATTATATCTGGAAATCACATTCTACTAAGTACGACGAAAACGAATAGTGACTCCAACTATTAACGAAAAATCGCATTCCAACAAGGTACGACGAAAAAAGAATAACGATTTTCAAAATATTAGCGACGACAACAATTATATCTGGAAATCACATTCTACTAAGTACGACGAAAACGAATAGTGACTCCAACTACTAACGAAAAATCGCATTCCAACTAGGTACGACGAAAAATGAATGACGATTTGCAACATAGTAGCGACGACAACAAATTTATTTGGAACTCAAATTCCATTAAAGTACGACGAACTGAATTAAAATATTAATGAAAATAAGAAATTTATTTTGGAATTCAAATTCCATTAGAATACGACGAGATGTATAAAGATTTTTTTAAAAATATTAACGATGACAACAAAATTATTTTGGAATTCAAATTCCATTCAGGTATCACGAGATTTTGTACGACGTTGTTTTTTCAAGAGGTGTACGTCAGGGGAATCCGGCATGTTAACCTATGGAAAATTAATATCGAAGAGAAAAACGGATGAACATTGTTCAGAACGGAATATGTCAATAGAATGGAACAATCCGACAAGTCATCCACCATAGACAATTAAACAATCGACTGAGCGATATTGTACACCCCGTAGTAGTGAATGTCCCGAAAAAGTCACGATTATATGATCACGCAAGTCGTGTTAATACACAATGACAATATAAATGCTAGAGAAATGCATAATGTTAATGATATTTGACGAAAATTTAAATAATTAAGTTACTTATAAATTATACTAAATGGTACCTTAAATTATCCAAAAACGTTGCTTGGTCTTTTTTCTTCCGAAGTTATTTTGAGACGAGCTGCGTATATATCCGTCTCGAAGGACCAAATGATGCGGCGTCGATGAGAGGTGGACTGTATTTTTTTCTTGACGATATATTTTGATGTGAGTTGGTTGGCACATCAACTTCCAACACCGTGATGCAAATATCAAGGTAATGTGAGACCCAGAGAAATACAGAGACTAATATCGACTCATATAATAGTTGAAAATCATGTACATATGAGATGTTTTGATTGAAGCAATGACGAAAATGTCTCAGCTCATATAATAGTTGAAATTATGTAAGTGAGATGAATGATGCAATGATGAAAATATCTCAGCTCATATAATAATTGAAGTTATGCAAACGAGATGATTAACAGAAGTAATGACGAAAATATCAGCTCATATAATAGTTGAAGTTATGCACATATGAAATGAAAATATCAGCTCGTTTAATATTTGAAGTTATGTAATTGCGATGATTCACTGAAGTAATGACGAAAATATCAGATCATATAATAGTTGAGATTATGTACATATGAGATAAACTATGCAATGATGAAAATATCAGCTCATATAATATTTTGAAGTTATGTAATTGCGATGATTCACTGAAGTAATGACGAAAACATCAGATCATATAATAGTTGAGATTATGCACATATGAGATGAACTATGCAATGATGAAAATATCAGCTCATATAATATTTGAAGTTATGTAATTGCGATGATTCACTGAAGTAATGACGAAAACATCAGATCATATAATAGTTGAGATTATGTACATATGAGATGAACTATGCAATGATGAAAATATCAGCTCATATAATAGTTGAAGTTATGTACATATGACATGAACTATGCAATGATGAAAATATCAGCTCATATAATATTTGAAGTTATGTAATTGCGATGATTCACTGAAGTAATGACGAAAATATCAGATCATATAATAGTTGAGATTATGTACATATGAGATGAACTATGCAACGATGAAAATATCAGCTCATATAATAGTTGAAGTTATGTACATATGACATGAACTATGCAATGATGAAAATATCAGCTCATATAATATTTTGAAGTTATGTAGTTGCGATGATTCACTGAAGTAATGACGAAAATATCAGATCATATAATAGTTGAGATTATGTACATATGAGATGAACTATGCAATGATGAAAATATCAGCTCATATAATATTTGAAGTTATGTAATTGCGATGAACGATGCATGGAAACATCACCCGTTCCAATCGATGAAAACTTATACGAGGTTTTTACTGCATGCACACTCGACGAATATTTGTCAGAGAACAAAGAAAAAACTATTTGGTTAATTTATATTTACATTAAAAAACTGACCTGATGCACACAACTTTATAAAAACTTCATTTATTAATTTTACAATTACTGATTTTAACACATGGGAATACAAAATATTTAAAATTCACTTAAAACTAAAAGAGAGAGCTTAGCTCATACTCAACCAACTACATGGTAATACAAACAACACTTTTTACTGACTATACTATTCAGATATAAATTCGTAAGAAATAAGAGCGCAAAACTACCAAAAACAGTCCATTTTATAGAAAGCCAAAACTCTACAAATCACAGCTGTCAAGTTTACCAACGATCTCGAAAACTATCGAATTAATAATATAGAATAACGAACACATAAATTCAATGTGAAAATTGAAAATATCGAATGAATGATCAAAATATACCGAACACGTCAATTCAAAATTGAAAGTTTCGTTGACATTTCAAAAGGATTGTTTTGGTAATGTTTTGCATAATTTTATAAATCTTTAATTGGTTTTGTTTTGATCCTAATTTAAAATATTTTGATTTTTCAGGTAAACTATTTAACAATTCACGATAATGCGTGAACAGGCGCCATAAAACCAATGCAACTCAAGGGTCTGTTCTCCATGTTAGGGGTGGCTGGGAACGGGTGTCTGTCTTGGATCAAGCGGCTTGCTATATAAACGTGTAAAAATGTTGTTTCTAGTGACCTTAAGATGCAGAACGAACCCATTCACGAAAATTTGGTTTGAGCGAAGGGCTTACACTCCATTTCCACAAAAAATTATTTGTCATGAATTCTGTACACTGGCCTCGGATTATCTCGGAATCGTTTCAAGAACGACCTCGGAAACTGTACCCGGACTACGATTTAAAAATGGGGACCTGGAACGTGCTAAGCCTTAGAAGACCAGGAGATCTACTAAAACTTACAAACCAAATCGATAGCTATACACTAGATATAGTGGCATTACAAGAACTAAGATGGCCAGGGAGTGGAGTCCACGAAATAGCCAAGGGATAATAATACCAAAGGATTGCGGTCATCAAAATGGAGGAGAATTTGGAGTTGACTTTCTCATACATCGTCGCGTGAATCAACATGTTATCGACTTTAGCCCAATTAATATGCGGATATGCACAATGAGAAACCGTAGGCAAAAATTTAATGTAACGATCATCAATGTTCATGCACCTACTGCAAACAAAGGAGATGACATTAAAGACCTGTTCTTTCTAGAACTCGAAGAAGTCATCAATAATAACCCGCGGCACGATTTAAAAATCGTGGTAGGTGACTTCAATGCTCAAATTGGTAAAAGTGCATAACTTAAAACACATATCGGCCCTAACGGCTTGCATCATCCCAACAACAATAACGGCTTTCGCGCAGCTGAACTGGGTATAATGTATGATCTAGTAATTTCTTGCACCTTCTTTCCTCATAAGATAATCCACAAAGCAACTTGGAACGATGGAAACAAACGATGGAAGAACTGAAAATCAAATCGATCATGTCATGATTTCTAAGAGACACTCTACAAGTGTAACTGACGTTCGATCATATAGAGGTGATGATATGGACACCGACCATATGCTTGTTATCTTTAAGTACAAGTGCAAGTTGTTATCTACATTTAATAAACACGCAAAAAAGACCGTACGCTGGAATGTCGAAGCATTTAAACATCCGGAAACGCTGAATAGATATCAGAAAGTAGTAACGCAAAGCATAGCCTGTCTGAGATCCAATTTAACATACAAGAAGAATGGGACGCTTCAATCAACCATTATATCCGCAGCACAAACTACAATCGGAAAACGACCACCGAAATCACGTCACGAATGATTTGATGACAAAAAATAATAACAGAATCCGTGTATGACAAAATAATATTTTTTCATTTTTTTTAAGAGAAGGAATGATTTTTATTTTACAGAAGTTAAAATTTAACTATACATAATAACAGAAACCGAAAACAGTCTTAGTCCTACCAGCTGCGCCTAATGTAGTGCCTTCGCGCCTGCAAATTTATATGTTCAACGCCTACTTTATTTGAACTTTTATGTTCAATACAATGCTCGTTTTAATGTAAGTGTTATTCTTGTCTGATGAAGATTTATCGTTAACTTATTTCAGGTTTATTTACGTACAATGCAATTTATATAATTAAAATGCATGGCATATTGATGAATCTCCTGTATGTCATCCGGGTTTATTTGAAAATGAAATTATGGCATTCTTTTCAAAACTGGACAAAGTGGGGGGAGGAGGAGGGTGTAATTTTTCTCACAAAAATTTTCATTTAGAACTTCAGTAACTTCTGATCTGAATTTTGTTTAAACTTTGTATTTAAGTTCTTAGTAATTGTTTCAGTTATTAAGGAAAAGTTTCGATTTTGTTTTAAGGTATATTGGAAAAAGAGGTGCAGGTATTTGATGCTTTTGTATTTGATTCATATACTTCCAATGAATCGTTTATTTTTAAAGAAAGCAGATAGAATAAAATCACTGTTTCTTGAACCATATAACATCACAAATAAAATAAGAACAACATTTTTTTTTATTTTCCTGAGGAGGTAGTATAAATTTTAATCAATATCATTCAACCACCATTTTTCTCAAATCAAATTTAACAACAACTCGGTGTAATACTGTTAACTGAAGCTATTGTTAAATCTTTTAATCTTATTTGTAATATTTCTATTTTCAAAGAATCACAAAAGCGTTTATGGTATGTTGGTTGCATTATATTTTAAACAACATAAACCTAATAAACTAATTTATTTATTCTATCGTTGATACAAAGCTCACTACAATAAAAAGAGAAAATTGAATTAAACTCAAAAGCTTCATTGAATTGTTGTTCAAGTTTAGAAGATTGATAGCAATGAATGTTACTGCAGGCAATAATTATTGTCTCTTTTCAAAGTTTTAAAAGTTTATAAGAAACTTTTCATTCTAAAAATGTTATTTTGTGCTTCCGTTGTATACTTTCTTTAAAAACATAGTTATAAAAGTATAAGGATATAAGACAGTTTGAAATTCTAGAGGCTATGAAACTGATAAAATGCATATTTATGTTTAAATGTTGTCGGGATTAAGGAGCTTAAAATAGGTTGAAATTAAAAAATAAGAACTTGTATAAATATATTTTTTTTGTTACCGAAAAAATAACATGAAATTAAGTTAGACGTAAACAGATTGTACCGTATAACAGAATGTCAGCCTTGCAGTGGGTGATGCCCACAATAATTGAAACTAAGAACGTTTATGTAAGCCAGAGAGATAGTAAAAGAAAAAAAATGTCTCTCTTTGATCTGCTATTTTTTCTGGTTTTCGCCTTTAAAATAAGGAATCTACCGCTTGAGTACGAAGCACCGTGTCACCATATCATCACTTTAAACAAGCAAAAAACTTTTGAACTTTTTCAACATCATGTTTTTTTAGAAGCATTTTCTAGTTTTTGATCATTATTTACTTTAAAACTATTTCTTCGCATTCTCTATATTTAATGTACGTGTGAAAATACGAGCATATGTGATTAAATTTCTGTATAGAAAAGAAAATTTATGTGATTATTTGATATAGGTTATACTGTAATATATGAAAACTTGTAACCTGAATGAAAAAATAATGTATTTACAAAACGATGTGTTACAATTTTATTCAATGTATTTTTTTCGATTTAAATTATTTATATCTCATTGCATTGAAGTAAATAAATAGTCTAATCATTGTTCGTCAAATTTTTGTTTGCAATTTTCACAGTTTGTATTTTACCGTTGTCAAATATAGACTTGGTTAATTTATTATGTTGGTCCAGCGGTAAAATTTGCGGTCCAACGGTAAATGTTGCGGTCCAGCGGTACGTTATCTTTCAGATTTGAAAAAAATGACCATAGTTAATTGGTCATTTGAAAAAATTGACCATTTTAAATGACCATAGTTAATTTTAGTTTGATATAGTTTCTGTGAAAAATTGTTTATAGTTTAGAAAGAAGGGTAATTATTTTGTTTTGTAAACTTAAAGAAAATTAGTGACATTGTATTGTACATTTTTGCAGATTTTTGAAAATGGCGTGGTAATTCGCCGAAACGTAAAATAATAATAATAACAACGGGCCAAAAACCAAAGAAGATTGTCTTTTATTATATATATATATATATATATATATATATATATATATATATATATATATATATATATATATATATATATATATATATATATATATATATATATATATATATATATATATATATATATATATATATATATATATATATATATATATATATATATATATATATATATATATATATATATATATATATATATATATATATATATATATATATATATATATATATATATATATATATATATATATAAACATATATCAAAAAATCATATACACATATATAAACATATATCAAAAAATCTAAAAAAATTTGATATATGTTTTCTCATAAAGCACTACCTATTCCCAAATTTTGAAGAACAATTTTTTCTACACTTAGTTATATATATATATATATATATATATATATATATATATATATATATATATATATATATATATATTTATATATATATATATATATATATATATATATATATATATATATATATATATATATATATATTTTTATATATATATATATATATATATATATATATATATATATATATATATATATATATATATATATATATATATATATATATATATATATATATATATATATATATATATATATATATATATATATATATATATATATATATATATATATATATATATATATTAGGGTGCTTTTTTTTCGGGCGACAATTCTTTTTTTCTGGTGCCCCACCGAAATTTTGTTGGAAATACCCAAGAAAACGTCCTCCTAAAATATGAGCCCTCAAAATTGATGTTTAGCACTCGGCCTTTGCGTTTGAATATTTTCCATATAAAATACATGTAAATTTTTGTGTTTTTTAAAAAAAAATTTACAGCTCAGCGGCATTTTATACTATTTCAAAATGGAAAAAAGCAACTAACTCAGGATTAAATTATCTACAAAAATGCTTATGGAGATGTAACTGTAACTTACACCGGTGACACAGTACAGATCACAAAAGTAAATTTTATATGAATTTCTTGTTCTTTTGTTTTTATTTCATAAATGGCTAAAGCTACAGGAAAAATGTTAATAACAAAGTTGTAGTTAATTAAGTTTCCTACAAAAAACTCAAAACAACCGAATCTCTATGATTGATATTTCTCGAGATAATAAACATTTATTATTTTAGAACTTGCGGTCTTCATAAATTGATGACGAAAATCTCTTAAAACATTTATTTTAATAAAAGCTTATTATCTCGAGAAATATCAATCATAGAGATTCGGTTATTATGAGTTGTAGGAAACTTAATTAACTACAACTTTGTTATTGACATTTTTCCTGTAGCTTTAGCCATTTATGAAATAAAAACAAAAGAACAAGAAATTCATATAAAACTGACCTTAGTGATCTGTACTGTGTCACCGGTGTAAGTTACAGTTACATCTCCATAAGCATTTTTGTAGATCATTTAATCCTGAGTTAGTTGTTTTTTTCCATTTTGAAATAGGGTAAAATGCCGCTGAGCTGTAATTTTTTTTAAAAAACACTAAAGTTTACATGTATTTTGTATGGAAAATATTCAAACGCAAAGGCCGAGTGCTAAACATTAATTTTGAGGGCTCATATTTTAGAAGGACGTTTTCTTGAGTATTTCCAACAAAATTTCGGTGGGGCACCAGAAAAAAAGAATTGTCGCCCCAAAAAAAGCACCCTAATATATATATATATAATATATATATGTATATATATATATATATATATATATATATATATATATATATATATATATATATAAAAATATATATATATATATATATATATATATATATATATATATATATATATATATATATATATATATATATATATATATATATATATATATATATATATATATATAACTAAGTGTAGAAAAAATTGTTCTTCAAAATTTGGGAATAGGTAGTGCTTTATGAGAAAACATATATCAAATTTTTTTAGATTTTTGATTCACACCATGGCCGTCAGTGGCACTCACAAAATTCCATTTTTCGCCTCGATCACAAACTTGTGAATATTGTAGGAAAATGGGTGCGACTGAAAAAAAATGGAAGAACATGATTTTGTTAGAATTTCCACCAAAGATTACGATAAAAATATTTTAAAAATTTTTTGGGGTAGTTTTCACCCTTATTTTAAGTGAAATCAATAATTTAAATTAATAAATTATTGTTAAATTGAATCACCAAACAATCTTTTTACTAAGTATATTTATTTATGACGCGTTTCGAATATTAAATATTCATCATCGGTACAAAAAATATGACTAAATCTAAATAAAAACAAATATTCATTCTTTAAATTTTGATTGAAAAAATGGCATACTAACATTTTATGAATTAAATAGTTTAAAATAATTTTCATACGTATAAAATTTACTTGTTTTTTAAAAAATATGACATACTGATCAAAATACTATGAATAAAATATAAATGAATTGAATTTTTAGAATGAAAATTTACAAAATCGAATTATACAAAATATTTGAATTAAATAATAATTGGTCGTTTAAAATTAAATTTGGAGATTTTTTGAATGCCTTATAAATTTCAAACTCTTCAAGAGAATCCATTAAAAATCCTTTACTACATAGATGCAATGGTTCTAAATTTTGTTCAAAACTGGTGTAGTTATGGTTATTATCATTTAGATGATTTGCGAAAATGGACTTTAAATTTTGTTTATTTTTGTTCATTGGAATATGTTCTTTAAATCTCTCAATGAAACTTCTTCCTGTTTTTCCAATATAAAATTTTCCACAAGTATCACACTTGATTTTATAAATTCCAGAACATGATCTTAAATTGAATTTAGATTTTGGTTTTAAGATTTTGTATAAATTATTTTTTGTTCTAAAAGATATCGAGTAATTATGTTTTTTGAAATGATTTCTTAAAATGTTAGGTAATAAGTTAGTATATTCCATTGAAATATATTTGATGTTGTTATTATTATTATTTGAATTTTTTAACTTATTTAAACATTTAGATAATAACTTATCAATAAATTTTGAATCATAACCATTATCTGAAGCGATAAATTTTATTGTATTCAATTCATCTTGAAAATTTGAAATATTTAGTGGTATATTTAGAAGGCGATAAATGAGTGAATTGTATGCTGCTGCTTTTTGTGAATTTGGATGATGTGATGAATTATTTATTGTTATACTGGTAGTAGTTGGTTTTCGAAAAATTTTATATTCAAATTGATTATTAATTTTTGAAATAGTTATATCTAAAAAATTTATTGAATTATTTTCTTCAATTTCAAGGGTAAATTTTATATTTGGGTGAATACTATTCATGTAATTATTAAAATTTTGTATTTGTCGACATGTTCCATTAAACAAAATGAAGGTATCATCCACATATCTTGAATAAGATATTAATAAATTTTGTTGAATATTTAAATTTGAAAATATGAATTTGTTCTCAAAACTATTTAAGAAAATTTCAGCAAGTAATCCACTTAAAGGAGAACCCATTGCAAGACCCTTATTTTGAATGAAAAACTTATCATCAAAGGTAAAATAATTTTGTTTCAAAATAATTCGAATTAAGTTGATTAGATCTTTAATTTTTAAAATATCTAAAGTGCCAGTGTTGATTAAGTTTTCTTCTAAAATATTTACAGTTTCATTAATAGGTATATTAGTATACATATTTGTTATGTCTAACGAAAACATCTTGTATTGAGATAATAATTTGATCTTATTAATTTTCTCAATTAAGCTCAAATTATTTTTAACCGATTGGTTATTCATTAATATAATATTATTATTAATAATTTTGACTAAAAATTTTGCTACTTTGTAAGAAGGTGCTGTTTTATAATTAATAAGAGGTCTGATGGGAACATTTGGCTTATGAATTTTTGGCAAACCTTGAAATTCTGGAGCTCTTGCATGAATTTGTTTCAAATTAATTCGTGTGTGTTGATCAAATAAATTTGTAGATAAATTTATAATATTATTAATAATTTTTACATATGATTTAGTTGGATCTTTTGGTAAAACTTGTATATCATTATTATTTATAAATTCATATGTTTTTTCTAAATATTCTTGTTTAAATATTAAAACTACAGTGTTACCTTTGTCACATTGTGTAATTAAGGCATTATGGTAAATTAGTTTGGTTTTAATACTGTTAATGGCTTTTAATTCACTTTGATAAAAACTTTTTAGAAAAACATTATAATTACCATTTACCATTAAATTGTTAAATTTTCTGGTTATAATACTTCTTGCTTCATTACGAATTTCTGGAGTAGGCAAAATTTTGATTGCTGTTTCAGCATTAATAATTTCTGAAGTCAAATTATGGTTGTTAAAATTCAAATAATAATAATAACAACATCAAATATATTTCAATGGAATATACTAACTTATTACCTAACATTTTAAGAAATCATTTCAAAAAACATAATTACTCGATATCTTTTAGAACAAAAAATAATTTATACAAAATCTTAAAACCAAAATCTAAATTCAATTTAAGATCATGTTCTGGAATTTATAAAATCAAGTGTGATACTTGTGGAAAATTTTATATTGGAAAAACAGGAAGAAGTTTCATTGAGAGATTTAAAGAACATATTCCAATGAACAAAAATAAACAAAATTTAAAGTCCATTTTCGCAAATCATCTAAATGATAATAACCATAACTACACCAGTTTTGAACAAAATTTAGAACCATTGCATCTATGTAGTAAAGGATTTTTAATGGATTCTCTTGAAGAGTTTGAAATTTATAAGGCATTCAAAAAATCTCCAAATTTAATTTTAAACGACCAATTATTATTTAATTCAAATATTTTGTATAATTCGATTTTGTAAATTTTCATTCTAAAAATTCAATTCATTTATATTTTATTCATAGTATTTTGATCAGTATGTCATATTTTTTAAAAAACAAGTAAATTTTATACGTATGAAAATTATTTTAAACTATTTAATTCATAAAATGTTAGTATGCCATTTTTTCAATCAAAATTTAAAGAATGAATATTTGTTTTTATTTAGATTTAGTCATATTTTTTGTACCGATGATGAATATTTAATATTCAAAACGCGTCATAAATAAATATACTTAGTAAAAAGATTGTTTGGTGATTCAATTTAACAATAATTTATTAATTTAAATTATTGATTTCATTTAATATACAACAACTTGGAGATCAAACAAAATACCTTTTTATTTATTTAATTTTTTACAATAAATAAAAATTTATTTGAAACATGCTTATTTTAAGGGTTAAAATTTTATAACTGAGATTTCGAGAAATATGTCACAATCTTTTTTTAATTTTTTCTTTAATTTTTTATTTGTTTTATTTGCTTACGACCATTTATTGTTTTGTGATGGGCATCGACCAGGAACTGGCACAGAAAAAAAGCTTAAAGTGAAAAATGTGGTTTATTATTAATATACAAACTTTATAAATTTTTATCTCGATAACGGTAGATAGATCTTAAGCAAAAACTATCGTTAATACTATCGTTAATACCTTAATACGATTTCGAACAAAAATTGAGTATTAATCGTGTTGAAAGTTTTGTTCAGTGCATCTGGTGAAAGGGTGTACTTTTCGTTTTGAATGTCAACCTGTTGGATCTAATAATTATTCATGTTGGATAAAATAATGCCGTGCCAGGACCATCAGCCATGTCAATATTATATTC
This sequence comes from Diogma glabrata, assembly GCA_963693315.1. Taxonomy (NCBI): domain Eukaryota; kingdom Metazoa; phylum Arthropoda; class Insecta; order Diptera; family Cylindrotomidae; genus Diogma; species Diogma glabrata. The sequence continues at coordinate 31,727,482 of OY856187.1, read as the reverse complement.
AACTACTGACTGACATCGTATATTTTTCAACTAGTAATTCTTCAACTGTACCATATAGTGCCGTGCTAGGCGGATGTGGCGTGTTAATATTATATTCACTGTTTTGCAATATAATATTTCAACTAATAACTTGTTAACTTCTATCATAGAATGCCGTGCAAGCCTGATGTTATATGTCAATATTATATTCAACTGGTGGCATTGTGTATTTTAAACTAGTTCTCTAACTTTTATCATCTAATACCGTACCAGGCTGATGTTATATGCCAATACTTCAACTTTATATGTCAATATTATACTGAACTGGTTGCATTGTATATTCTAACCAGTCATTCTACAACTGCTACCATATATGTAGCCGTAGCTGCATATATGGTAGCCGTAGCTACCATATATGTATATAATGCCGTGCTAGGCTGATGTTATACGTCAATATTAGGTTCTACTGGTTGCATTATATATTCTAACCAGCCATTCTTCAACTGCTACTATACAGGGTGAGTTTTTTAAAAAATGCCAGGCTTTTATCTCGAGAACCATGCTAGATGGGACAAAATAACCCTAGGTGATATATGTTAAACGTCGAGGGGGATGTCCAATGGTAATATTGAATGACCTTGAAAATCATAAGTATTGGAGATATATGCCAAAATAGTTTTTTTTTAAATTAGAACCTATACATTTAATGTTTTTTTTTAATTAAGTAAATCAAACTACACACTTTTTGCTTACAATTTTTTTTTGTAAAGTGTACGATTTTGTAGATATGATGAAAATTGATTTGCACTAAAGCAAACGTGTCTTCGCTAAGTTCTTCAGTAAAAAAATAAAATTTCAATAAATCAAAAAAAACAACGAAAATACAGTTCACGCAGTAGACCACGATGCAATAATATTTAAATTAATGAATGATTTTCATTGTTTTTTTTTTAATTTATCGAAATTTTATTTTTTTTCTGAAGAACTTAGCGAAGACACGTTTGCTTTAGAGCAAATCAATTTTCATCATATCTACAAAATCGTACACTTTACAAAAAAATTTGTAAGCAAAAAGTGTGTAGTTTGATTTACTTAATTAAAAAAAACATTAAATGCATAGGTTCTAATTTAAAAAAAAACCTATTTTTGGCATATATCTCCAATACTTATGAGTTTCAAGCTAATTCAATATTACTATTGGAAGTCCCCCTCGACGCTCAACAAATATCACCTTGGGTTATTTTGTCCCATCTAGCATGGTTCTCGAGATAAAAGCCTGGCATTTTTTGAAAAACTCACCCTGTATAATGCCGTGATAGACTGATGTTATATGCCAATACTTCAACGTTTACCATACAATGCCCTGCTAGGCTGAAGTCAAACGTCAATATTATAATCAAATGGTTGCATTGTATATTTTTACCAGTCATTTTTCAACTGCTATCATCTACTGCGGTGCGAGGCTGATGATACATGTCAATATTATATTCAACTAGTGGCATTGTATATGCTCCAACTAGTAATTCTTCAACGTTCATCATATAATGCCGTGTTAGGCTGATGTTATATGTCAATTTTTCAATTTTTACCATATAATGCCGTTCTAAGCTGATGTCATGTGCCAATATTATATTCACTGGTTGCATTGTATTGTCAACTACTAATTCTTCAATTTTTATCACGTAATGCCATGCTAGGCGGCTGTAATATGTTATACCATCTTCAATTGGTTGCAATTTACATTGTAAATTACTAATTCTTCTTGTTCATCAATTCATCATATACTGGCGTATTAAGCGAACGTCATTAAGGCATCATCATTATTTTGAACATACATTTTTGAATATACACATCATCACGACATCATCAGCCATAGTTATTTATTATCAACACTACAACAAGGTTGCAGTCACAATATCTCATCGTTCATCACAGATATATAAAAATACAGTCCACTGACAATATTGGAGGCTGCATCAATAATTTAACCTTATATTTATTAGCAAATAATTAATATAAGAACAATAAAATTATTTACCTTGTTCCAAAATATCTTAACAGAAATCAAAAATGCAAGTTAAATTCATAAATGAAGTCGAACTCTAAGGACTTTTCGATTGTTCTTTCTCCGTTTGAGTATGTGTTTCCATCTTTTTGACATTTTGTTCATGAGATAGAAATCCAAAAAACTTAGCACCTGCGAGCTTCGCGACTCGAAATTAAACTAATCTTTAAAACCTTCCTATTCTATTTAGAATTTAGAATATTTAAATATCACTTACTTTCAATAAAAAAATAACTTCTACATGACACCTCCAAAACCGAGTTACCGTCAAAAATCCCGTTTGATTTGTAAATAGGCGTTAAAAATTTTAAATAAAACTCCTGTTTTGGTCCTAAGTAAACTAAAATAAAAGGGTGTAAAAATTCATTAGGTCCTACTAATTCTACTTTATATATTTTATGTATTTTTTAGATAGAATATTTAGGTTCGAATAAGTATTTTGATACTTATTAGTCGTAGAATGTTGTCATATCTGCTCTCAATTATGTCTGATGGAAAACTGAAATTATAATATTTTTAATTTTAGCTAAGTACATGATTGGAATCGAAATTGATCGTAAATAGTTTTTGAAGATTTAAATAAGATAGATGGTAATTCTGTAGTTGACAGAATTGATAAGACTTATGTAATGAAGCGCTGCTTCGTTGACGAATCAACGAAGTGGCATAGCAGGTCACGCACCTGTATGAGATTTATTTAGTCCCAAGCTAGCTTCAGCCTATGGGGTCGAGATAGAAATCCTGCTGCTCCAGCACAAATAACTGTATAGTACGCGTTACGAATTATGCGAACGGATAGATCGAAAAGACAATTGAAAAAGATTGACTCTGGCGACCCCTTTATGCGAACGAACCTCGATCACCATGTCCAACCCCATACTTCAACCCACATTCACCCACTCTCGCACCTCACGTACTCACATACACACACATTCTCGTTCCTCATATACTCACACACCCACACATCTTCACGCAAATGCATCTACCTATACATACATACGCAGGTATACCCATACATGTTCACACATATACATAAACCGGCGTATGCACAAATACACACGTCCACGCCCATACGCCCATTCACACCATCCCATTCATCAACTACCACATTCGTACGCTCCTAATTGCATGACACGAAAAAAAATTTATGGCGAGAATATTCAGTGGCGAAAGATCTTGTGCTTGACGGCTTGAATATAATGACAAGAACTTTAGGTTTACCCAAACATTTTGTGCATGAATTCGTCGTGAGAGTGGAACTCGGGGTATGTTTCAGTGACCCATTGTAATGCTTCCACTGCAACCTTTTGTTACCTCCGAATTTACTAACAGCTGTTCAACAGTTTTCACCAGTATAGCTTGATCATACCGCTACCCCTCATTCCACGAATCGATTAACGATCTCATCACATTTCCCTGTTTTAAAATTGTTAGAGAAAAAACAATCGCATCAGGACCACACATATGATCCGCGAACGAGATGCACATCCCTAAACGCCGTGGTAATGTTTGCACTAATTTTGTTCTCAGCCTAATAAATCGAAAACAATATAAATTCTTCCAAAATAATATTGAATTCATGGTCACATTGGAATATAGTATAAGAATTATCGAACTGTCACTTTATTATACGTTGAGTCACAATGATGGGACTAGACATTGTATGAGGACACTAGCATGACGATATTTCTTTTGTTTTTGCACTATCTTCCTCTACTAATCCAATCGTAACTGATAATTCACGAATCTTGATCCGTCTTTTTATTATCAATTTTACACTGAACCAATTCCCTTAATTGATTCCATATTAAATAATCATCCATGTTTAATTATAATTAATTTTAAGTTTTTATCAATAAATGTTTGTTGTATACTATAGTTATGGAAACATTTTTATCCACGACTACTAAAGAATATATACTTTCCATGCGTACATCTTTCATTGTAATTGTATTCATTCCTTTCTATATATCAAATTCTTTTTTATTTATTTCATTCATTTTATTTATTCAAAATTCCCCTAAACAAATTAAAAACTTCATTTGTTGGTATAGTAATATAAACAGATAAAACAAGAACAATACATATAAAATAAACAAACATGTTTTGTTTTGTTTTGTTTTATATTTCATAGATTTATTTCAATATGGCGATATAAACTTTTACAGGAAAACTTGAATGAAATTATTTGAAATATTTGTAGTCGTGGATAAAATAGTATCTTGTATTCGGTTAGGATGAAGGCAATTCTTCACTCGGATGATTCCCTTCGCTCGCTACGCTCGTTCCGGGAAACTTCATCCTCGTGAAGAATTGCCTTCATTCTAGCTCATACAAGAATCTACTATTCTTTTCGTTATTATTCGCGTGCTTACCATTGGATTAAGACAATCATACGCGCATGCAACATACTCATACTCTCACACTTACACCCATATCCATAATCATTCATGCAACTAACCTAAACAAAATAAAATATGACTCAACCCATATTGTGGAAAATTTCCGCGTCTCCACCTTGCTCGAATCACCTTAGTCCGCCATGTTTCTCGGCCACAATAAATATCCACATTTCACCAGTTAGCTGCACCTCGCTCCGTGGTAGTAATATTCTTATTCCGTATCTGGACACAATGGTGGATCGAGTGGGTCAATAAACCAAACATTTGCTTTCAGGGTAAGAAATTATTGGTGTAGTTTTATTTTATCACGACACGTCGTATTTCCAAGAAAAAAACAGGTTATAAGTTTCCACATATAAATTTAGTATATAATTACTTTTTCTTTAATTTTTATATTTGTTACTAAGTTACGTTTAATCAATTTATTCTAGGCTTTTAATAACTTATGATAATTAAAATAAATAACATTTGACCCATGAATTCTTTTGGTTTGTTATGTTTTGTATACATTTTTTTTTCTATGATTTGCGATTTGGATGATACTGCGTTGAGTGGAGGTAGGTTTTAATATAGAGGTCGGCTGCTAGTGGCGTTGAATTCTCCAGGAGATGAATATGTTGATACGAGATGTTGTATCCAATGTAATTACTTTACAAGCTAGTTTGAATGTGTTGATTAAGCTGAATATTCGGTTATGATTTAACAATTATAATGTTCACGTAAACACAAAAGGCAGCAGATAAAATGTTGTTGTATCAAGCATATGTTGCATTAAATTTATTTCCAAACTTCTTCAGGTACAGTAGGTTCCACATTCACTAATGGTCTTGAACCATTATTAAGTAGCACGAATTTAAATTAGATTCCCTCAAAACACAATAACATTTTAGAGTTTATTTGTATTTATACGAAATAGCTTATACAAGTTACATAAAATTTGCCTTAATGTATTTATCAAATTAACGAGGCGATTCAATATAATTTATTAGAGAATTACATTTTTAATTTAACACGAAAAATAAGAACTTAAACAATTTGAAAAGAACAAAATCCAAATAATCAAAAAAATATTTTTTGTTTTTTTAATAAATGTTAACGAAATCATCTAAAATTTAAATTTTTTTGAGAAATGATTTTAGTTTTGCTGTTCGCCATAACACTCCCCCCCCCCTAGTGCCATCGTAGATGGAACGATATAATTAAGGAAATTAGGTAGAGTTAAGGAGGAAAGAAGGAAAGCGTTTTGCTTAAGTAGTTGTAGCGAATAAGAAAAAGTTTGGAGAAATTGTGTTAGCAGAGAGTTAAAAACTAATGTGTTAGGAGAGATTGTGTTAAGCGAGAGTGTTACTTAGTAATCGATACCATTTGATGGAGAAAAAAAATTATGGGTCTTACAAATTGGAGTTCTGCAAAAAAGAAACGAACATTTATGGAGTTATGGTAACACAAGTGGAGATATAGGTCTGACAGAGCTGAGTTGCCTGAGACTATATTTGAGGTGATATGTACCATAGGTTAAAAGATTCGTTTAAAATACGAGAAGCAGAAAAGTAACGTCGGTGATGCTGAATGTCTGACAGATCAAAGTTGACTGAGACAATACTAGCATGTACAAACGTGAATATTAGTTCATTTTTCGAAAAGTAGCTGTTAAAAGCAAGAATAAGCAGAAATTAAGCGTCAGCAAAGGATTGCATATGGTAACACAAGTATGGTAAAGTAAAGTACAGTACAGTACAAAGTTGACTGAGACCAATGTTTACCTTGGAGACGCGTACCATAGAAAAAGATCGCTTTGAGAAGAAATATCTGATTAACGACGAAATGTCCTTTTAAATATCCATAAAGACCATACCTGTTCGTCAACAGATAAATGGTTAACGTCAGAAGATGTTCACGTTGTAGAAACATATGGGTAGCGTTGGGGATATTCCTTTGAGATCAGATATTTGGAGGTTCTGTTTAATTAGATTAAATCTCAGTTTTATATCCATAAGGATCATATCTGTTTAGTCAACAGATAGATAGTTAACGTTAGGAGATGTTCATGTTATGGTAACATATGGGTAACGTTAGGGATAGAAATTTGTCGAGTTGGCGTGGCTTGAAAGCCGAAAAAGAGAATTTGGAAAGAAAAAAGAATAATGTGTCGCTAGAAGAAAACTAGATTATGGCTTAACAGTCGAAACGACTAGTTGGAGGAATATGTGGTCACTAAGGGAAAAGTGTTGTGTCGCTGTGAAAAAAAAAGAAAATATTATAATAAAATTAAATTATTTAAAACAAAATGAAGCAAGCACTAATTTAAAAAATGAATTAAATTATACATTTTAAGCTTCTTAAAGTTGACTCAATCGGAAGGTTTGTTCCTTGTCGGGGTTACCAGGTTTGGATGATACTGCGTTGAGTGGAGGTAGGTTTTAATATAGAGGTCGGCTGCTAGTGGTGTTGAATTCTCCAGGAGATGAATATGTTGATACGAGATGCTGTTTCCAATGTAATTACTTTACGGTTAGTTTGAATGTGTTGATTAAGCTGAATATTCGGTTATGATTTAACAATTATAATGTTCACGTAAACACAAAAGGCAGCAGATAAAATGTTGTTGTATCAAGCATATGTTGCAATAAATTTATTTTCAAACTTCTTCAGGTACAGTAGGTTCCACATTCACTAATGGTCTTGAACCATTATTAAGTAGCACGAATTTAAATTAGATTCCCTCAAAACACAATAACATTTTAGAGTTTATTTGTATTTATACGAAATAGCTTATACAAGTTACATAAAATTTGCGTTAATGTATTTATCAAATTGACGAGGCGATTCAATATAATTTATTAGAGAACTACATTTTTAATTTAACACGAAAAATAAGAACTTAAACAATTTGGAAAGAACAAAATCCGAATAATCAAAAAATATTTTTTGTTTTTTTAATAAATGTTAACAAAATCATCGCCTGCTAAATTAAAATTATTTTTGAGAAATGATTTTAGTTTTGATGTTCGCCACAGCGACACGTAACAGTTAGTAATGCACAAAAAACATAAATGTTAATTTTTTTTTATATCCAGATTTTAATACTTGAGCACTAAACTTTGATAGTTAATAATTCAACATCTAATATGCAAAAGCATTCAGTATAATCTTTACTAACACAGATCTTATTATTCAATTTACAAAAGTTTTATGTCTAATATCACAGAAATCCAATATGCAAAAGCATACGGTTAATATCACAGGTGGTTAGGATGTGAGACTCACCATTAACAAAATAAACATTAATCTCTTCTATATTTGGGTGTGGTTCCTTATTATATCCATGAGAAAATACCAAAAAGTTTATCTCGAAGAAAATTAATTTTCTGCCATTTGCTTTTTGTGTAGACGTCAAAATCCAATTTACCCACAGCTGTTTATTTTATCAGAAAATTAGTCGAATAAGAGGGACTCTATATCTACTGCTACGCAATCTACTGCTTGATTCCTCCTATCTTCAGTGGAATAGAGCGAATTCAAATTAGGGAAACTACACAACTGTTTAGGACAAATTTTATACGGAAACCATTGTAGACGACGACTACGTATAGGGTTTGAAGACCGGGTTTACCCGGTCTCAAAAACCCGGGTTTTTTGTAAAATATGAGAACCCGCAAACCCGGGTTTTTTAACTAAAAACTCGGTCTTTTATTTCTTTTATTGAAACAAAAGCATATTTCAATTAGTATCCAATTTTATTTGCTTTAGTAGTATATGGGTTATTTGATTTTCTTGATATTATTTAGTAACTAATTACAATGTAATAATAAGTATTGTTCAATTATTTTTAGTCAGAGCGTGAACGTTAATTTTGGTAATGTGAGTACTTATATTATTTAAAAACAATTGATACAAATTTTAATATAATAATAATTCTTAGTAAAATGAACGACTTGAGTGAGAATTTAAATTCATTGTATATCTATTTTTGGATTGTATCCTTTATTTCACTATTATAGTAAAAATTATTTCACTATTATAGTATAAAAAAAAAACTATTATAGTTTATTTAAAAAATTTTAACTTTATTAATTACAACATGTTTCGGAATACAATATTCCATCTATAGGTATTTTTATACAATTCAATATTGCGTTGTATAAAAATTACTGTAGATGGAAAATTGTATTCCGAAGCATGTTGTAATTAATAAAGTTAAAATTTTTTAAATAAACTATAACAGTTTTTTTATAAATATTTGTTTGCAATTATTTAATTTCAAAAATCTCACAATTTAGATGACATCACAAAAGAGTGGCGTGTGGAAGCATTTTACCAGAAACGAAAAGAAAGAAAAAGCAACATGCAAAATTTGTCTCAAACCAATTCAATGTAAAGGTGGTTAAACTTCAGCTTAAAAAGGCACATCAGAACCATGATATTATACCAATAACATGCGACGGTGCAAGTGTAAATCTTAAATTTGGCAGAGAATCTGAATCGGAAATCATCATTTGCATAAATCACAGTATTCATTTGGCTGTTTTAGACGCGCTCATAAAGAGGAAAACATGTAGAACACATATTATTACTACTGGTTCAAATAACGGAAGTGATACAGACAATAAATCCAACATCGATTCTACTGAGGAAAGTAGTGACAACGAAAACATTGCAATAAATTATGACGATGAAAAACTTCACAAATGAATTGAAGCAACGCGAAGCATACTTAAATTTTTTAAAAAGTCACCCGTGCGTAACTCATGTTTACAAAATTATGTGAAGAAATTAAGGATTTAATTAGGAGCTCGCATTAGTTTTAGATTGTAAGACTCGTTGGAACTCCATTTTAAATATGGTGGAACAATTCTTAATGTTATTTGAATGCGTTAAACTTGCTTTAAAAGATCTTAATCATCTTAAGGAACTCGCTCAAATTGACCTAGAACTATTAAAAGATTTTCAAAATGCACTTTCACTAATTAAATTAGCCGTTGAAGCATTAGGGCGGGAGGATGCCACCCTGATTACAGCTGAAACCGTTATTATTTTTATGTTTAAAAAAAATGAAAATTTGCATTCAAATTTTGGACTTAAACTGCTAGATGCGCTCAAACTAAAAATTACAGATCGTAGAAATGTCAGTTTAATATCATTGATATATTATCTAAGAGATCCGTCTAATTGGAACAAACACGCAAATATCCTTCCGTATAGTACAAAATCGCAAATATTGGAGTACGGAGGAAAATTGTTTAAAAGGTTATTTAATATTACATCAACAACTGCCGATGCTTTGCCAACTGAATGTCTCGATGTTTCAATTGAACTATCAATGGCAGAAGAACTGAATTTGGCCATTTAAACTGCCTCTTTGCAGCATTCAAAACAAACTCATCAAGTTTCAAATTTATTTAAAAAGAGTGCGCTATATTTGAGCTTTCAGGCGAAAGGACCAACAATTTAGAAAACCTGTATAAAGCTTTACTGTCAATATCGCCTACTTCGACTGACGCAGAAAGAGTATTCTCAATTACAGGGAATATTTGTACAAAAACTAGAACACGCTTGGGGGATGATGCAATGATGATGATGCTTTAGTTTTTTTAAAATACTTTTTTTTGCGATACGATTAAAATTTTGCATAATATTACATATTAAAGTTAAGTAAATTTAACATTTTGTTTTTATTTATTTTACATATTATTATTATTTATTTCTTTACGTTAATTTATGTTACATATAATTTTATGAATAAAATTGAATTTCTGACTTCTTTTGAAATATTTTTGTTATTTTAATGAAGTTTAACAAAACCCGGGTTAAACCCGGGTACCCGGGCTTAAGGATTTTCCAAACCCGTAAGCCCGGGTTTTAAAATTTTCGGGCTTTTGCAAACCCTAACTACGTATTAAGTATAAGAAATTATGTTTAAAAAAACGAAAACAACTATGCAAGTTTCTGTTAAGGCAAATTCAATGCGCGTGGGAAGATGGTTCGACTCTCAATCATGGAGTTTGAATTACACTTCATTACACTTATCAAGTCTTAAGAATATGATAAGTACTTAGTAAGGTGTTGATTTGGGTGTAAAGTAGTATTTTGAGATCAATAGTCTGAAAATAGTTTTGAGATCCTAATTAGATGTTAAATAGTATTTTTATATGTTTTGTAGAAGTTAATAAGTTTATCGAGACTAAAAAGTTTCTTATTTAAATGCAACTGAGGATGAAAAAAACTAAAATACGTTCATTTCAGAATGTCTATACTACTTAAATCGTAGTTAAAGTTCGACTCGGGTTGTCAAAAGAATCTGAGTCAATTTACGCAGAATTTTTACTAATGATTTATAATGCTTAAAAAAATTTTACAGGAATACTTTGGCTAGCATTATCCCAATTTGCAAAACCATCATAAAATTTGGTTTGACATATTTATATAATAATTACAAAACTTTATTAGTCTGGATCGTCAGTTAATAATAGACTTCTATAAATTTCATGGAATAGACAACATTAAATTCCCCCATTCTTATTATTCCCATAAACTAAAATTGGCCTTTTATTACATTAGACTTACTAACCATGGAAGATCTTTGATAACCTGTTGTGAAAACTACAAAACAAGCTTAATATTGCGAGGTTGGTGTATGTTTACTAACTGCAGGCGAATTTCTTACTTTTCCAACGTGATAGAGGCACATTTGATTTCCAGACCTCTATATGTGCCTAGTACAGAAGATGAGGAACATGCCTACTTTAATGCACTTTTAAATTGCTTGAAGAAAACATCTCGTCAACAAGCCACTGTGACCCTGATATAGGAAATTAAAACCATATTTCATGGCGTCGTTTTTTAAATTGAATTTTTGGCAAAATTCTATGCTACAAATAAATGGATAATCCTACTTTCGATTTGTCTAAAAAAAGTTTAGTTCAAACCACTTCACCTAAATATTGGAATACACTATGGTTTCTTCGGTACTAAAAATCACTTTGTCAAAAGTCATAATTAAAGCTTATTGAAGTCATTAAAATTAACAATCCGAAAACGAGAACCACTTCACAAACCATAATAAGAATATTTGAAACTTTTCACGAAATAATTTAAATTTTTTGGGTGTTTGAAAAGAAAAGGAAATTTATATCAAAGTAATTTTATTGATATTAAAATTTTCTTTTTACTATTTATAATTTTATTGTTGTTTTAATCCTTTTTGCTATACTTCAAAGAAAATTGAAAAAAAGCTTACCCAAATTTTTTTTTTGTCATAAACAGTTTAATTTTTAAAGAAAACGTGATGCCGCTGGGTTTTCTATTTTTATGGTAAGAAACACATCACATAAGAGAGGGAGCGAGGTTCCATGGAAATTATTATTAATGGAGTTTTATAAATGTTCTGTAAATAATATGTTTTATAATATAACGATTTAAATGGTTTTCAATGAGAAAATGTTTCCATTGTTTGTTTAGATTTAGTTGAAGATAACTTTTTTGCTAAATAATCGTTTGTATAAGCATACGTGTAAAATTTATGTTTGGGTCAGAAGGATATTCTACAAAATTATTATATCTGATTTTAAATGTTTTAATCTTGATTTTACCAAAAAAAAATTTTCATTTGTGATATTTAAAATTGGATTATTTATAACATTTTCACTTTTCAAGACCTTATAATGAATCATGGTATTTATAAAGCACACAGTGACTCATTAGTAGTTAATTTATTTAATTAAATTTTTAAGCTCAGTCTGGGGTGGATTTAATTCTCATGACCTCGGCAAAAATCAAATAAATGCCAAACTTGACCAGATGGTGCTACACTTCCTTCACCAGGAAACAACTTGAGCTTCATCATACCCAAATTAAAAAAAAAACTTAATTTATTATATTGTTATAAAACACAGTCATAATTTATTGACATTATTTTAAAAAAATATGTTTTACAAATCATACTCAATTATTATATGTAAATTAGTTTCTTAGAAAAAAAGTTATATATTATTAACCAAAAGAAATTTTATAGCTACATAAGGCAACAAAGATACTTCAAATAAGTAATGAAATGAATAGAAATTTAAATTGCAAACCATATCAGTTATAAAAATTATTTATGAGAAAAAATATTGAATTTGAACGAATGAATGAAAAATTGAAAAATATTGAATTATAACAATAAATAATTATGCATATGGACTGCTTGTTACCATTAACCAATATGTGTAGCAATTTGCATTACACATTGATCAACACAATAGATAGTTTTCCAAAGTATTTCATCATAAAAGTTTCTCAGTCCCTCCCAGTCAGCGCGTTTATAATTCCAAACGCAACGAGGATTTGCTTTAATTTGTGTCGGTGATGTAAATTGCACTATTGCTGATATTAGTAAATGGTCAGATGTTCCGAGGGGTTGTTCAACTTTTGTTTTCGTAGTATCTGGCTCGTTTGTCAAAAACAGATCCAGCAAATTATTGTTGTATTCACATCACATGATCTGGGATTCTAGTGGGACACTCTACCATTTGCATCAAACCGTGATAATCTGCGAGTATCAGTTTGGTTTGTTTTCCTACGTTGTCAGTTCGCGATGAATTCTTAAGCCATTCTTTTTTATGAATATTAAAATCTTCAAGAATAGCCAGTCTTGCTTTGGGGTAGTCCGTGGTAATCTTGTCTAGAGTAGCCGATATTTGATCGAAAAATGGACATCCTGGGGGAGGGGGAATTTAGGGATATGTATAATCCTATTATAAACATAGTTTCATCAACACCTACGATCTCGCTAGAGAATTATGGTGCTTAGAGTTCAACTCGTAAGCCTTAATTCTCATACATGAAAGTGAATTTCGAGCAAATACACAGACACCATGCTTGTTATAAAAGGAATGTTCCAATTCGTAACTAGGTATCCGGTATTTATCGAGATTCAATTTCGATGCTTTGCCACTGACAACTGTTTCGGTAAGAAACAATATGACAGATCTATTTTTTTTGATGTAGTGATGAATCTCGTTTAGATTCCAATTGAGACCTCTTATGCTGGTGAAGTCAATGCTAAGCTGTTGGTTCACTCTGGTGCCATTTTGTTGAGACTCTGCTGCCATTTTGTTCAGTTTCTATACCTGCCATTGCAGGTATAGAAACTGAAATTCAGCCAGACCTAAATTTCAGCACTAAACAGAACAAAAAAAAGCTGGGTATCTCAGTCTCAAAAACACGATAGTAGGTTTCATACAACAGTTGCACTATAAGGGAAAAGCAAAAAAATGGGAACACAAAAGACACTAACAAAATTGAAGAGTACAGATAAAGTGATAAATTCGAAATTCTTACTAATAACTAAAACGAAATTTTACATTTCTTGTTATCAGGCAATACAAAACAAATTTATCCTTTAAAATAATAACAAAGCAATAAAACAAAGCAATAACATCAAAGCAATAAAAGGGGGTCATTTCCTGTAGCAACAATTTTTAATGTTATATTTTATCATGATTGCTTTGATATATTCAAAATTTTGTAAGAATACAAGAAAATACCACGGCAACCACAATTTGTTACTGGCAATTCTTTCCATCTCTGGCTTGCAAAATATTACTTTCACAAGAGGTGAATAAAAGCTTTATAAAATCTAAGATTCTTATATATGAAAAAAAAATCATTTGCGCTAAACAACCATTTTCATATTTCTTGAAGTTAGTTAGGGTACAAAAGCGATTTTTTTTATTAATTTGATTTAAAACTGCGAATAATTTATTCAAAATATTTGTAGAAAATGAAACGCAAAATGTTGTTGTTTTCCATTGATGCCATTGTTCCATTGAGATTTGTTATTTTGACATTAAATCTTATTTGCCGTATAACCAACAACATGCTAGAAACATTACTAAAATGAGAATGAATTTATTCAAATGGTGTTTGTTGGCTTTAGCTTTCTATTGGTTTCTTTTAATATTCAATGGTTTTACTATGTTTATGGATTTATTTAATCAAAATAAATCCAACTTGGAATTTGGATTTATATCAAGCTATGAAATTTTTTATTGATCAACAAAATTCTACGATTAAATTTCATTGAACATGTTTTATTTTATGTTCATATATAAAGCTTAATTAACATAAATATTAAAAAGAAATATCGTATATACATACTTCTTGTGCATTCGGTGAAAAATAAAAAAAAACACTCAAGGTGTAAAATCATATTCGAATTTTATATATTGAAGATGGAATGTGTAATATAGTTAAAATAGTGTGTTGTGCTACAAAAGATACAAAACCCTTTTTTGTGCATGACCATGTATTGTGTATTTGTAGACACCAGCACTTGGAATGATAAGTAGCACTTCCCAACCAAACACTGTGACGACTCAATGCTAGCACAATCCCAACAAACACCGCGTGCGTCATGGAGTTGCCATGGAATTGCGTGCTAACACTTTATGCCGTATCTTTGCGCTCGTTGTGTGTACATTTTTTCTCCACTCCGTGTCGTTATAAAATTACGGCACTATGATAACCACATGCGGATGCACTTTGACGTCCAAGTGAGAACATGCCATTACGCCGTCGCCACATTGTGCCGCTACAGTGTTTGTGGGGATTTTTCATAACGTCATTGCGACAAATGAAGATGGCGGGCGTATTTCGAAGTTGAAAATTGAAAATGTATGTGTGTAAGAGTGAAAAAGATAGTTTGACATTTTTTTAAATGACTGGTTTCATTTAACGTTTTATAAAATATAATATGACTTTCGTTATAATAAATTGATAATTTTCATTTTATTTTCATCTAAAATTATATGCGAAAGAAATTATTTTGTGAAAGTAATGAAAAAACACATAAAAACAAACGGGCTCTTGAAATAATTAGTTTTAGTGATTCAAAAAAACTATTATATTTATTTAATATTTTTTGTTTGTAATTTCTCAGGTCGGTTTACTGATATTTAAATTTATTTTTATATAATATTAAGAAAACTGTGGAAAATTAAAATTTTTTTTCATATTTAAGCCAAATATTGAAATTTTTTGAGTTCTGATTTTAGGTAGATTTCATATAAAAATCTACCTATTGCTTCATCTACGAATTTCGGGAACATGTTGGTATATATTTTTATATATATATGGATATACTGTAATGACCCGTTATCATACATATATTAAATTAAAAGTCCATTACAAAAATCTTTACTAAATTTCACAATTTCTTAACGAAATAATGAAGGGTGAATAAACTTATACGTTTAGTGCTGTTTATTTAATATTTCGAAATAGAAATATTAATTAAATAGCAACATTACGATTGTTCAACAATTATGCAAATTCGCATAATTGCTGTATATTGAAAATGTAAATGAACGATGGGTTTTTCACCTTTGATTGTTTTGTAGGGGAATTGATTTGTACTTTAAATTAATATGATTGGCTTAACGAATTTTAAAACAAAATTATTTTAATAACGGTTTATTACGCTCCCTTCCAAAAATAATGAAGACATAACTTATTTTCAGTTAATTAAAATTGAGTTGTGAAAAAAGTACGGCAGAGAGTACAGGTGAATCTTGATACTAAATTTATAATAATTGTAATAGCAAAAATAATTACCAACAAAAATAAAAGAAATAAAATTCAAAAGTAAAAACAATTTAATATACTAAATACTGTGATTTTCTTCAGTAAATGTTTCAAGTGCTATAGTTAATAGAACAGTTCGTTTAATTAAATTTGTTTGTGGACTCCTACAGTAGTTAGGTACCACAATACCATGAGTGATAAAAAACGTAAAGTAAAGTGATAAAAAACTTATCACTTCACCGCTTCACAGTTACAGAATTTGGCTGCAGATAACGTAATTCAGAATTCTAATGCTAACTGGCATGGTATCTTCGGCAATAAATAGAACTTGATTGATTATTTATTATAGTTCGAAGTAGAAGAATATTATTGTGAAATAATGTGTGTAGGGTGAAATAATGGGGTGCAGATTCTCATCTTCATCAACATTCAACACTTTAAATTTTTTTTCATTTCGATTTTTCTTTATTTTTTATTTTAATTGACATATATACATATTTTCTGAGGGTTTTTGTCTTATAATGATCATTTGATTAAATTGAATTAGAGATTTTCCTGGGCCAGAGGCCGTGTGTTGATTTTGTTCTTTTTATATTGTAATATCCTGGTATAAACAGAAAACTGTTTATTACATATATTTAAAATATGGTTGCATTTTTTTAAGATAAACAAATTTAAAACAAACATTTAATTGGGTTTTGTTTAGGAGTACAAACAATGTAATGAAGAATATTATTGTGAAATGATGAAACAAAACGTTTGTGAAATTAAATGTTTGTTTTAAATTTGTTTGTTTTAAAAAAATGCAACCATATTTTAAATATATGTAATAAACAGTTTTCTGTTTATACCGGGATATTAAAATATAAAAAGAACAAAATCAACACATGGCCTCCGGCCCAGGAAAATCTCTAATTCAATTTAATCAAATGATCATTATAAGACAAAAACCCTCAGAAAATATGTATATATGTCAATTAAAATAAAAAATAAAGAAAAATTGAAATGAAAAAAACTTAAAGTGTTGAATGTTGATGAAGATGAGAATCCATAATCTTCTTTATTATTTCGTTTGTTGGTTTTCTTCACCCACGAATTAAATTAATTCTTTTGTTTCAAATGAATCCATTTCGTCGAAATGTACCACAGTTTCACAACCAATGTTTGATATAATATCACGATATTATATCAAATTAATAATAATTTATTTTCTTCTTAATCAATTAATCAGTTCATGATGACAATATCAATACACCTACGCAGAAACATTGTACTCTATTTCAAGATCTGTTTAGCCAAAAAATATATTTGTTTCACATTAATATAACATTTATATAACATTAATATAACATTGAAATATAAGATCCCTTAAATGTTTCAAAATAAAAAAATTATGCTCTAGAAGTGGAACGTCGTAAATAGACAAATATTATTTATAAATGAATCTGATGAAGATTTCAGAAGAAAATGTCTAAATAATATAAATATATCTAAAGAATGATATTCAATTAAATATATCTAAAGAATGATATATCTATATATTTTAATTTTACTCGATCCAAACTACCTGAAACACTCTATCTACTGCAATATTTCAGTTTAAAATACATCAAATCATTTGAACTGAACCGAAACCACATAAAATACAATAAAAAGGTACGCTGACACCACAGCATTACAAATGAAATGTATTCCATTCTAACATGGATAAACTAGGAAGATGTTATGAATTTACTAGTCCAAACGAGCTCTGTAGGTAGGATCACATAGATCAATGCGTGCAATGTGTACATATTCCAAAGAGGCGCTCAAAAAAATTTAATAAGACTAGACCTTCTTGGACAAAAGAATCACTATCACATTAGCTGTTTATAGCTTACCAACCATGACACCATGATCAAACACATTCAAAAAGATTGAATCTATGCTGGAGTGTGTTATTTTTTGTCAAGTTTCGTTCTTTTAATGCAAAACGGAAGTCCATGGGTAAATTAATAAATAATAACCGAATAGAAGTTTTTTGGCTTTATCGAAACTGGAATCAATGAATAAACGAACAAGGTGAGATAAATTTAGCCATTTGGAAGAAGCAAAAGATCTTGCCACGAGTAGAAAATAAACGACTAAAATAAGCTAGTACTTTTTCAGATAGGGTCGCAAAAGAATGTAGTGAAGAGCTTCTTCGTGGCATAGCAACGAAATGGCACAGCAGGTCGCGCACCTGGATGAGATTTATTTAGCCCCAAGCTAGCTTCAGCCAATGGGGTCGAGAAAGTAATCCTGCTGCTCCATTACGAATAACAGTGTTGTACGCGTATTTCGAGACGGATAGGAAAAAATAACACAAGTGAAATGAGTAGACTCTGGCGACCATTTAAAAGAAAGAACCACGATCACCACGTCCACCCTACACTCTCAAGTCACACACTCTCACATCTCATCCACTCTCAAGTCACACACTCTCACATCTCATCCACTCGCGCTTCCACCCACATGAACACCGACACGTACCCACACGTGCCTACATATTCACTATTATCCATACCCCATACGCTCGTACATACCTAAATACACCCAAACACCACTTTCATCATTGAGGTTATGGCATTTCCCGTAAGTAAAATAAAATATCCACACAGAACTTCCACTTTTCCTAAAAATACCGACAAATTTATATTGGATGTTGCATGCTAATTGCGGAAATAACCCAAATAAAAAACTTCAACATCCATTGTGATAACAAAAAACTACTATCAATAGAAATAATACAGTTAATAAAATAAATTTACTGATTTGAGAGCTTGGTCCAATCATTATGCAATATGTTGTAATACTTTTTAGTTTTATAAATTAATTTAAAATTTTATTACAAATCACGTAATCACATTAATTGTGTTTTTTTGTACTTCATAAAGAAAGTTATTCATTATATAGATGCTATGAAAATCTCTTGCTTTTAATATGACAGCAGCTGTGAAACTTGAATACTTTTACCACACCCTGTTTCACCGATTTATATTAATGTTTGAAAGTTTTCCAAACAATACCATATATGATTTTGATAATTTGTATTTTTAATAGGAAGACGATCACGTTGATTTTGGAATGTCAACGTTATCATCAGTTGATTGAGCGTCTCTTGTTGATACAAAAGAATCGTCATCAGGTTTCTGGAACTTAGGTTTAACAGATGTCGAGTTCATAACGCATTCAAATTTTGCAAAACTATTTTTATTCAATTGACCTAAAGCATAAAACACAATTTTGGAATACTCATAATTGGATTTACTAATCAAATTAAATTCAATATTTAAGCTCTTTACACTTTATTAATGCGGGTTAGAAATATTAACATTTAATTAATTAAATTTGCGTTATTCACCTTTATTTTTGGTGTATTAGGTGAAATCACATTATTAGATTTCGTTTGAAAATTTTACTACAGAAAAATTAGTATCAGTAAATAGAATTCTATCCATACTTACATACATTCACACACCCTCAGCTTCACACCCACGCACTCACATATACTCGCTATACCTATAAGTACATATAAAATCAATACAGAACTCACCTCATGTTATTGTCCAATCCCACTCCTCTTATCACCCTGGTTCAGCACTCCATTAGTCGCCACATATCCAGCAATAAATGTGGGGATTAATAGTCCTCAATTCAATTTTAATAAATTTTGGTTTTTTTATTTTTAGTTTTCTTTCCACAAGGTTCCAATCCAATAATTCAACAAAATTTGCTTGGTATATATTTATAATCTTTGTATTTAATTTCTATCACTGCTTATACATAACATTTAAAGATGTAAATAATAATTCTAACTATGATACTAGTTGTATAGTTCGAAATATATAGATGGTCTTAATAACATTATAATAAAAAATTCAAATATCTCATCTAATAATTTTCTTCTAAAGAGATTATTGCACCTTCTATGGATACATAGACGGGCATGATTTGTAATGAGAAATTTCCACGGCTTAGATAAATGATAAGGTTATGATTATTCGTATATCCCAAAATAAATTATCCCTCTTTTTATGATTTTACAACGGTATTCTTCTAGAGCAATCGTGAAGCTAAATTATGTCACGTAGTCCGCAAATATTAACATATGGACTCAACGAGGTGAAATATACCATCAAACTCCACTTTCAAGGTGCACCCGTTGTTTACCGTAATAACAGCACAAACACGTATGATAATATTTTTTGTTATTGGTTTCTTTAATTCGCACTACACGACTCGTGATACACAAAACTAGCACAATTAGGGACATTAACACTGTTTTAAATTCTTTATAAAAACGATTATTGCACTACTTATAGTAAAATACATTTTAAAAAAAAATCAGATTTTATGCGCGCGTTTGATAAAAAAACCTGTGTTGACCATCAAAATAAATGTCAAACAATTTCAATTCGATCATCGAAAAAATAATATACGACTGAGAGAAACTTTGTGTCTTCAACCACGTATTTATAGTTAAAGTTACGCCGTTTTTACATAACAACAAATCGATAAACACGATAAGTTTGTTTATTGGATATTCTCTTTCGCTTAATATGTGTACCCACTAAAAGAGTCTTCACTATTAATCTGTACTAAAATTTGGAAGGGAATTATAAACAGAAATATCTATTACGAAACGATTGTAGGAAATTACATTCTATAAAATGAAGCAAAAGCAACTCAAAAAGCTCATGACACTACGATAAACGAGACGTAATCTATTGATTGATTCTTCCTATCTTTTGGGAAACAGAGCGAATTCAAATTAGGGAAATTTTGTTTTTTTTTGTTATTGTACCCACTAAGGAATTCTTACAACCAACGGGTATTACAATCGGAAACTACATAAAAAAAATTATTGAATAATAATGATTGTAAGAAATTATGTTTGGAAATAGCGCGATTACGAATCAATGACATTGCACAACCGTTTTACGACGATTCAATAGTGATCAACGATTACAAATTGAATATAAGAAATTATATTGGGTAAAAAGCACACAACTGTTTGATGACAATTTTTAAACGGAACCCACTGCAGATGACGACCACGGACGGTCTTGTGCTCCGTCCGTGGTCGTCATCTGCAGTGGGTTCCGTTTAAAAATGTTTAAAGCCGGGTTTAAAGCCGGGTTCCGTTTAAAAATGTTTACCATGTTGCAAGAAAAAAAAAAACGAAAACAACTATGAAAGTCTCTGTCAGTGCAAATTCAATGCGTGCGGAAGGTGGCTCGACTCCCAATTACGAATTTTGAGTTACACTTCATTACAAGAATTGTGTTGAAAAATAAAACAACTCGGCCACGAGAGGTCACTCTGTACTTTCAGCCTCTCAATATGCTAGTAAAATTAAAAACTGTATTCACATCACATGGGACGTCTTGGGACATATCTTAATAATTGATATCTAAAGAACTGATAGTATTCTTTACTCTAAATAGAATAAGTTTACCTGTATTATTTTTCCCACGATAATTGCATATAGTACATTTTGATACAAAAGACGAAAACGCTGCTTTTCCGTGAGTGAAAATTTGTTCACGAAACCCGTTAATGTCGAGTGGAACAAGTTCACGAACGTCAAATGTTTTTATCTCGCTTAGAAAATGCAATTTTTTCTATGATAGTAAATCTTTAAACGATATTTATTATAAATTATTAAATTAGAAATCGACATAATAACGTTCAAAATTCATATTCTATTTTTTCATGGTTGCTTTTTTGTTTTAAAAAGTTTTTAAAATTATATGAAAATACCATAGCAACTACAATTTGTTATTATTTTTACACTGTAGTGGAAAAAACCCATTTTCACAGGGGATTCAGAATGCTTGAAAATAGACTTTTCATCTGCTATCATAAAAAAATTATGTTATTATATTTTTGATTTTAATGTGTTAAAAGCTTCAGTGTAGTATTTTTTAACTTTGATGACAATGCAACGAATTTTATTTGTATTATGGTTATATTTTGAACAAAAAAATAACTTAATATTATTTGGAAGTCAATATTGATATAGTTTTTTAATTACTTTCACAAAAACTTATCATAAACAAAATAAACAATTAACATTTTATTCCTAAATAAACTTTTCACGTATTTTTTATCTGAACAGTTCTTATCGTTCCTGCGAGAATTAATAAAAATTATTAAAGAAAAAGTAAAAACTTTTTACAATCTAGAAATACTTCAATTTATATTACCATTACTTTTGGAGTTTTTTCCATCGTTTTTTCATTATCATTTTCTTTTACCAAAGAAAAATAAAAATAAAACAAAATAAAGAAAATTAAATATAACTTTTAATTGAAATTCAAATTTAATTTTGGTCTTGTACTTAACTTGAAGTAGGTGTGGTAAAATTTTTAACGTACTTGAGTGATAAGTGGAAAAGTTCTAAAAAAAAGATTTTAAATCTTCGCACGCAGACAACTTAAATCTAGATAATTTTGTTAAGATTTTTTGTTTGTTTTAAATTAGATTTATTGTTATCATGATTTTAATTAAAATATACAAAGCCGATCAAAGTTTTCCATCAAAATTATATCGAGTCTTGATTTTAATTTAAACCATCACGAATAATCCCTAGAAACAGAAACTCAAAAATAAATTCTAAGTAGATGATAAATAAAATATGTAAAAACATATGACTGTCATTCTGCTTACTGGAAAAACTTGTTTTGATGGGAACTAATATTTGAAAGTGAAATGCGAAAAATTGGAATTCCCTTAGGAACGTTTTTATGGGTAGAATTTTTGTTTTCTAAAAATATCGATAAACGAGAAAATAAATTGAAATTTTATAATGTGTTTTCAATATCTTTAAAATGAAACGACGAAAGTTATTTTTTATATGAACCACCACACCCTGCAGCATAATGTTGTAGAAACAATAAAAATAGCAATCAAGTTTTATGTTCATGAAACGCATGTTTGGTTTTATTCATGGTCGTAAACAGTTTTAGTAAAATATTGTGGTTGGTCTTGCTGTAACATACGTAATCGCTTGTCAGTTTTGCAGGCTCTTGTAACGTTCCCAAAAAATAATATTTCTCACATGACCACTCAGTGGCGTAGCTAGCATGGGTGACACCCGGGGCGGATATTATGGTGTCACCCCAAATGAAAACTGTCAATATTAATAAAAAGCCGATATACGTAATTTATAATTTTATTTAATTAATACAAATTATTTAATTAATGCAAATGAGCATTATTATTAATAAGTTATATATAATTAAAGTACTGTTTTATTATACATTCTTTCATATTGATGTATGAAAATGAATCTTTTAGGAAAGTATCAGCGTCGTCACTCAAAAAAATTAAAATGTATCCAGTTGTATAAAAAAAGAGTATCCAAATGTATACATGATTATTGGATGTTGCTAATTTATTTGAGAACGACCTATATTGTGCGGTTTCAGCGCAAAATATACCTGGAATTCCTTTTTTTCATTACAACGGTTACGGTATAATGCACCCTTAAATGCACTCAATTCAGAACTGTTTACAAAAATTGGTTATCGTTTTTCCACAACTGTTTATATTTGCTACACTGTTCGCCAATTTTCTGTTCCTTTATCTTCTACTAAAAGAGAATACGACGAACAATGTAACACAATTTATTAACATTTTCAAATGCATTTAATGCATTTTATACACAATGTTTTCTTGCGAATAGATTGTATCCATTCCAGTAGTTTTGCGAATTTTTGGTACCCAGTATCCATTTAACAAATTTTTTAAATTATGTATCCAAATTAATACAAATGTATACAAGTGGCAACCCTGGAAAGTATAGTAAAAGAAAAATAAGAGTAGAATTAATATATTCTCACATACATATTATACACATACACTTAAAATCTCTTCTTTCTAGCTTTAACAGCAGCAAACTCAGAAATCACAACTACAAATTTATATTTTGTGCTGTGTTCTATGGTTAATATGCCAAGATTTTTAAGCCTCGTTTGGGTCATTGTTACCCGCAAGTAATTTTGAATTAATTTTAATTTGCTGAAACTCCTCTCACACGTAGCCACTGATACGCAAATAGTCATAAATAACTTTAGTGCCACCATAAGATTCGGAAGAGATTCTGTAAAATCCCATTCCACGATGAATTTCAAAAAGTCTAGGCACACCCAGTTAGAAACTGTAACATTGGTCGCTTTTAAATGCCTCCTCAACCTTGGTATCTCTGTGAGGAGTCAGGTTTCCGATACCTCATCATAAAAACTGATAAATTTTGATACAGATAATTTCAACTCTTCACTGTTCGCCAAAAGCAAAGTCTTTGTCTGAACAACCTCGAACAATGAAGCAACATCTTGAACTGACTTCAGTCTTGTTCGGAGTTCAACACTGAATCGGTCAAGACATTCCAACATGTCCTTTTTAAGTTCAGCTCTCAGTGTCAGTCCAACATCTGGAGCCAACTCACCAGCCATTCGTTTTTTACGACGAATTCGTTTTTCCATTGGAATGTCATAGCTCTCCGATTTCGTCGCAGCAAGATCTATTGCCTGTTCTACAATGTCATTTCGTTTTTCTTCAATATAAAGACGAAGTGACTCTATTTTTGTAATTAATTGATCAATATTTAAGCCTTTGCTTTGCAATCCAATCTGAGCACAATTTATTTCCCTTAGAACATCATTCCAAAACAAAAGATAGCAAAGAAACGTAAAATCACACACTGCATGCATAAGGTTGTGTGCAGCGCCTCTAGTGTCTTCATTTTCTTGTTGATCACTTAGCTTCTCAATTGCAGCCACAATCCCATTAAAATTTTCGACCAATACTTTTACTGCAGCTTAATGACCACTCCAACGCGTTGTTGAGAGTCTTTTAACAGTTGTTTTGCTGTGTTTAACAAGCACTTCCCAGCGGCTAGTCGAAGCAGAAAAAAATGTAAAATGGCCTCCACTGTTCCGAAAAACGTTACACAAGCTACATTTTGTGCAAATAAGTGTTGGCCACATAAATTAATTGAATGATCTATGCAGCCCACAAAAATTGCTTTGTTATTTTTTGCTTTAATAATAGCTTGCACTCCTCCATGTATACCACTCATAACAGCTGCATTATCATAACCTTGGGAACGACAATTCATTACCTCTAAACCGTCATTTTTAAGGTTTTTAAGAATTTCATCGCTTAAATCAGCGGCTTTTTTCCATGTAAAGAAAAAATTCCAAGGAATACTTCTTTGACTTCCACTTTTCTACCATCAATTTTCACATAACGAATCACTTCTGACATTTGATCAATATGTGAAATGTCAGGTGTGCTATCAAACATAATTCCAAAATATTTAGCTGATTTAATTTCGTTGACAAGCTTAAACTTTACGTGGTTCGCTAAAACATTTATGAACTCATTTTGTATATCTGGTGACAAATATGATACTTTTGGTGATTTGCCATGCTCGAAATTCAAAATGTGTTCTTTTAACACTACATCATACTTTGACAATAGATTGACTAGTTCTAAAAAATTGCCTTTATTTGAAGAACTTTGTCCTTCATCATGTCCCCGAAACGCTAGGTTTTGTTTAGATAAAAAGAAAGTTATATCCAATAATCTGGATAAAAGATGTTTCCACTTCTGTTTTTCATTATCTATTAATTGTAAGGCTGCGTCTCCTATCGTTTTATGACATTTCAACCTCATTTCCAAAGTTTTCCACTTTTCAAAATTCTCCAGATGTTCATTTGAAGTTTCATGGTCGGCTACTTTGGGATTTAGCTTTCACCACTTCTGAAATTCAGTCGTAAATGCTGAATTTATATTACAACTATTGGTGACAGCAAATATACGACAGCAGAAGCAGTACAGGCTATTATTTATACACAGTTGAAAAAGTAACTGCAATATTTAGAGCAAGTCTTGCAATAGGAGCTATGCGTTGCAGGTTATTATTGAATTGTAAAGTAAATGTTGCATTAAACCTAATTTCAATGCATTTCTATAAAATTTAAAACAACTCTTGCTTCATAATTTATTTCTATAGAACAGCTAGAAGTTTTAATGCACCTTGCTACAATTTAATACATTAATGAAATTTTAAAATTCACTAGAGTATTATCCATTTTAGGAATATATAGTTAAAATCGTTTCATGTATGTTTTAGTTATCGCTTCTCAGCTGAAAGTCTGTAACAATAGTGATTAAGGTGGTATGTATGTTTCAATTTTTTCCGTTGTAATTTTTTTATTTTAATTTGATTAATTTAGGCAGGTGCGTAATAATCAAAGTATCTCGAAATTATGATGTAATTTGCATTAAAATGTCATACTAAAAAACATATTGAGCGTAAATTATTTAATGCAAATAACAGACATTTTTAAACAACAAGCTTTTTTATTTTACTCTAAGTACTCTGTTAAATATTGATGCAAAGAGCATTAGTTTAACTTTATATTGCAAGCTTTGTATTGTTTTGTAATGGAAACTTCCGTAGGACCTATATGTGTAGCAATTTGTATTACATATTCAATTTTTTTTAACAGTGTAAGAGAATAAACCATCCATGACCGCAGAATTTTTTCTCCATATAAGGCATCACTTTATAAAACCATTCTTTAGAAAGATAGCGAACATTACCTTTTGTGTCTAACCCGGGTCTAGGTACAGAAACAAACGGCCCTTCTCTATTTTGAAAATGTTCATTTCCTTTTTTTAAGATTTCAATGCGAACATTATCAGAGACGGGTATATTCCAATGTGATACATCTCTTAAGTCCTGAAGTGATTCACTCATACAAATACTGTCTTCGATAGTAGGTGCATTAGCAGCATTATCACTATCATTTTCAGCATTTTTTTCTGATTCGTCTTCATCATGGGTTATCATCATTAATTCTGTGTTGTCGCTGTTACTTTCTGAAGATGAGCCAATATTCTCTGAAACATTCGTTGCATTTACGTGAGAATCAGTTTCTTTTGATGAGCTTTGGCTATCATCAAGTTTTGTAACATATTTATAAATCGATCCAGATATGCTCTGAACATCATTTTAGCCTGTTTGGTCTTTCTCTGCTGGAACCCGCTTTTTCTTTCAGAAGTATGAACTCCTCGTGACATATTTATTTGTTGGGATATTTGCTAGGCGAAATCTAAAAAAATATTTTTAATTATAGTAGGTATCAGCAAGCCTATAATTCTTAATATATTTGTAGGATACATATGTCTATTTCATAATAAGTACACTGTGTTAACGATACACTGTGGTGGCAACACTCGGCAAACAAAAACAAAATTACAACGATAACACTCGGCGAAATCAAATTATATAAATGCACTAACGGAAGTCAAATTATTTTTGCAACCAAAAATACATCTTGTATAATTAGTATTAAAATAATAAAATTAATCTTAAACTCGTCGAGCATACGATCGGATCGAATATATAATATTAAATCGAAAGTAATCTCTTTTTATATACAATTGTTTCAACGGTGTACATAATCTATAAAAGTGCTTTATTAATAAAACATAAATAAATTGTTAACAAGAGTTATTTCTTTTATTTATTAAAATTAATAGTGTATGAGACATTTTAGTCTCATCACGTGGTGACCCCGATTTAAACACGCCGGTACGGTTAAAACAAAACGACCATTACGCGTGGTATTGTACTGATTAAGCACGCCGGTTCACTTAATCTACAAATCGCCGACGCAAGTGATTAAAACAAAAAAACAGTGAACAAGTATCGTGTAAAATTACCTAGTATAAAATAAACCAAAAAAAAAACGTGTTTCATAAAAAAATACATATATAAGTGACATAGTTGTTTAAACATAGTCACAACAAATCGTAGTCTCTCACTACGCAAGAATACAGCATACTACTACCAGTCCTGGCAATTACAGCCCAACGTGGGAGCTTCGGACGCGAAGCTACAACAATCATGTACCTAAAAAAATACACATGCACCGCAATATTCTAAATTACATCAAAATTTATAACGCAACAATCCACATATCATCATCAAAATATACAACTCAACAATCTACATATCATCAATCATCTTATAAAAAAACAGCAAACGGTTTGTCGATACCGATATTATTATATTAACCTTAAATACTCAAATATTTTTTTCTCTAAATATAATATAAAAAAATAAAGAAAATATTTAAATTACAAATTATAATAAATTTAAAAAAAAAAATATTTAAATAAAAATAGTTTATAATACCTTTTGTTTCAAAATAAAACTATAATTGCTAATTATTAAATTAATTTTTTTTGATCGATTTATAAAAATTTCATATAAATATATTTTAGAAAAATATAAAAACATTTCGTCAAATACAAAAAGGTTTTCAAAAAAATATTAAAATATTTTTTTTATTCGCCTATATATTAAAGTGTTACTTTATTACTGTGATTTGCGGCTTTAAAGTATCACTTTTCAACTATTTATTTTGTCGTCATAGCTACGTTCAAAAAAGTAAAAAGCATTTGTATTTGTTTAAATTCTATGAAAAATAAATTTTTTTATCAAAGCAACCCTCAAATTCAAAATTTCATTATCCAATTAAAATAGTTGTTATCATTTGTTGTCATAGAATTTGGAAAAAATAATAAATATTTTTTCAAAGGTTACTTGTTCCACATATTTTTATTTTAAAATTTATGAAAATTATAATTTTAATTTAGAATAAACAACTTTTCTTAAAATATTTTGCTTGCGGCGAATAAAAAATAGTATATGATGCACGGACGTAAACTATTTTGGACTTAATGTGGGTGCAAATCTCGGCTAGCGCCTCGATTTGCAAACTCCACATCCGTCCAAAATCTTTAGCTTTACGTCCTAGCATCATAATGTACTATTTCTCATTACATATTCATTCATAAAATTTTAATTTTTTTAGAAGAAATATTTATTATCCTTTATATTTAATTTTTTTTTGATAATAAAATTTAATTTTCATTGTATTGTAATGGCTTTCGTTGGTTGATTATAATTATTTTTTTGAATATTGAAAACGAAATTCGGTTATTTTAAAGTGCAAAGTGATTGTGATTATTTGACCCGGTGGTGCATCTCTATCATACATATACTCCTTTCGTATATCTTATACTATTATAATAGTTCAAATTATTGAATACAAGTTGTATCGCATAAATATAGATATATATACATTAAGTATAATATTTTACATAATTTAAAATTTAATTTTTTACATTCGGTGTTGTTTTGTTGTGATTTGGTGACATTCAGTGTTTTTGAAAACGACACAGTACAGAAGATAAAGAACATCTTTTATAAAAAATTTTTTATAACATTACTCGATATATTTTGAGTGACTTGTTTGTTTCATTGCTTGACTGTAGTTATCTCTTTTAATAATGTCATCCTCCGACGAGAAAGATAACACAAATCCAACCGCTAGTGATTCCAAAAAAGGAATTGCTTACATAACTAGAATAAAACTACCAACCTTTTGGCATGATCAGGTTGAAGCCTGGTTCCTTATTGCAGAAACAACTTTTAAAAGCAATAAAATAAGCAAAGATATAAATAAATTCAATGCAGTACTCTCTGCTCTGCCGCAAGATGTTGTAGTAAACATAATGGACGTAATTAAAGCATCCGCCACAGCACAAAATCAATATGATTTTTTAAAAAAGGCACTTTTAGAACGACATTCTATTAGTGCGGCTAAGCGCTTAGATAGACTTCTGTCAGGTCTCCAAGAAATGGGAGACTCAAGTCCTTCAGAATTTTATCGCAAGCTTGAATCAGAAGCCGGTGATTCATCATTGGTCAATAATGACCTCCTCAAACAGCTTTGGCTTAAGCGCTTGCCAACTCTTCTAAAATCTTCTGTGGCCCCTTGGGCAGACAAGGATATTTCTGAGATCCTTCCTATAGCCGACAAAATCTGGGAAGTTGCTCAACCCGCTTCTTCATCAATTGCTGCAACAACGCAGTCAACATCCCGTAGCAAGGCAACGCCATGTGATAGGGATTACGACCTTGCTAATCTCGAGTCTCGACTCGAACAACAGCTGAATAAGCGTTTTGATGATCTCTGTAACCGATTGTCACGTCAAGACATAGGCTACAGAAGTCGTCCATCCACTTCAAGAGCGAATTTTAATAATTTTAGACGCTCTTCCAGATCTCGTCATCGGTCTTCTTCTAGATCACGAGATCTGTGCTACTATCACCGAAATTTTGGCAACAAAGCACGTAAATCTTTACAACCGTGCAAATACAAACAGGATGCAACAGCTTCGCAACCTATGGACTCGGGAAACTACTAAGTCCCGCTGTTACTACGGCTAACAGTGGGATCTACAATTCACGCCGTCTTTTTGTTGGGGACGATGAAAACTTATTACAGTTTTTGATCGATAGTGGTGCTGAAGTCTCAGTACTACCCCATTCTACATTTCCACACGGCAATAAAGATCCCATTCAAACGCTAACTGCTGCTAACGGTACAGCAATTCAAACATATGGTACTAACCTGTTAAAACTTAACATCGGACTTAGGCGTACGTTCACACACACTTTCATACTGGCAGATGTTAACAGGCCTATAATAGGTGCTGATTTCCTCTCCAAATATGACATTCTGGTCGATCTGAAAAATAGGAAGTTAATTGATTCGAAGACATCTCTTCATGTGAATGCAATTATAACTAAATGTAATACGCCTACTCCCAAACATTTCAGCGTCGACAATCAATTCGGCACACTCCTGAAAAAGTTTTCATCACTTACCGAGGCACCAAACTATGGCCTCCCAATTAAGCACAACGTAAAACATTACATTGTGACTAATGGAAGACTTCCATCCATTAATCCAAGACGCTTGGACCCGACGAAACTCAAAGCTGCAAAGACCGAATTTGAACATATGGTGGAACTAGGTATTTGTCGTCCTTCTAATTCTCCAGTCTCCTCTCCTTTGCACATGGTTCAGAAAAAGGACAAGGACTGGCGACCTTGTGGAGACTACAGACAGCTTAATGCTGCTACTGTTCCGGATAGATATCCCATCCCAAACATACAAAATTTTTCCTTGCAACTAGCAGGATGCAAAAGTTTTTCCAAAATAGATCTGGTAAGAGCTTATCACCAGATACCTATGGCAGATGAGGATATTCATAAAACAGCTATAACTACACCTTTCGGATTGTTCGAGTTTACCCGTATGCCTTATGGTTTACGAAACTCAGCACAGACATTCCAGCGCTTCATCAACGAAGTAACAAAGGGACTGGATTTCGTCTTCGTCTATATAGATGATATCCTCATAGCTAGCCGCTCCGAGGCAGAACATCTTCTGCACTTGGAGAAACTTTTCACTCGCCTAATTGAATATGGCATAAATATAAAAGCTTCAAAATGCATCTTCGGCCAAAAATCACTTGATTTTTTGAGCCACTCTATTTCGGAAAACGGCATACTCCCATCGAAAGATAGAGTTACTGCCATCTCCAACTTCCAAGCTCCAACATCAATCCGCCAAATACAGCAATTCGTAGGTATGGTGAATTATTATCACCGCTTCATACCACGTTTAGCCGAATTGTTAGCGCCTATTCACGGGCATTTGGCATCATTGATTAAAAAAGGCAAGAAGAAATCCAATTTTTCTTGGCCAGAAGACTGTAACGAGTCTTTCCTGAAGGTTAAAGAATCTCTTGCCGCCGCTCTTGCCAACATAACATCAGACGCTTCGAACACTGCAGTCGGAGCTGTACTACAACAGTACAATAATGGATGTTGGGAGCCACTTGCATTTTTCTCAAGGAAACTCACTCCTACTGAAGCAAAATATTTCGCGTTCGATAGAGAGCTATTAGCAATCTATCTAGCTATTAAACATTTTCGCTATTTTGTCGAAGGTCAAAATTTCTCTGTTTATACTGATCACAAGCCTCTGATCACAGCAATTTCCTCCAAAACTTTAAGAACTCCACGACAACTACCTCATCTAGATTTCATCGCACAGTTCACCACAGACATACGACACATCAAAGGTAAAGACAACGTCGTCAGTGATTGCTTATCACGTTCTGGTGAAGAATCTTCAACAGAAATCTACACTTCTACTTTCAACCTGAAAGATCTACCGAAATTGCAACAGGAGGACGATGAACTTAAGAAATTGATTGATCCTGACAAACCGTCAAGATCATCAAAAGTTAAGCTTAGGTTCATACAATCAACAGGCAGCAAAGACAAAATCTGGTGCGAGACATCTTCTGGTTATAATCGACCATACGTCCCACACAGCATCAGAAAAACGATTTTCGATAACTTGCATGGTTTATCACATCCTGGCATACGTGCAACGCGAAAATTAATTACTTCGAAGTATTTTTGGCCACGAATGAATGTAGACACAGGGATATGGGCGAAATCATGTGAATCGTGTCAACGATCAAAAGTCCACAGGCACACAAAATCTCCGATTGGTAAATTTGAGTTACCACATTGCAGATTTGACCATATCCACCTTGACATCGTTGGACCATTACCACAATCAAACGGGTACAGTTACATACTAACATCAGTAGACCGCTTCACACGTTGGCCTGAAGCATACCCCATAAAAGACATGACAGCAAGTACCATTGCTTCAACACTTTTACAGGAATACATCTCTAGGTTTGGTATTCCTTCGGTTATAACGACAGATCGTGGCGGACAATTCGAATCCATTCTGTTCACCGAGCTCACTAAGCTTCTAGGATCTCATCGAATCCGCACAACTGCTTATAATCCTAAAGCAAACGGTCTTGTCGAACGCTTCCATCGTCAACTTAAAGCATCTCTTAAAGCGAGATGCAATACCGTTCATTGGAGCACAGAACTCCCAATAGTATTACTTGGCATGAGAACCTCTTTCAAGGAAGACCTCAACTGCACACCTGCAGAATTAGTATATGGTCAAACTCTTAAAGTCCCCGGCGAATTCTTTGTCGACTCTCCAACAGCCAACAATTCCGATACTTCTGAGTTTATTAAGAAATTGCGAAACAATATGCAGACCCTGATTCCTACTTCTCCTAGGCTACCCAATCAGAACGACATCTTCATCCCGAAAGATCTCAACAACTGCACACACGTTTTTGTTCGAGTGGACAAAGTAAAAGGACCCCTTAGTACACCTTACGAAGGGCCGTTTCCAGTTGTACGCAAACTGCGTAAATTTTTCGTCGTGAACATTCACGAAAAGAACACAACGATTGGCATCGACAGATTAAAACCAGCCTACAGCATCTTGTCAGCAGACAAAGTTAGCACACACAAAACTAAAAAGCATGTCCATTTTAAATAATCGATCCAAAATACATAATTTTTGATCTGGTGGGGGAGTATATGTGGTGGCAACACTCGGCAAACAAAAACAAAATTACAACGATAACACTCGGCGAAATCAAATTATATAAATGCACTAACGGAAGTCAAATTATTTTTGCAACCAAAAATACATCTTGTATAATTAGTATTAAAATAATAAAATTAATCTTAAACTCGTCGAGCATACGATCGGATCGAGTATATAATATTAAATCGAAAGTAATCTCTTTTTATATACAATTGTTTCAACGGTGTACATAATCTATAAAAGTGCTTTATTAATAAAACATAAATAAATTGTTAACAAGAGTTATTTCTTTTATTTATTAAAATTAATAGTGTATGAGACATTTTAGTCTCATCAACACTACCAGAATTAATTTATTTAAAATTCCTTGCAACAACTTATATTAAACAATATCTGATAAAATGGAATATACAAATCATATGCTTAATATTATTAGGAACCATTTAAAAATATATAAATATAAAATCCATCTCTTAGAATTTTATATAAAGTATTGAAACCAAAATTAAATATCCAATTAGAATCATGCTCAATAATTTACAAATTTAATTGTGATTCTTTTGAAAAATTTTACATCTGGAAAACCGGAAAATGTTTTAAAGACTGATTTAAGGAATATTGTCTAAAAATCTAAGAAGAAAAATAATCAAAATTTAAAGTCTATTTTTAAATTTAAAGTCAAACCATTTAGTTAATAACAATCATAACTACACCACTTTTAAACAAAATTTGAAGGCTTTACATTTATGTTACAAGGATTTTTTAAATAAATTTAGTTCAAATAAATTGTTATATTAGTAAATAAAAACAACTTGGAGACCAAAATCATTTTATATTTTAATTTTTTTTTTAAATAAATAAAATACCTAATTTTTTGCTTTAGTTTTATTTTAATTTAACCCAATTAAATTCTCTAAAATGTAATGACATCATTCAATTTCACCAATAAGATTTGAATTATATTAATAACAAATAATCATACTTCTGGCCTACTGGGATATTAAAAATTATCAAATAATTTTTGAAATAGTTAACTGATATGGTTGGCAGTAGGCCAACGTATAATTCATAAAACATATATAAAGAAATGAAAAATGGCAAAAAAATTTCTAAACGAATTCCCCTCGTTCGTTGATAAATTCTCATAATTTTTTGGAAAATTCCTACAGCAAGTGGTATTAATAATAGCCCTCGGCCTACGGCTTCGTGCTATTATCAATATATGTATTTGCTTTCGAAATTTTTAAAAGATTATTTCGAATTATCACCGCCCTTGGATGATTACTACCGATAATTTTTTAGAATGTTTAATATATGATAGTTATGTAATCCAAAGAACGCTGAGTAAAACTTTAGTTTTGATATATGTACTATCAATTGCTTAATGCAAAGCAATTCTATAACAATTGCTTTTTAACGCAAAGGGTTATACTTTTTATTGCATTTTGGGTTGTTTTAAAAATCGCAAAACCGTTTTTCAATAAAATTAAAATAAATAAATAGTTTGCAAAAATTGGCATCATAAAATTCTAACTTACAATTAAAATGGATTGAAAAAACTAAAGTCAGCTTTATCCTCAATAATAATAATATGCCCAAAAACCTAAACTTTGCATCCTGAAGTTTCGTTTTTTCTACTAATATAAGCCGTGTTCGATTTGACTGAAGCAACTTATACAACTGATAAATTGAATGCAATTGTTGTTGTTTTTTAAGTTGTTTCAGTCAAATCGAACGTACCTATTCTCTTCTACTAATATAGCCAAGAACGTAAACGAAATATATCTTGTAAAACCATCAAGACCTAGGAACACTAAAATGTAATCTAATTTTGCTTTAGTTTAGATGTTTAATTAATCCTTCTTAGTTTAAAAAGTAAACTGAAATTTTTAGCATGTCTTTGGATTTGTACTAACATAAAAAGACGTTCAACAAACTACCCCAAATAATAACTCAAGTAATAACTCAAGAATTTTAAAAAGTAGAATAGATCCTTTTTGAACCAATAGGACACATTTATAAGCTATCACAATTTATAAATTAAAATTAAATGGATAACCTGGTTGAAATGGTTTCGAAGTGATTTATCGTTGAAAACATGTGATGGTATGTTTAAGTTTTTTACGTTTGGGTGTCACCCCAAAACGGTTTCGAAGTGATTTATCGTTGAAAACATTGTGATGGTTTGTTTAAGTTGTTTACGTTCGGGTGTCACCCCAAAACGGTTTCGAGGTGATTTATCGTTGAAAACATTGTGATGGTTTGTTTAAGTTTTTCACGTTCGGGAGTCACCCCAAAACGGTTTCGAAGTGATTTATCATTGAAAACATTGTGATGGTTTGTTTAAGTTGTTTACGTTCGGGTGTCACCCCAAAACGGTTTTGAAGTGATTTATCGTTAAAAACATTGTGATGGTTTGTTTAAGTTTTTTACATTCGGGTGTCACCCCAAAACAATTTCGAAGTGATATATCGTTGAAAACATTGTGATGGTATGTTTAAGTTTTTTACGTTCGGGTGTCACCCCAAAACGGTTTCGAATGATATATCGTTGAAAACATTGTGATGGTTTGTTTAAGTTTTTTACGTTCGGGTGTCACCCCAAAACGGGTGACACCCGGGAAGGACAGCCCCCCCCCCCCGCCCCCCCCCCTAGCTACGCCTCTGTGACCACTGCAGAACCTATTAATGTAGAAATTAACAACGTATATATTAATAGCTCCCTATTTCTTTCAGATTCATACGTGATTTTGATAAAAGTTTGTTGTAAACTTTGTAGAAGAATCTTGTCATGCTATGAGCAAAGGAACTGTGATTTGAGTTGATAAGAAGCTATGAGATTTATCATTTATCTTTAACTTTAACTATATAAAATTATTTGTAACATAAGTATTTAGAACGCATCTTTTCAATCTAACCAGGTCCAGAACTTACATTCATATTTTGGATGATGGTGGGTTGGTTTGTTGGTTAAGAAAAAATTCTTAAAAGCAGAACCGAAATTTGAGACTGGCCATAGTTAAACTAGATCTAAAAAATAGCAGATGAAGCACATTTTGTCCCTTCGACATAATTATTTTAACTGTGATATCAATTATCAAAACGTGAAGCTTGCTAAATATACTATGTTGAGAATTAGACTAAAATTTTCCCCTTATTTGTGTCCTTCAGGATTACTATAATCTATATTAACAGTAGATGGCATAGACGAGAAATATGAACCAACTTCGGCTTTTGTGAATTGAAGTAAATCAAACTGAGTAGCTAACCCGATTAACGCCTAACAGGTTACTTGTTGCATCACTTATACGAAAACCATACTATCGTCGTTAATTCATGACACCTCTAAGTATTCTTTTAGATTAGATTAACAAATTTTTTAAATAAAAAGCTAGACATAAGTGGGATAATTCTTGAGCAGATCTGAAATAAAATTTAAATTTTGTTTTATTTCTGTTCAATTCTACATTGCCTTTAATTTAAAATATTTAAAATGAAAATCCACCTTTACATTTTTTCTTAACTAGCAACATCTACTACATTCATGGTTTAAAATATACAAACAAAAATCCTAGCAGTGATATGAAAAATATTCAGAGTCAATTTGGATTAGGTTTACATAATATATTAAACTGCTGCGAGAACAATTCCTCATATAATTTTAAATTTAAAAATTATCCAATTCTTGTAAGTATTTTATTTGAAAGAAACACAATATTCTACTCATAACAATATGAAATTTAAATCACGTTTTCTATATCCATTCAAATACAGCCAACCGATCAACTGTATACGATGGTCTTCATATAAGTTGATGTAAGATAATAGACGAAACATATCAACTAGTAACATTAGCAAACAAGAAAATGTTTGCTACCAAAACTCATATCATGCCGATAAACTGCGATGTGTTATCCATTAAGATCGATGCAGACCAACCACAATCACTGCTCGTCAGCAGCCGAGAAAAATATTTATTCGTTATTATTATTGCCTTGACTCTCGTGTCAAATAATGATAAATATTCTTCGTATTGTTGTTTGGAATCGATATGATGTTTCGTTGATATGAGGAAGATTTATGTTGTTAAATTTATCTTTTACAAAAGCAACTGGAAATTCAGATTTTTCTTCCATAAATAAATATTTACCCTTCCAAGAATACTTGAGTGAATATTTTCATCATCCATCTATGTTTAACTGAAAGGGCAACAAATCGGGCATAAATATATGGAAGACAAGCCAATAAATAAAATCTATTTCTATATTTACATTATTTTGAACTCGAAATACGCATTAAGTAGGTAAGTCTTTTATCGGATGTGTTGATAATGATGAGCTTAATATACTAGAAATGGCAGCAACAAAAAATCAAATAAAACAAATAATAAAGTGGCTTTTCGTGATGTGGAAGGAAAATTATTTATAAAGATTTTCTGACATACGTCGTTTGTAATTCAAAATGATTTTTTACGGTTCAGCGGAGTTCATGTTATTCTCGAGAAGTTTTTATTCACAAAAAATAAAATAAATTGAAATCTTCAATTCTTTTAAGGATAATGAGAAAACGTCACACTAACTTTCGACATGCGACAATACGTTAAACTCAACGTATTAGTTTCTATATTTTTGGATTTTGTAATGAAAGCCATGAATTATGTATATTGGTTAATCCATAAAACATTACAAATACGAGTATCCGCATAAATTGAAATGTTATGGTCGGCAGATTTATTTTATTTAGTTTTTCTTCGAAAACCAATATAAAGATGTTTAAAAAAAAAACAGAAAATTATGCTTACAGTATCAATTTCCAACATCCGTTTTATATTTATTTCCACTTAGTTGGTTATGATTTCATTTTCCTGTTGAAATTAAATTAAATTTAGTAATTTTCTGTTTGTGGGAAAATAACTTGTGCGGTTTTTGATCTATATAAGAGTATGTTGTAGGTCGTTTATGAATGTATTACTTGTTTCATTTTGTATATACGGACTAAGTTTTTTCATTTCTTTGTCCAAGAAACTTATCGAATTAAACCATCATAACGGAGCAAATCCCTAAAAATAACTAAGCAACCTTTGCAGATATTTAGCGCCTCAAACTATTCGAGCCGGATGAGAGTCGGATCATTTACTACTATACGGTTGGGGTTGTTGATAAATATTTTGAATCTTTCTTTTAGGGAACTGTTTATATATTTTACCAGTTATACAATCACCATCAACACAACCACCAATTTTGAATTATACGTTTCATAATGATCATGAACAGTCGAATTTAACAAATTTAAGTTTGCATCAATTAATGCCTTTATTGTGTCTTCATCTGTTTGAGCTGCAGGCCTTCCAGAACGTAGTGCATCTTCACTATCAAAATTGCCGAATCGAAATTTTGCAATCCATTTTTGACACAGGCGTTCTGTCGATACATCTTCTCCATGCACATCGAATAATTCTTTTCATGCATGAATAATCAAATATGTCGAAAATGTTGCTTTTTTCTTTCCATATTTGAAAGGATGCCTTTCCATGTTTGAAGTGGTAATCAAAAACCACTGCGTATAATAAATTAAACTTCTTCACAAGCAAGCCTTGCTATATCAGCTGTCAAAATATTTGATGATTATGTGACTTAAGTGTGAAATTTGCTGTGCAAAATACTATCACGTCCTCTAGT
Organism: Diogma glabrata; assembly: GCA_963693315.1. Taxonomy (NCBI): domain Eukaryota; kingdom Metazoa; phylum Arthropoda; class Insecta; order Diptera; family Cylindrotomidae; genus Diogma; species Diogma glabrata. Next base: position 31,688,392 of record OY856187.1, on the reverse strand, counting down.
GGAAAAGAACGAACTTATTTTCCAAACAACCTTATATTTAGGGGGCTAATGAAACAAATATTAATGATTCAAAAGGGAGTTAACCTGAACAAACTACTAGTCTAGTACTTTTGAAAGAAAGAAATTTTTTCTATAAATACACTTACTATATATTTACTTATATGTAGTAAAATATTCCTATTTGTCCCCGGCTTTTCAAAACTTTATTTGTTATTTTTTTCAAAATAATTGTATAACTATGACAACAAATAATAACAAATATTTGATTGGATTAGGCAATTTGGAATCGAAAGGTTGTTTTGATAAAAATTTCTATTTTTTATAGAATTCAAACAAATACAAATGTTTTTTACTTTTTTGGACGTAACTATGACAACAAAATATATAGTTAAAAAGTGACAAACTATGTTTTTATTCGCCTACATATTACAGTGCTACTTTATTACTGTGATTTGCGGCCTTAGAGTTTCACGTGTTAACCATATATTTTACTGTCATAGTAACGTCCAAAAAAGTAAAAAAAATTGTATTTGTTTGAATTCTATAAAAAATAGAAATTTTTATCAAAACAACCTTTTGATTTCAAATTGCTTAATCCAATTAAATATTTGTTATTATTTGTTGTCATAGTTATACAATTATTTTGAAAAAAAATAACAAATATTTTGTCAAAGGTTACTTGTCCAACATATTTTTATTTCAAAATCTATGCAAATTTATAATTTTGATTTAGAATAAACATTTTTTTTCTAAATATTTTGCTTGCGGCGAATAAAAAATAGTATATGACGCACGGATGTAAGTTATTTTGGACTTAATGTGGGTGCAAATCTCGGTTAGCGCCTCGATTTTCAAATTGCACATATGCGTCTAAAAAGTAAAAACCTTAGCTTTACGTCCTTGCATCATAATGTACTAAATTATTAATTTCATTATTTTTTGTAATATTTTTAAAGAATATTGGCAACTTTTTGGTTCGTTTTTTCCCACTGCTAAAATATTCAATTTCCTCAGTCAATATGATGAATAGGGTTGTACAATTCTTCGTTTTTATATTAATTTTTTATGTCTCGTTTCTGCGATCTTGAAGACCTTCGATCAAAGATAGCCACCCCCAATAACTATGTTGAGATGAAATCGGATGTATCAAACATCACATACATTGTTATCCCGTATATCAGTTAGAGCAAGCAAACACTCGATTCGTATTAATCAATAGTCGAGGCTCAATACTACGTCTACAAAGGTTAAACAAAACTACCCGTCCAAACGCATTATAAAGTCACATTGTCCACAATTACATTTGTTCTGCCCAATTCGAAGGAAACTCAAAAATCAATGGTGATAAGTAATTAAATTCGCCGTAAAATCCTTGTGATCGAACTTTACTTTCCAATTCCCATTAAATGCATTGTTATGAAAATTTAACTTTGACGACAATCTTATCATTCAAGAAAGCCAATTACTTTCATCTCATAAACTTTTTGTTTGTTTTTGTTTAATTAAATTAGTTTTTTATTTCAGTGATGAAATAGAAAACATCACAATCAAATTCTATTATCCTACAACACAAAGTGTTTAATTAGGAAGAAGACATGATAACGACATGAAAATATGTTTTATTGTTAGTTTTTGAATATATGATTTTGATGTTATATAGCTTATTTTCTCATATTAATAAAAGTTTATGTAAGGAAATAGAAAATACCAATTAAGTATTAAATCTATTTTTTTATAACTTTAATTGATTAGAAATTGAAGAATTGTTGTAGTTTTTGTGAAGTTCTTATTCCTGATAGCCCTTAAATTAAATCAATAGATTTAATGAACGATTTATGAACCGAAAGACAAACCTAACTTAAGAAGAAAAACGTGTTCTAGATCGAGTTGTGAACTCTTTGATTTTCATGAAACTTGACATATAAGTAATATGCATAGGGCACCCCAACATGCATGAAAAATGAAACTTCTGCCAATCCGATGTAACTTTGAAATTAAATTGCTCAAGAACGGCTATACCAATTCCGACTATATCAAACGTTTTTTGTTTGCTAGACGATTAGTTAATCGTTTGAAAAAAAATTAATTAATTGTTTTTGAAATTAATTTTAAAATAAAAATATTGAAAAAACTTTTTTAAATATGGCTCTAGGGTCGACGATCAATTGGATTTTAATTTTATTTTTTTTAAACAGTTCTCTCCTTATTCTAAAATATTCCCAATTTTCAAAGGGAAAATAAAAAAAATTGTGCGTGGAGTCCCTCCGCGCGGAAGAAGTGAAACTTCGTAATGTGGAAATAAAAATTTGTATCGCCATATTGAAATAAAAACATCAAAGATAGCGAAAAACAAAACAAGTTTGTTGTTTAATTTGTTAGGGGAATATTTAATAAACTATAGAGCTGTTAAAGAATTTTAATCAAATTCACTAGTTGTGAAATGAATACAATTACAATGGAAGACATACGCATGGAAAGCATATATTCTTTAGCAGTCGTGGATAAAATATTTTGTTTTGAATCCAAACAAAAACATGGCTTTTGTAAAATTTTAATAATATTTTGAGTCATACAAAAGAATTTTTCTATGCGAAAAGTAAATTCACTAGTGAAAAACACTAACAAATTAAATTTCACTAATAAATTAAAATAAAAACGCCAATTTCTTGTTAACTAATAGTTTTATTTACTATATACGTATGTCGAAAGCTATGCTTTCATCGACAGTAGTATATATCAAAACTAAATTTTAGAGTACATTGTAATTGAGTTATATACAAAAGATTATCCTTAAAAATATTAGACCTTCAAAAATATGAACAATAAAACAATAAACATTCAAATACTTAGATGCTATGACCAATGTAAAACCTAATTAACAAAAATTAAATATGACATAACAATAAAAAGGTGAAAAGGGGATGGATGTCTTAATAATTACAAAAAATTTTTTATAAATTGATGAATGGACTAATTACAAAATAAGATTAAACATTCTGGATTTAATATTTCCTTCTTTTGAGTTCATCAAAATACCTGGGTTTTTTTGATTTTGTTCTTCAATAAAAAATTACTCATATGCTTCAAGATATTTTGGATTATTCACTTGTTTAATGAGTTTTAATTTTGTTGGATCCGTCGAATGGTTATTTTCAAGCATGTGAGCTGCGACAATGGAGTTTTCTGGACGTTTATGTTTAATATCAGCTAGATGTTCCTTTAGTCGTTGTCCAATCATTATTTGTGATAATCCTATATAAAATGCGGTGCTATTTTTGCGGTGCGGTGCTATTTTTGATCGAAGTTGTGTAAGGTCGCAGAAGCGAGTCAAAAAAAAAAATCAAAAATCAAATCAAGTTACTTCTAAAAAATCAAAGGGGGGACCAAGGTTAAATTGAAAGTTTGATCCTTTATAACTTTTGACCCCCTCATTGCCGCAAATTTTTTTTCTCATAATTTGGAAAAAAAGTGACCTTTATTCACCAATAAAACCGACAAAAGAAGTAAATGACTAAGAACGTTTAGTTGAATTAAACTTTAATCATGAAGATTTTTTTTAAATTTTAAAATTTTAGTGTGTGATAAAATATAAATAAATAATAAATAAAAATAAAGAAAAAAAGAAAAAAAAAACTAAAAAAAAAACCAAAGGGGGGAGCAAGGTAAAATTGAAAGTTGGATCCTTTATAACTTTTGTTCCCCTCATTTCCGTAAATTTTTTTTTCATAATTAGGATGCAGAGGACCTAATCTTTCTATTTATCTGAAAAAAAAACGCAAATCTATTTGGGGGGATAAACTAGCATTGTACCGGAAACAAGAAGCGTTAAATGTTTTTAACGCAACATTTTTTGGAAGTCGCATTAGAAGTTTCACTTCAAAATAAAATTCGAACTTTTCATCATTTTTTCGAACTTCAGTAGTTAAAATTATTTGTTGATACAAATTGTTCGAAAAAATAATGAACTAATGAATTAGGATTTTAGTCGCACTAAAAAAAATCTTTTATATTGTTCTTGTCAGATTCAAAATACTGTGTTGAATTTTCACCAAATTGGTGTTACATAATACGAAATTCACAATATTGTGTGAATTTACAATATTGTGATGACATTTATGTGTTCGGGAATAGGACCACTGTGGTGACTTAAGTTTAGCAATATTGATGTTGAACGACGACAGACAGGTTTTTCTTAAATAGATTGTAAAATGGAAATTGCTCTGACTTAAGTCGATGTTAAATGTTTAGGAAAAGGGAATTGCAGGATAAACGTCAAATGAAATTTTGCTGATTTCACACCTACATTTGAATCACATTCACTTAATTCAATGTCATCCAAAAATAAATTAAATTCTTTTCGTAAAGGTTCATTCTATATGCCAAAATTTCCCCAACCTCGTTCAATAACCGTTGTGGATTTTAGAACTCTCTTTCTTCAATTATATGCTAAATTTCTTCCAACTAAATTTAGGTTATTGTTCTCAATATAAGAAAAAAGTAAAATTAAATAAAATAAAATCTATTTCTAATTTTATTTTGAATAATTTTGAAGTTACTCAAAACCCCCGATTTTGTAAGCGAACACAAGATATAAAATATGAAGGGGCTTCAAACTCACAGCTGTGAGATATCAAGACTTTGGTCTGGGTTAAGGATTTTGATATAGTTTTTGGCAAGAAACTTTTATGAGGACATTGTTTTTAGTTTTGGGCAGCGATGTATATCAATATTGAAACTCTTTGTTAAAGCACAAGTATTTTTTTATCTCTCAAAACACGAAATTAATACGTTGCCGCAAAATTATAACAGATCATAACTTAATGGAAAAATTATACACCCAACAAACTACTCAAAAACCTCTCCATCTAGCGTTTCAAGATAATATTGCAAAATCAAAAATTCATATTTCTTTCAAAACTCCAAAAATATTCTAAAAATTAAAATAAAATTAAAAATTTAAACTTTTTTTTAAATTTCTAGAAACATTCCAAAAATTATTACAAAATCAAGGATTGAAAGTTTTTAAAAATTCTAAAAATATTGGAAAAATTATAACAAAATCAAAAATTGAAACTTTTTCCAATATTCTTAAAATATTGCAAAAATTAAAACAAAATCAAAAATACAAGTTTTTTTCAATATTCCAAAAATTATAATAAAATCAAAAATTTAAATTTTTTCAAAATTTTTAAAATATTGCAAAAATTTATTATTCAAACAAATTGTTATAAAAATTCTAAACATATTCCAAACATTATTACAAAATCAAAGATTTAAACTTTTTTCAAAATTCCAAAAATTATAATAAGATTTTAACTTTTTCAAAATTCTAAAAATATTCCGGAAATTCTTAAGAAATCAAAAATTGAAACGTTTTTCAAAAGTCTAAAATTGTTGCAAAATTTCTTAATTCACAAATTCAAACTTTTCCAAAATTCTAAAAATGTTTGAAAAATCATAACAAAATCAAAGACACAAACTTTTTTCAAAATGCCAAAAATATTCCAAAAATTCTAATAAAATCATAAATTGAAACTTTTTCAAAATTCTAAAAATATTGCGAAAATTCTTACAAAATCAAAAATTGAAACATTTATCAAAATTCTAAAAATATTGCAAAAATTATAACAAACTTTTTTTAAAATTCCAAAAATCTTACAAAAAAAATCCAAAAATCTTAGTTTGCGAACCTTCCCGGTAATCTTATTATTTATATTTTTGTTTGTTATATGTTTTGATAATCATTTTAAATTCAGTATCGATGGATTTCGTTGGTATTGTAGTATTAAGTTTCAAAAACGTCCGAAAACTAAATTTGAAACATGCAAGTCACACCTGGAACTACGCTCTGGAACGTGTTTTGAAAAATCAAAATTGAGCATCTTCCAGATACTTTGGTATGCATTTTTAAACATAAAAATTATTAAGTTTTATTTGTTATTTTTTTAAAATTAAGTTTGTTTACTTGTGGTGTTCTGGCGTATCTCGCACCGTTATTGCCAACGAAATTGATGTATCTTTTTCTACAACGGTTGATTGGGCTTCCTTTTGCCGTGAAGTTGTTTTTGATGCTTATATTCTCAAAGGAGAGAAATTAGGTGGCGAAATTAAAGTTGTCGAAATTGATGAATCTAAATTTGGGAAGCAAAAATACCATCGAGGGCAAAGGGTTGAGGGTCAATGGATTTTTGGGGGATATGAAAGAGGAAGTGGAAAGATATTTATGGTCCCTGTTGAAAAAAGAAATAAATTGACTGGTTTACCTATAATACATTATTGGATAGCTCCAAGGACCTCTATCATAAGCGACTACTGGAAAGCTTATGATTGTCTTAATGATGAAGGTTATGAAAATTTAAAAGTTAATCATAAGCTAAACTTCAAAAATCCCGATAGTGGAGCACACACTAATGCTATTGAGTCTTCATGAAATGCTGCCAAAAATTCAATGTCAAGCTCTGGACGAACAAAATCTAATATTCCTTGAAACTTGGCTCGTTGCGTGTTTCTTAAAAAGCGAATAGATGGATATTAATCGTATCGTAGAGTTTTAAGGTTGGCGGGGCTTTTATATCCTGGAAAATCCGTTAACTCATTACCTTTTCCCGATCCAGACACTTTAGATATCTCCGATTTTGAAGATTATTAAATTATTTAAAGGTTTTTGTATTTATTGTAATTTTTTTAAAAATATTAGTAACTTTTTGATTCAATTGAATAGTGTTGTATAATTTTTCGTTCCTTTGATTCATCCCATTTTGGTTCCTTTGATTCATCCCATTAATATCAGTGTTGCAAAACGAAGAGAAAATTCGTAACGTTACGCGTTTCGTTTTTGTAACATAACATATATTTTTTCGGTACGTTATTTCGTTATGAAACAGACAAATATTATATTTCGTTATGTTATAACGTTATAGTTACGTTTTTTTAAAAATTTAATACTTACTTTACTTTTTGCATGCAGAATTAGGAAAATTTTAATTACATACAATCGTAGTAAAATAAAATACATTTTTGCAGTTTGATTTTCATATAATTGTACAAAAAATCATCCAAAAAAAACAATTGAAATATTAACGTTACTGTTACGTTTTACGTTATTGTAACGCAATTTAATTTCTAAAACGTTATGGAAGCAATTATTACTAATAACTCAATTTCATTTCGTTATTTCATTTTTGCGTTACGTCTCGAGTAACGTTTTGCAACACTGGTTAATATAGAATACCCGATCTGTATATACCCAGCCAGATCTGAGCTATTTATAAAGGATCGTACTTTCAATTCTACATTAATGAATACGATTATATAACTATTCATTTTTATACTAACTATTTGCCTAGATTCTGCGACCTTGCAAACCTTCGATCAAAAATCTGGCATTTCTCGACGTTTTAGGACCTACTGATTCTAAAAAAGCAAAAAAAGGAAGTCTGTCTGCCGGCCTGCCGACGAAATCTCGAAAACAGCTGGAGGGATTTCAAAAATCGTTTTTCTAAAAATAGGTATACTCAATGGGAAGAGCCGAAAGACCATGTGTTTGATAACCGGAAGTGTGTCAAAAAAATCGTCAAGTGTGTCAAAACAAGGAAATTACATATTTTTTGCTTAAAAAACATTCATTTTAAGTAATATTGAGTTGTAACCTTAAATTTAAAGAAATCTTGATAGTCGGGATTGGTATGTGAGACCAAAAACTAGATTATTGCATTATAAGTTTGTCAAAAAGTTATTGTCAAGTGTTTCAAAAGAATGATTTTCATTTATTTTTTTACCCAATCTGTGAAGAAAAAATAAAATTAATTATTTGCATTGGACATGAAAATTTATGAAAAGAGTTTGTATTTTTGATTTTGTTATAGTTTTAGAATTTTGAAAAAAGTTACCTCGGTCTGAATTTGAATTTTTGGAATAATTTTAGAATTTTGGAAAATTTAAAATTTTTGATTTCATTATAATTTTTGAAATTTTGAAAAAAGTTTGTTATTTGATTTTGTTATAGTTTTTGCAATATTTTGAGATTTTTCGAAAAAGTTTGTATTTCTGGAAAATTTTGAAAAAGTTTCAATTTTGATTTTGTCATGATTTTTGAAATATTTTTAGAATTTTGAAAAAAGTTTGTATTTTCGATTTTTTTATAATTTTTGCAATAATTTAAAATTTTTTGAATAAATTTAAATTTTTGATTTTGTAATAATTTCTGAATTATTTTTAGAATTTTGAAAAAAAGAATAAATTTTTGAATTTATTATAATTTTTTGAAGTTCTGAAAGAAATCTGGATTTTTGATTTGTAATATTTCTCGAATCGCTTAATGGAGAGGTTTTAGAGTAGTTTGCTGAGTGTCTCATCTTTTCACTAAATTATGTCAATATTTATATGATCTGTTATAATTTTTCGGCAGCGAATTGAAGTTTCGTGTAAATAAATCTCTAAACAGAGATAAAATACTTGTACTTTTACAAAGAGTTTTATGTTTGATATACATCGCTGCCGATAACTAAAAACAATATCGTCATAAAAGTTTTATGCCGAAAACTTATCAAAATCCATAACCAAAAGCGAAGTCTTGAAATCTCAGAGCTGCAAGATTTCAACCCCTTCATATTTTGTCTGTTCGATTCTCGATTTGAATTCCTTTAATTTGCTTAACCATTTTGACAGATCTAAAAAATCTGCCTTTTTTCTGTTCGATTCTGAAGTATTTTACGGGCAAAACTGAAAAAATAAAAAACTACAAAAAAAAAAATGCAAAATTGAAAGAGTTTTGCTCGCTCGGAGGGCAAAACTAAAATCGAGAAACGAAAACGATATTACCAAAATTGTAGTAAAAATTTTCTAAACAGAGATAAAATACTTGTACTTTTACAAAGAGTTTTATGTTTGATATACATCGCTGCCGATAACTAAAAACAATATCGTCATAAAAGTTTTATGCCGAAAACTTATCAAAATCCATAACCAAAAGCGAAGTCTTGAAATCTCAGAGCTGCAAGATTTCAACCCCTTCATATTTTGTCTGTTCGATTCTCGATTTGAATTCCTTTAATTTGCTTAACCATTTTGACAGATCTAAAAAATCTGCCTTTTTTCTGTTCGATTCTGAAGTATTTTACGGGCAAAACTGAAAAAATAAAAAACTACAAAAAAAAAATGCAAAATTGAAAGAGTTTTGCTCGCTCGGAGGGCAAAACTAAAATCGAGAAACGAAAACGATATTACCAAAATTGTAGTAAAAATTTTCTTGACTTTTTGAATGTTAAAGTATGAAATTTTAATTTGGTCGAAAAGAACTATCGTTTTTAAAACGAAGGCTATCGAATGTGAGAATAAGGTAGCTGAATTGCTTAGAAAACAAAAGAGAATCACAGATTATCGAATGCAAAGTGTTAGTCGCATGTTATGTTTTTCGTCCTCAACTATATCAGACTTAAACTAAAAATTATCAAAACTATGGCTCAATAATATTGAATTACCAAACAATAATTGTATAATCCTTAACATAAAAAAAATTATCCTTGACGTTTTGATAAATTTACAGACAACTTTTCTTAGCGTAAAAAAATGTCAAATATCAAATTATATTTTTGATTTATGATATTAATGGTAGACGTTTCTTCTTAGTTTATTTGACAGAAAACGAAATTTTATTTGTCAACACAATTCAATATAAAAAAAACACAAAATTCGAAATTATAATATAGGAAGAACTGATATTGTCAAATTATTATTAAAAAAATGTTTTTATTAATATAATTGGAAACTAATTTAATTCGACAAAGATCAATGAATTTATCACTGCTTCTTGTCTAAAATCCAATTTTGTCTTATTTTATTCAATTTGAAGTTGATGAAGTTGAACTTCATACGGAATTTAATAATTTAAACATGTGTGGTCAAATTTTTTATCGGTGCCGTATATGTTCCATATAGTAGCCATATATGTTCCAAAATGTACCTTGTCAACAAGTGTCCCCCACCTGTATTAATTTCATCGATTCACTCAATATTATTGCCGAGTTTCACTTCACCAAAAAAACTTATTTATAAGAATAAAAATGAGACCGTTAACTATAGGGAAAGTTTCTTTTTCAAAAGTACATGTATTTTACTTTTCTGTGTTGCGTGTTATTTCCGGTTTGGTTATCTAAATTAACAACATTTTGGTCCATCGAGCCGGAAATGTCACTTTGTGAAATAAAGGTTATATTGAAAAATTGAATTTCCCATTTACTACCAAAACTATGCAGTCAATATGTACAACATTTTATCGCGCTGTTCACCGGCAAGTAGCGTTAGTTAAGTATAACAATTTTCTTTTTTCCTGTTAGTACTTACGTAAGACATTCAAACCGTTTTACAGTTTCTATTCATAATTTATCCTCCCTGCAATCGGCAATTTCAACTACCGAATATCAATTTCAGATTTATATTTATTTTATTATTTATTTACGAGTATGCATGATTATAGCTGTAGTTTCAGCTATTGAAAAGCCATTACCATTATAATTACAAAATTGAAAAATAAGAACGATATGTCCTTTTTTGTCAGCATAAATCTGAAAAAGACGAATCAGAAATCATTGATGTGCGTTTAATTCTTTGCTGTAATGAGCAACTGATATAGATTGTTCTGGTTTTACCTATCTTCTCTATCCAACATAAAGTGTCTAATGGAGTCAAACACATCAATTTGCGTTGAAACAACACTGTAAGAATCAATGATAAACATGGCGTAGATTATTGACCGTAGAAATAGTAGTATTTATCTGGAACTGTCTGAGTGTAAGTAAAACTTGGCGTAATCTGTTGGAAGTACCGCACGAGTCAGATTAACTGATGAATTCAGTTAACAAATGAATATTCAAAATTTGTTAAATAAATTTGACTTTCGTAAGGGGAAATTTAACCCTATATGACAAAAAGCAATCTTAGATGATTCAACATGAAAGGAGAATGTCAAATATGCAATCGGCAAATTTGAAAAATTTAGCGTATTCTGTTTTATCTTGAACACAAGTTGGATCTACTGCAACCTTTTAGTGGACATGCAAAACATGCTCTCAATATGAATATTTTATCCATTCCTCTTAGGATTTTGGATCATTTAGGCATTTAATTCATTTTATTTTAGGCTTAATTCGTTGGGTGTGACACATGATTTGACTTCACTGCACACACTGCACTGCACTTCGTGTAGTGGGTAGGTAGGTGGGGTGGGTAGATGACAAAAACGCATTGGATCTCGATAAAACTTTGATTTATGATCTAGGTTAACTAGAAAACGGAAGATCTGAATTTATTTCAAAATTAGACACAATAGAAGGGATACCTGTAAGTTTGAATATTCAATAACTTCTAACTGTGGATTTAAATCTTATTGAAACTTGGTATATAAGCCTTAAGTACTGTTTCAAATATTTCTGCATACCAACTTCCAGATGTTTCAGCTGTTTATCCCTACTGTAGTCTACAGATACAAATCGATTTTCATAAATCGTTGGTAAAAGGTTTCAATCAATATGAGAAAAATTTGATTAGCTTTTGGAGTACATTGGAAAGGAGTGTTTGTTTGGAGCATTTGTTTTTTGAAAGTTCAATAACATCTGTACCAGATAAAAAAATCGAATGAAGCTTGGTACATAAGAATTTAGTACGATTCACAAGAGTTCCGCATGCCAACTTCTGGTTTTTCACTTCCAGTAAAAATTTATTTTTGCTTTTTTTTTGCATTTTTTCAGTGTCTTTATTCACACTACAGCATACAATAATGAAGGGATTGTGATGAAACTTACGAAAAAGTTTTCAATTAGTGTGAGAAAATACTAATCAACTTTTGGAACACATCGATCAAAGTGGTTTGGGGTCCACCATACAACTGGTTGGGGGTCCACCATTCAAACTTTGTTTTTAAAGTTAGTTGGTAGGATACAGATTTCGTTCATTCTAATGAATTTTGATGATACTTTGGAAAAATATATAGATAAGAATGACAAAGCACTGATTAGTTTTTGGACGGTATTGGGATAAGCGGTGGGTAGCCTCCCGATCACCTGTTTGTTTGAAACTAGAATAACATCAGTTCCTGATCATTGATTTTGATTAAACTTGATAAATATGCTTATAGTATGACTCGTAATAGTTTTGCATTCCACTTTCCGTTTTTTCACTTCTGGTAAAAAACTTTTTTTTCTATTCATACAACAGATATTATGTCTATTTTGACTACTGATTACAACTTTCATTAATGAAGTAATTCTGATGCGACGTTAACAAAAAATAGAAATTTATATGAGAAGAAACTGATAAGTTCTCGTGTTTATTTAGCGAGCCGCTTGAAAGACAGACGCCCGCTCCAAGCCACCCCTGACATGAGACGCTTGAGTCGCATTGGTTGTAAGGCGCTAATTCGCCGTGATGTAGCGTCATTGACTAAGCAGTTTTTACTCTGCTTGTCCCCAATACACCCAACCTAATTCTGTCAGCATTACCCAGGCAGCACGGTGTGGACGTCGAATTTCGGATTTCGCCCGTGTCCGTCCGAATTTCTACATAACCGATTTACCCACAAACTATAAGTGCTATCAACTTGTAATTTTCTACAGTTGTTATATGTATTTTCCCACACCTGATGATAACAAAAAATTTCAAAAATTTGTTTTTATCTATATTTTATAGACATAGATAAGGAGATCGTAAAACAAATTTTTTTTAAAGAAATAGAGCTTGATTTAGAAAAATCGAAAAAAATGGAAGAATTTCAAAAAAAATTTTCATTGAATTTTCGACTGCTTAGTTTTTGAGTTATCTATTACCAAAAACGACTGTTTTTTTAGTTTAGTTGTCAGATTAGTTTAAATAAAAAATTTAAGTAGAATAGTCCAAGTCCAGAATAATCCAAAAAATTTATCAAACCAAACTAAATACAGGGTCATTCCAAAGTGACTAACGTAACATTCATACCGAAATTCACAACTTTGTTTCCTTATAACTAAAATTGTAAAGATCATTTTAAGTACTTGTTGACTTTTTAAAATGTAAATCGAGTTTATTTATCTAAATCAGTAAACTTTTTATTTAAATTAAATTTTTTAGATATTTTTTTAATAAAAATGTAAATGTGACTAACGTAACATTTTTTATACCATTAAATTAACACCTGAATTATGAACCAAAATTCTCTAGATGTTGAAAATGTACATAAAATTTATTGATAAGTTTCTTTAATGTAATTAATGTATTTTTTGAAAAAGCCAATAACTTTTTAAAAAATTTGTTAGTTTTTCATAAACTGACGCTTTTGATTTAAATGATGTGTGACTAACGTAACGTGACTAACGTAACCCAAAAGAATTCATGTATTTAGAATGCTTACCTCATTTATTTGGAAAGCAAAGCAGTCCAATTCAGACACTCCAAATTTTAGCTTTCAGAAAATAAAAAGTCTAAAACAATTCGGTTTATTATATTTGTGCTATGCTATATTCTTTTTAGATATATTTTAATTCGTATATTAAGTATTTTTCACAACCATGCACTTAATTTCATTCTATACAAAATAACAATATTGGAATTTTCACAGTTGTTGCCATATCTTATAGTAAAATATATGAAAAAAAAATTATAGGTCACAGTTACAGTTTTGTGAAGAAAAAAATTTTAGAGTTGACGGTATTTAAATTAAAAGTCCCTTAATTATTAAATTAAATCCATTCCAAAGCTAATTTAGTCGTTGTCATTGTTATTGTTTTAAGGTAATCCTAACAATATGACATCATCGAGATTTTACTGATTTAAAACCAAATCATATTCATTTAAAATGCAACGATAAATAGATTTGGGTAATTGAGGTAGGTCAATTAAATAAACGAGAAGACGTTATATATAGGTCAAACAGAAATATTAAAGGTATTCCAGTTTTTTTTAACAAAAAAAAGTTGATTTATGATTTTTTTTATATGAAATTTTAATGTAACTATATAAAATTTATATTGCCATCTTCATTGTAAACCGGAGGATTTTTAATTAAATCGAGAGCGATAATCGAGAGTCCGGTTGTTTCTGGAAATTTCGATTTAATTAGGAAGCTTCCCGTGTAAAAAGGTATAAATTCAGTTTTTTCTAGTAGAAAACTCTCTTATCTAATAAGTCTTTTAGACTAATAACTCGCGTCTGAGTTTATAATTGTATAATTAGTTAATCGGCATGGTTGTGTTATCGTGTATTGTGTTAATATGTAAAACAAAAAATTTGTAACTAATGTATTTTGCTAGTTTTAAAATATAATAAAACAAAAAAAATAAAATTATTAATGAAAATGAAAATCTTCAGATTAAATAAAGAAAATTTGTTTTGGTTAAATAGCCTTGTGTAAAGTTTATTGTGTTTGTTATATATACCAAGGCCCTCTAAAATTGTGAATCTATGTGGAGTTTTATTAAATGATAAATAAAAGAAGAAAAACTGTTAAAAGATATATAAACTCAAAAAAAAATCTGTACAATCCCTAGTTAATTATTGACAGTTACTAATAAAGTTATTAACCATATAGTGATTGTTATATTAATAATATATTTGGATATATTAAAATTCGTGGACCCATGAGCACGTGATTAGTTTAATGCTCGAGGTCATGCTGAAATGTGCAAAGCTATATATCATGCCGAATAAACATTTGTAAAGTTTATTGAATAATAATGTTTATATTATTCAAATATAATTTGGGTACACGTAGGTAATAAAATTATAATTGCGTGTATGATCTCATGTCAACGTTTTTGCACACTTGTGATTGGTATTGAAGACATCGTTATTAAAAATCGTACGGAGCTCGAAAATATAGGAAGAATTTCATACTTGCTGCGTAATTTTGGATCTAATCTATTTATGTTATACCTGTGCGGGGATTTTGATCAAGATAATACTATCCAACTTCGATGAACTGATGACCACATTACAACATTGTATGAGTGAGTTATTTTGCTTAAATTTTTCTTTAATATAAAAGCTTATACTTATTTTAAATAAAAATAAAAAAAAAAAAAAAAAAATTTGAACCAACATAATACTTAAAATAAAAATCAGTAATAAAATAAAAAGAAACAGAAATAAATTAGAATTAGAAATTTAAAATATAACTTAAAATTTTTTTTAGTAATTGTTACTTATTCTTCATTTTGTACATAGAAACTTTAATTTTTATAATCACATTTGTGATTATCTTGATATTAAAAAGAAATATAAAAATAAATTTACAACGATAGACGACCAAATAATATGAGATAGATACTATTTTTTTCGGTGTAGTAAATGACCTCTCTCTTCTCTTTCTCTCTCGTGAATCTTGGGTATGCAAATAATTTTTTGGATTAACAATACTAATTTAATTTTACAAAACAAGGTACTCATTATAAATTTAATCTTTGTCTACGGTCAGGATCATAAAAAGAACTCTGATACTAGAGCTATAACCCAGCTATACAAATTGAAGTACCAAGTGATCTTTCTGGAATTAATTAATACATCATCTAGATACCGTTACAATCTAAAATTGTCAAACAACTCTTACACCTCAAATGATTCAAATATCTACAATTTAGGAAGACTTTTGTAAATGTGTAATCAATATGCATATAAGAAAATATTCCTTAATTTAAAACAATAATGACTCAGCTTTGTTTTATTTTTTTTTTAAATTTTTGCGAAAAAAACTAAAAACTGAAAAAAAAACATAAGAATTTTTTTTAATATTTTTTCTATGGAATATTTTTATATTTTTATGGAAGTTGTTGTTGTAATTGAATGGCATGCATTAGGTTTAATGTTAATTACATTGAGACCTCTTGGGTTAGAAAGCTGAAAATCTCTGAAGTTATAGTTGAAAAGTTTATCTAAAAGTTAATATGAGTTTAAATAGCATTAACTCAAAAATGAGGAAAGCATACCCGTTTGCGTTTGTTTCCGTTCTAACAACCCTGGTGTCTCAACCTCTAAAATTGAGCTATTTTTTTTTTAGTTTTGAAAAGATTTATGTTCTAGTTAACGTATGCGTACATATTCAAAAGTGATATTGGCCATTTTCAGCCAAATCAAGGACAACAAAGTTTATTAAATTTTCAAAACAGCTAATTTTTTAGGAACCTGGAACGTCAAGGTTGTCATTTGGAAACAAATGATAGAAATATGATCAAATATTCAATATTGATAAATTTTATTAAAATATTATGATTCAAACGGAAGTTATAACGACCTAGATTTTTCGACTTTTTTAGCTCTAGCCACTTAACCTGTACCCGGACAAGGCCAGTTCGCAAATCTGTCCAAAAGATCAAAAGATTTTTTGCCGCAACGTATACAGAAAAAAATTTCGTTGTAGGTCAAGAAATGCGATCGTGAGAGTGCCGGTAAATTCCGTTATAGCTCATATCGTTATCTATATATATATATATATATATATATATATATATATATATATATATATATATATATATATATATATATATATATATATATATATATATATATATATATATATATATATATATATATATTGTTACGTTTTTCCAACCTCACTTCGAATTGGCCTTACTCTCAATTCGATAAACGTAATTCCCAATCTCTTCCTGAGTTCGATCACTGATTAGTAAGCAAACACACCAGATTTTATTAAGTATTCAACACCTTAACTGTTCCACAACAACAGGAAAACAAGGCAGCAAACAATATTCTTAACTAGAATATTCTTCCAACAGCTTCGAAACTCCAACGGTTTATTGTAGAAATTTCCAATTCACAACGTTCAAAATAATACACAAAATATTTCTATTTAATAACACTTATAACTTTATTTACAAAAACTTTACACAAAAACTAATTTAAAGATCACTTTTATAATTTTTAACTTCACAATCGCAGGTTTAAAATAAACTAATTCAAAACTACAAAAGGTATTTTTCTTATATACCTTCTGCAATACTTCTAGATAATTCGACATCACTTTCCAGAAACCTTGAGAAAACATTAGAATACTCGATTATTTTACGTTATGTTGATTTGATTCATAAAATCGTTTATGTTGACCCTATTTCTAAGAAGGGACAACAACAACAATATTCATTTCATTCAATTTCTGTTGTGTTTTGTTGATTTTATTTTCCTGGAAGTGACCGTAATCGTTTAGATCTTTCTGTAATCGTCTAGATTTTTCTGCAATCGTAACAATACCCTCCACTTAAGCCTGTTCGTCCCGAACAGGATCTAGCTCTCCTTTGTATAAGGCCAATCTTTCCAAATGTACTACTTTCGCTTTGCCTCGATGGCCTTTCTTAATTCTATAAACCACGTCATTCAACTTCGTTATAATATTGTAAGGTCCTTCCCATGCAGCTTGCAGTTTTGGTGATAACCCTCGTTTTCGTTGTGGGTTGTGTAGCCATACTAATTGTCCTTCTTCGAAACCTTTATTATTAGATCGTATATCATATCGGGCTTTCATTTTATCACTGGTCAGTTGTATCTTCTGCCGAACAAGATTGTGAATATCCTCAAGGTTCTTCCTGATTCGGTTGACGTATTCTTGCGCAGACAATGATGTTGATGGTACCGCTCCAAATTTGAGGTCACCAGGAAGTCTTAAATCACTTCCAAAAATAGTTTGAGCTGGTGTCATGGTCGTGGTGTCATGAACTGCTGATCTGTATGCCATCAATAATAAAGGAATGTGTTGATCCCAGTTACGTTGATTCTTACTGACCACTTTTGCTAGAAATTTCTCCAAAGTAGCATTGAATCTCTCAACCATCCCATCTGACTGTGGGTGTGAAGCTGTCGTCCTCGTTTTGTTAATCCTCAGCATTTGACAAATTTCCTGGAATACAGCTGACTCGAAGTTCCGTCCCTGATCGGTGTGGATCTCCATAGGAACTCCATAACGGCTAATCCAATTATTTATTACAGCTTCAGCGATTGTGGTTGCTTCCTGGTTGGGAATCGCACACACTTCCGGCCACTTACTGAAGTAGTCCATGATCACAAGCACATATTTATTCTGATTATCAGTTGTTGGAAATGGTCCCGCTACATCCATTGCGATCCTTTCAAATGGAGCACCTACATTGTATTGCTTCATTTTTCCATGACTTCTTCGTGCGGGTCCTTTCACCGCCGCACATTTATCGCATTTTTGACACCACTCTACAATTGATTGCCGAGTCCCCGACCAGTAAAACCGTTGTCGTATTTCTGCAAGAGTCTTATTGATCCCAAGGTGACCTCCACTCGGTCCTTCGTGATACTCCTTCAGTACTGCTTCTATTTTCCCTTTTGGTACCACTGTAAGGGATTGCTTTATCTTGCCATCTGAGCTTTCCCATATTCTCTTTAGGCATCCATTCTCTAACTGGAGACTGTCCCATTGCGCCCAGTACGCCTTCAAAGTTGGAGTTTTATCAGAAATTTCTCCCCATACTGGTTTGCAACCCTTTTCCTTGATCTCGATGATGGGTGCAAGATCCGGATCTTCTTATTGATCTTTTCTTATGGCTTCAGCTGTCCATTCATCGTCAGGTAGCACTTGTAGTAATCGTACATCGATGATGTTCTCCTTATTTTCTTGACGACTGCAATGCTTGCATTCAACTGGACAGGGTCGTCTCGATAATGCATCAGCGTTCCCATGTGCAGTACCCTTTCGATGTTCAATGTCCAAATCGTACGCCTGCAACCATTCGATCCTGCGTGCTACTTGTTCCTCTGGATTTTTGAACTGGAGTAGCCATCTTAACGCACCATGGTCAGTTCTAAGATGAAATTTCTGACCATACAAGTATTTATGAAAATGTTTGACGCATTCCATAATGGCCAATAACTCCTTCCGGGTAACACAATAATTTCGCTCCGGCTTTGATAACATTTTCGAGAAATAAGCTATCACCTTTTCCTGACCATCTATATTCTGCGACAAGACTCCTCCTATACCTTCATTACTGGCATCAGTATCCAAAATAAACTGAACATTTGGTATAGGATAGGACAGAATTGGAGCCGTACATAATCTCTTTCGGAGCTCCACAAATGCTTGTTCTTGAGGTTCATTCCATTCAAATGCCTTATCTTTTCTGGTTAACTCATGCAGACTTTTGGCAACGTTGGCGAATCCTGGCACAAACCGTCTGTAATATGTGCACAATCCAAGGAAGCTTCGTAGTTCATGTAGGTTCTTTGGTCTTAGCCAGTTCATAACTGCTGCAATCTTGTCAGAATCTGTATGAATTCCCATTGCCGTAACCTTGTGTCGCAAATATTTTACTTCTTCCTTGAAAAGTGAACACTTTTTGGGACTTAACTTTAAACCGGCTGCTTGCAACCTTTCCAGTACCTCCGCCAAGTTCCTCAAGTAGTCATCAAAGTCTTTTCCCATGACGATGATGTCATCCAAATATACAAGGCATGTTTTCCAGTGCAAGCCTTTTAGTACCCGTTCCATTAATCTCTTGAAAGTTACGGGCGCGTTGCATAACCCAAATGGCATGACATTAAATTGCCATAGTCCATTACCTACACTGAACGCCGTTTTCTCCCGATCTTCCTCCGCAACTTCCACCTGCCAGTAACCACTCTGCAGATCCAGTGTTGAAAACAATCTTGAACCCGATAATGTATCCAGTGTATCATCAATCCTAGGCAATGGGTAGCTATCCTTCTTCGTAACTATGTTTAGTTTCCTGTAGTCAACACAAAATCTCAAGCTTCCATCTTTCTTGCCAACTAACACCACAGGTGAGCTCCAGGGACTGTCTGAAGGCTCAATTACACCAGCTTCTTTCATATCTCTTACCATTTTATCTGCTTCCTCTCTTTTAGCCAATGGTAATCGTCTTGGTGCCTGGCGTATCGGCTTTTCTGCTCCGGTGTCAATACGATGTTTTACCATATTGGTTCTGCCATTCCCTTCAGGTGTACTACACAATACAGACTTGTGCCGCTCCAACAATTGACGTGCTGCTTTCTTCTGTTCTTCTGAAAGCCCTTCTGTCCATTTCTGCACAAGTTGCTCCATTTCTGCCTTTTGTTGTTTTGTGTTGACCGAGCAATTGATGTTTTTCTGCTCGCACTTTATTATTTTAGCTACCTCTTCACATTGTCCTATGATTGATCGATCCTTTTTTCATTGTTTTCTGCGTATCTGACAGATTTAAAACTCTTACTGGTATTTTGTAATCAGCATCTGATCTAACTAAAGTTTTCCCTATAACGACTTCTTTAAAATTTTCATGTTCTTTGTTGGCTTCTACAACCCACAACCTGGGTGACCCAGAACCTCCTTCCAATTTTCCCCAAATGATTGTTTCTGATTGGGGTGGCAGCTTTTCCCTGTGATCTAATATTATTCTACGAACACAATTTGAATCTTCACCATTAAATTGGAGTGGCAACTCAACATTTCCGTAAGTGAGTACTCCTTTGCCAGCATCAATAACGAATCCATTTGGCCTCATGAAGTCCATGCCCAGGATGACTTCATCCACAATGTCAACTACCACCACTTCATGTTGAAAGTGAGTATTCCCTATTTCAAAGTTGACCACTTTCTTTCCTTTAATACTTGCACTTTCGCCAGTAGCTGTCTGCATCCGGTATCTCCCTGCTGGTTTTAGTTTCCCTTTCACAATATCAGTGCGGACAATTGTATTTGTTGCTCCCGTATCTAACGTGATGACACAACTTTTTCCATCAATATTAGCCCTAACAGTCAGGCTGTCACCTCCCCTTGTCAATCTCGAAACATGGATGAAGGTTATGGGGCAATCGGTTGTGGGAGCCAGCTTACGCCCCTTTAGGCTGACTCGTTGTAGTTTAACTGATGCGGTGCTGCTCTATCGTCTTCCCTAGCTTGCTGCACCCGTTCTTCTGCTTGACGTCGCTGCATAGGCGATGCGGATCTTGCTCGTTTCCTTCTCACATCTCTGCATTCCCTCGAAATATGACCCAACTTGCCACATAACCAGCATCGGATTCTATCACTTCTGACACTCTCTCGTAGTCTTGGTTTATAACCGTTGTCGTCAGCCAACTCCACCCGACGTATTTTGATTGATGGTTTTATAATTGCTTGTGCAGTTTCATTTGTTAAGGCATAAGCAATAGTTTCTGCGAATGTTGCTTTTGGCGACAACATTACTGCTTTTCGTGTTTCTGGATCACGAATACCATCAGTAAACGCCTCGATCTTCATTTTCTCCATAAAATTCGGTGGAGTATTCGAGTGTGCTAAATGTACAAGGCGTTCTACTGCCGAAGAATAGTCCTGAATGCTTTCTCCATTCCGTTGCAAGCGACCCTTTAACTCGATCCGGTATAGCTCCTTTTTGTGGTCGCTGCCATATTTTCGTTCCAACGCATTCATCACTTCAGCATAACTTTTGCGATCGTTTTCTGGTACTGCCTGTAATGCTTCAGCTGCTTCACCTTTAAGCGCAACTATCAAAGCAGCAAGACGATTTTCAGCGTTCCAAACATTTTGATCAGCTGCGGTCTCAAACTGGAACTTGAAGATGCCGAAAGATGTGGTACCGTCATACGATGGTGGCTTTAGTTTAATATTTGCTATTTGTTGTACCACATGTGAAGTGACTTTATTCGTTTCAACATCTTGCAACCGTTTCTCGAAATCATCTACTTTTGCAAGTACCTTTTTGTTTTCATCAAGTACTTTCTGCTCTAGCTCTTTCACCTCTTGATGAACTCTGCCTACTTCCTCCCGTAACGTAGTAGATATTTCGAGAAGTTTCTCGTCCATTATTTGCTTGACGTTCAAACTGATCTCTTCCTTGGTTGTAGCCATGTTATTGTTGACTATTTCCAGCTGTTGATTGATGTTGCTACTGATTTCTTCCTTGGTTGCAGACAAACTTTGATTCATTTCCTCTTTATTGACAGCCATATTAGCATTCATCTGATTCATGCTGGTATTTACGGCATCCAGTTTCTGATTCATATTCAAATTTATTTGTTGGCTGACGCTCAAACTCATCTGTTGCATCATAGCCATTAACTGCGTAAAATCACAATTTGCAGGTGGCAATGAAGATGTTGTTTCCGCAACAAAACTTTTGTCCTCATCAACCGAATCAGTATTTGTTGTAACAATTCCAAACTGGTAACTTTCCACGTCCATTCCATTGGCTTCCATACCTTGTCGAAGCCGTAGCATTAATTCAGTTTTGTTTCCGCTTGTTGATAATCCACGTTGTTCTAGTTCTTTCTTTAACTCAAGAACCTTCAAATCACTTAATAAAACCATTATTAACAGCTAACTAATCCGCCGATGTCACCAATGTTACGTTTTTCCAACCTTACTTCGAATTGGCCTTACTCTCAATTCGATAAACGTAATTCCCAATCTCTTCCTGAGTTCGATCACTGATTAGTAAGCAAACACACCAGGTTTTATTAAGTATTCAACACCTTAACTGTTCCACAACAACAGGAAAACAAGGCAGCAAACAATATTCTTAACTAGAATATTCTTCCAACAGCTTCGAAACTCCAACGGTTTATTGTAGAAATTTCCAATTCACAACGTTCAAAATAATACACAAAATATTTCTATTTAATAACACTTATAACTTTATTTACAAAAACTTTACACAAAAACTAATTTAAAGATCACTTTTATAATTTTTAACTTCACAATCGCAGGTTTAAAATAAACTAATTCAAAACTACAAAAGGTATTTTTCTTATATATCTTCTGCAATACTTCTAGATAATTCGACATCACTTTCCAGAAACCTTGAGAAAACATTAGAATACTCGATTATTTTACGTTATGTTGATTTGATTCATAAAATCGTTTATGTTGACCCTATTTCTAAGAAGAGACAACAACAACAATATTCATTTCATTCAATTTCTGTTGTGTTTTGTTGATTTTATTTTCCTGGAAGTGACCGTAATCGTTTAGATCTTTCTGTAATCGTCTAGATTTTTCTGCAATCGTAACAATATATATATATATATATATATATATATATATATATATATATATATATATATATATATATATATATATATATATATATATATATATATATATATATATATATATATATATATATATATATATATATATATATATATATATATATATGTATATATATATATATATATATATATATATATATATATATATATATATATATATATATATATATATATATATATATATATATATATATATATATATATATATATATATGTATTTATATATATATATATATATATATATATATATATATATATATATATATATATATATATATATAATTTTGTTTTTTTGTTTTTCCGTCTCCGCTTATCATTCGTAGTCGTTTGGCACCAAAATTTTTCCGAAATTCCGAGATGAAGCCCATTGCAATAGGTAGATTTTAATAAGAAATCTACCTAAAATGATCATGGGGATGATGCTGACAGACAAAACTGTGTGAAATTATCGTTAATGAGAATTCTTTCCCAGACACCTGCTAACGGTAGCTCAGATTTGTATGAGAATAATAGAATTACTATAATGTTGAAATTTCTTTAGTTTACAAATCTTAAGAAATTGGAATTATTGCTATTAATGATTGGCCATTGGTAGAATTTTTTTATAGCTTCTGTACATGAAAATAACATTAACATTAAAAAGAATTTATGAAATTTTATTTTGAATGTGTTAATAAAGTGAGGACACTCAATACCGTTTTTTAACAATAACATTACCAGTATTGTCGATGTTACTATAGTGTAAAAAACATTGGTATTGAATGCTCATTCTCTGTCATGGCTGATATTTAGTAAATTATAAAACACATTTCCCACACTAATTTTTGGATTGAACATGCTTCAATTTATTAGAAATGGCAACGTAAGAGCTAACAAACAAAAGAGACTCAAATATATTAACCGTACACGGCTGCACCCCCACCACACCCTAATTTTTCTAGATATATTTTATTACTTTTTCAAATAGCCGCGGTACCCTGGTAACCCGGGTATTGGAGAAATTAAATGTTCGACTACCCGGGTACTTGCAAAGTAGAGTAATTTGGATACTCTAGGCAGAAGCTAGAAGCTAAGTCTTAAAAGTTTTATATGTATTGTTGTAACACTTTCTGTAATTCCTATTACACAATACATTTAATTTTAAACAAAAATAAAACACTGACCAAACGATAAACGGAATATAATAGTTATGTTTGGAACGAACATTTGAACATATAAAATGTCATATCGAATGAAAAGCTCAAAAAACGACATAATCCTAAATACACACATTTCTAAAAATAACACAGTTTTAGTATTTTTTTTCAAATTGAACTTTTAGGAAAACATGTGTCATAATTTTGTCATGGTTGAATGTGATTTGTGATTTATGCTCAGTTTTTTATTTTGAATATCCAAACCTACATCTTTTTTTCGGTTTTTAGATAAATTTAAAATACCTAAAACTTATTTCATTTTTATGTACATGCATGAGATGGATTTTTTATACGTCCTCTTGATTTCCTTGTTTTCTGAAACGTGATAAATAAGCTTATTTTGGGAATTGTTCATGTATTTGAAATCATGGTTACTGACAAAAAGAACAAAGAAAAACAAAGCAAAAAAACAGAGGTATATATATGTATCTATAGAAAACGTTATCAGGTTTAGAGTCAGTCGAATAATTCGTCTAGTTATGCCAATTTTAGTAAGAAATATATGTTTGCCATTGTAAAAAAAAGCCATAATTGAATGTAATAATTTATTTTTTTTAATGAGCGAGTAATCTGTAGATTTGTTATACGTTGTTCTTAATGTTCTTATGTCAGAGATGAATTTTTATTATTTATTCCTGCAATTTGTAGGATCTTACGATCTATATTAAAAATTTAGTCTGTACGAACACTGTATTTTTGAATTGTATTTTTGTATTTTTGAAGAATAATTACATAACTTTATGCCACAAAACATTTTTCACTTTATTTAATTTCTTTATTTAATTTCCTTTATTTTATAAAAGCAACTTACACTTTACCATGTTTTATTGAATGTAATGGAGCGCTGCTTCGTTGAAAATCAACGAAGTGGCATAGCAGGCTGCGTACCTAGTGAGATTATTAAAGCCCCAAACTAGCTTCAGTAAGTGGGATATCCTGCTGCTCCAGCACAAATACCGTATTGTACGCGTGACACATGATAACATAAGCGGATATAATAAAAAACAAGTGAACTGCGTAGACTCTGGCGACCCCCGTATACGAAAGAACCGCGATCACCACATCCGACCCCGTATTAAATGGTATTCATGCACACACACACACATGCTCTAGCACCTCGCCTACTCACACCTCCATACACAGAAAAATCGCGTCCATAAACAATAGTTACGAAAAAAATCTAACGATTTGATAATTATATCAACAAGATAATCAAGAATACAGATATTCACAGCTCTAATTGGTTAACACTTGAAACGTAACTTAATGATCTAATAATGAATGAAATTAACCATACAAATAATCTGAAACACTTCATCGGAGGCCATATTATTTGTAACCAACATGAATTTATCGGCAGCTATTTTTGTTTCATAGATACAGCTGAAGGCCGGGCTGACACTAAACAATCGTACTGTGATTGGTTAAACTTCATGACGTCAACATACTTTATAGAAATTCTTTGTATGAATCTCAGATGAAACCAAGAATTAAAAAAAAATTCGCTACGAGATGAGTTTTTCTCCCCCCGTTTTCTTTTTTTTATTAGATTTGTGAATACTGCAAGACTTTCATAAAATTTTCCAAGATCAATAACACAAGACGATATGAAATAAAATAATTTAATTAAATCTTCACATCCCATGTACGCACACGCACACACACCCACGCACACATTCATACATACCCACATTCCCATATATATAGAGGTATGACTCACCCCATGGCTATTCCAGAACCAACTCCAATAAGTCAATTGCTCGTCCATCCTCATCAAGTTCCTCGTTAGAAAATTTCAGCCATCATGACGACGATAACGTTGAAAAAATAGTTGCAAATAAAAAAAACACTGTTGAGGATAGCAGTAGTTTGTTGGTAATGCCGGAAATGTTTCGAATCACTCAGCAAGCAGGATGTAGGCAGCGTTGAAAACAATTGTTAAAATCCAAAAATTTGTTGATGATAGCCGTAATTGTTCGTAGCATCAGTAATGTGTCGAGCTAATCAGCATGCAGTATGATGACAACGTTCAAAACCATTGTTAAAATCAAAAAAAAATTTGTTGATGATAGCAGTAATGGTTCGTAGTACCGGAAATGTAACTAGAAACTCAACATGCCGGATGATGACAATGGATAACAAAAAAAAAATGGCTAACCCGGAAGTGTATCAAAAATCTGTAGCAATCTGTAGCAAATCGGCTGTAATTGCAGCATGCGGTAAAATATCTGATGTAAATTATACTCCAAAACGAATCCACCATCCGGATGTAATCAATGGGTCGTTTCACCTTGAAAACTATAGCTATCACAGATTTAACACAAAAATTACAACAATCATTTGATATGGATACAATTAGTAATTTATTCTATCACAGTCTTTTTTATCACACTATAAAGAAACTTTTTGTAATAACTATACTAATTTAAGTAGATATACTAACAATCTGAGTGTCCTTCTTTTAATAAATTATTACTAGAAAAAATCTCGGCTAACATTACCGTTTGTTTGACTATCTCCGTAATATTCACAGGAATCATTCATTATTATAATTTTTTTTCCTATTAATACACTAACAATCGTTTACCTACGTCAATTTTTCTTTTATCGACTTAGTTATCATAATTTTTTTAAATTGCTTTCGAAATTAAGAAGCAAAATTACACAAAAAACATTGAATACTTAGACGTCAAAAAAATCACCAAAAACAAAAACTGTTACTGTCTGGACAGATAGTCGAAAACTCCCCGGTAAGCCATGTGCGGGTTCTATATATCATCTTAACGGCCGCTCACAAGCAATAACAAAACGATAAGTTTGTTTCTTGGGTATTTTCCATCGTTAATTTTTGTACCCACTAAAGAGTTTGCACAACTGACTCATATCAAAATTACGAAATGAATGTAAGAAAATAAATTTGAAAAGGGAGAAAACAACTAGGAAATTTTTTGTTAATGTAAATTTAATGCGTGTAGGAAAATAGTGCGGCTCCAAATCACGAAGATTGAATAACAGCTTCATTACATGAAGCGAGAATAATGACTTTACTTTAATTCCTTTAAGATTCTTCGCACTTCAACATCCAATGATAAACGAGGTCTACCTGTTACTCGTATTACAATTACTGGCAAGACAGAAATTGATGGAATTAACTTAAGCTCTGACTGCAAAGTAATCGGAATGGGACAACAACCACAAATAAATTATTTCACTTTGCCACGCTATTGAACTGTTTATATAAAAATTAATCATTACTTTAGGAAATAATCGTCAAAGAGCTGGGTGGTTTTTAAATATTCCAGGTTCTCCCAGTTTATTTCTTTGGTCCACTTTGGCGGCGGACTATATATTTTTTGTTTTATTTTAGTGAATTTGTTTTCGGCGTAACGATACTTCAAGGAAATTGATCGAGACATAAAATGCTCAATAGGCTGGAAAAGAAATTGAACGTAAAACTTAAATGAGCATTTAAGGCATGGCGTATAGTTAGTTCTATTGAACAGCAAGATGTTGTTTTCACGAACAGTGTCTCCACATCACATGATTTTTGAAAATAAAATCTTGATTAAACTTATTAGTTCACTAGATAATCGGCAAAGGGTGCAACCTATGTAAAAGTAACATTGGTTTAAATATGTAGGCATTATGGACGCAATGAACGCAATAATAATACAACTACATGACAAACTTTAAAGGGAGACGGGAGCAATTCGATCATGTTTGATAACGAAAGTACAATATCCAGTAGCCAGTAGTCTGGTACGATAAAATACCTTGAAAAATTATTCAAATGTTGTGTCAAGTGATTAAAAAATAAAAAATCCCAATTGCTCATCCTTATTTTAACAATTTTTTTCTGAGGATATTGTGCGACATAAACTTTACATATATAAAGCTGTTTAATGTATATCTCATCATTGGCAGTGGTCACATAACGATATCCAACCAATTTTTTCATCAAAGGCATGAATTAGAAGACTGTCTTTAATGGTATCTGTTGTATCAATATTCATAAATTTTAAAGTTGCATGCATGATGGGTGAATCAACAGGAAATCGCGAAAGTCTATTTACTCTAATTCTAACTTACTTGGTAAATGGTAAGGTGATATACGACAAGCTAATTTTTACAGCTTAGTATCTTCATGAAATGATGTGTTGTCAAATGTTGTTTACTTTGAGTCGCCTTCCGTTTTGCAAATTGCTGGCTGACAGTAAAAAATGTTATACCTCCTAAATGTAAGCTAGGATGGATCCTATAAAATCAATTTGTTCAGCCCATATAGAATACACAGAATTGATTTTCTCAGATGAATTAAATGAGAAATTAAATTCACTACTGATAAGCAGGGGAAGTAATTTCGTGGTCACTGTAGTCTACAGTATAGATTAGATCTTTTATGATATCTTTTAAGTTTGATATGCACTTTGATGCTTTATGTAACAATTGTTATAATAAAATCTAGATCTTTTGTGTTTCACAAAACATCCCAAAACAAGTAGGTGCCTAGACCATCAACCTAGCAGATATTAATCATCGCCAGGTATACGTTATATGAATCAATATCAATAATATTCCAAATAGATATCAACAACAATGAATATGAGCAATTTCACGGAGATTCAACAACGTTTTGACTTGACCCCTTTTAATTTTGATTATTTTTTGTTTATAGATAGTCTTTGATAAATAAAAAATACAAGTTCTCTTAGAATTTTTTTAAATTTGAGGGGTGCCCCTCAATTTTTGTTATTTTGTGATGTGAGTGCATTTTGACGAGCGATTGTAGAAAAACTACTCAATCGATTTTCATAAATGATATGTCGTTGAATAGGTATTAGAACAAAATTTTTAAAAATGTACACTGTTAATTTTTTGAAATAATTTTTAATGGTGTAACATAAGAAAAAAACGGTGTAATTGAAAAAAAGATGGCACAGCCTTTTTTTTTTTTTTTTTCTAAACTAAATTGAAGCTTATTTTATATCTAACAACTTGTGAAAGTTTGGGACTAGCTTAATTTTTATTTTAGAGATAAAATTCGTTGTGCATATGACTGTCGGGAATCAGTTTTTTTTGTTCTGAAGGAAAATTATAAAAATGGCGATTTTTAGATTCAGATTTTTTTTTTATGTTAAATATCAAATATTTTATTATTAAATGAACTTTTTAAAAAGCAATTTTAGTCAAGTTCAGCAAAATTTTGCGACATTTTGACTCGACCCTTTTTAATTTAGTTTATTTTTAGTTTACAGATAGCCTTTGATAAATGAAAAATACGGCTTCAAGTAGAATTTTTTTAAATATAGACCAAAATAAACCAAATTAAAAAGGGTCGAGTCAAAATGTCGCAAAATTTTGCTGAACTTGACTGAAATTGCTTTTTAAAAAGTTCATTTAATAATAAAATATTTGATATTTAACATAAAAAAAAATCTGAATCTAAAAATCGCCATTTTTATAATTTTCCTTCAGAACAAAAAAAACTGATTCCCGACAGTCATATGCACAACGAATTTTATCTCTAATATAAAAAATGACGCTAGTCCCAAACTTTCACAAGTTGTTAGATATAAAATAAGCTTCAATTTAGTTTAAAAAAAAAAAAAAAGGGCTATGCCATCTTTTTTTCAATTACACCGTTTTTTTCTTCTATTACACCGTTAAAAATTATTTCAAAAAATTAACAGTGTACATTTTTAAAAACTTTGTTCTAATACCTATTCAACGACATATCATTTATGAAAATCGATTGAGTAGTTTTTCTACAATCGCTCGTCAAAATGCACTCACATCACAAAATAACAAAAATTGAGGGGCACCCTGTGAAGACCCCTGGTCGAAAAAAAAAATTCTAAGAGAACTTGTATTTTTTATTTATCAAAGACTATCTATAAACAAAAAATAATCAAAATTAAAAGGGGTCAAGTCAAAACGTTGTTGAATCTTCGTGAAATTGCTCATATATACCATTTTCTATTAAATTCCTATCGTTAAAAATCTTATATGAAATCAACTAAATCTGAATTACATAACAATATCAATAACAATATCTGAACTACATAACAATAATCAAAACAGAACAACAAGATTTATTATGAATCAGTCCCATTATTTCAGAATCTATTTTGCGTGTATTCTGAATTCTTTTGCACTCAAATCAAAACAAACACAATTTGTTGTTGTAGAAAATTCAATTGAGTTCCTATTAATTTGTATAAAATTCTCCAATTATTATATTAACCTTAGATTTCGGAAAAAAATCAAACAAAAATATTCCATTAGACTTTTTTTATTCATAAATAATTGAAATTTGAATGACTTTCTCAGCTTTCATTAAGTTATGGTGTGTGTGGTGTGTGAAAAACACAAACCACAAAATTTTAAGAAATTTAACAAAACGAATTTTTGCTTATTATCAGTTAGTTAGTGTGTGCATGTGATTACTTTTGTAAGACGCCTGTAAGATATCAATACAAAATGATTTTGAGATAAGTTTAATAAACTGTAGAATTTTAAATTCTCTATAGAATTGAATTTTGAGTAAAAATTGAATCACAAAATCCTCAATATATGTAATTCAAATTCTATACAACATTTAAGTCTTAAAAATTCTATGCCCGTTTAATGTACAAAAACATTGTCTTTTCTGTATATACAGAAATATATATTCAAATAAAAATCTAGAGTTTATATTAATAAAATTTGATTTTTTTTCTTTGATTAAACTATCATCAACTACAACTACTACAATCAACTATTACACCTTATAAGAGTATTAGGAAGAAAATTAATGTTTTGTTTACATAAATATGTTATTTTTACTTCACCACAATTGAAAATTGTGTGAAGTACTGTAATGAAGCGCTCCTTCGTTGTATGTCAACGAAGTGGCATAGCAGGTCGCGCACCTAGATGAGATTTATTTAGCCTCAAGCCAGCGGTAGTCCGTGGGGACGAGAAATAAATCCTGCTGCTCCAGCACAAATACTGATATTGTCCGCGAATCTCATGAATGAAAATGGATTAAATGGAAAAAAGGACTAAGTGAAATGATTTGACTCTGGCGACCCCCATATACGAACAAACCACGATCACCCCGTCAACCCCGTATTCACTCACACATTCACACGCTCTCGTACTTTATCCACTCATTCATACTCACACACACCCCCACACAGATACCAACTCACACATTCACACTCACACCCAGATACCCACATGCACACTTCCATGCCCCTACGCTCATTCACACTACTTAATAAAGCCAAGCTACCACATTCTATCAAACTGATTAGCCCGATATCATTCTCACGATTGATGATACGTATCATAGGAGACATGCACCCAGCATGCAAATTATTTGGATGACAAAAAAAAAGGACAGAACTTCATATTGAACCCAAAATTAAAGCAATATTTCGTTGAGAGAGTGGATTTTGAAGTAACCCCTCGGTAACCGATTGTGCTGTGTTCAATCCAATACTTCGAACACCAGAATTTACTAAAGCTGTTCAACTGCTTTTACTAGAAAAGACGAATCATACTGATATCACTCACTCCATGAATTAATCGACGATGACAATATATCGCCACGTTTAGGAATTTTTTTTACTAAGAACACATCAGGACCACACGTAGGTTTAACAATCGGGAGGCATATCCCTAAATGCTGTTGTAACAATTCCACGGTTTTTGTTCCACGCTTAATAAAGAAACATACTCTACAAAAAAACAGTTCTTCAAAAAAAAACCGGAAGTAATATTGCAATCAGCTATATTCATCGCAATGTAGTACAAGACTTATCGAGTTGACATAACTTTGTCCGTAGAGACGCAATAAGTGGACTACACCTGTGTGTAGTGACGAAGATCATCGACTAAATTCGTAAGCGGTTTTACATAAAGGCACTCTTTCATTCTGATGCAGTTAAAGGCTTTCCAAAATATGGACATACAATAAATCTCGAATAATCAGAATTACCTTCAAACTTAAAATATTCTTTTAATAGTTCAGCAATAGTCATATTATTTCTTTTGGTAATATTTTTTTTTGTTTGTTGTTTTCGTCACAGGCTAAATTACAATTATATTGATAACATATTTACGTACAATATCTTGAAATTTTATTAATCGGATGTGTTGTAGGTTCATGTAGTTTTTGCCAAAAAATATAATTGCAAAAGAAACAAAAGCATAATATGTTATTTTACCAGTACCTATATGTTTTTTTCAATGGTTTAATATAGTTGTTAGAGGATGAATTATAGAATCAAATTTCAATAAATATTTTAATATTCGTGTTTAATGTACGGCCGCTTCATGACTAGACATTGCTTGTATATAAACAAAAATTATTACAAACATTGCAGCTAGCTTGACCTTTAAACTTCTTCTTCTCTTTTAGGATGTTAGTAGACATTTTGTCGAGTTTTAAAGTTAAATTAACTAACGAATTTACAAAATTATCCAAATTCATTTCTGACACCAACAAACAATTACGTGACGATATTAAAAATTGGGTCGTACTTTATTCAAATTGCACTTTTATAAGTTTGCGTTCCTAAAACAATATAATATGATATTTACAAATCCAAGTAGCATTTAACAACAAGCCCAGATGTTTAGATTAATATAGACGCGGGAGCGTCTTCTTGTCTTCCAAAATTCTTGTTGGCATGTTTCCAATTAGATATGGACAGACCCACGCACGTATAACAAACATACTCGCTCTAACGTACACACATCCACACGTCCATATACACACACACTCATGCACCTATGTACACACACATCCATAATCATTCACACGTTTAAACAAAACAATATTACATATGACTCACCCCATGATAAATCAGACCCTGCCTCAAAATAAATCAATTACGCGCTCATCCCCGTCCTGGTCATTGATCGTGATGTTAGCAATCCGGATGTCGACAGTGTTTAGAGATTAGTGACCATAAACAAATGGGTTGATGATATCCGTACTGGTAGGTGTTACCGCAAATGTTTCCAGAAACTCCGCATGCAGGGAGTAATTGTAGCTGTCTGGCAATGGCTAGCACCAATAAACCAAATATCAATAATAGAGTTGAAGTTTAATTAGATAACCGGTTGGTTGGTTTATTATTACTATTGCTTTTATTTAAACTAATATTCGATATCAAAGCCACGAATACAAATAGGAGTCACTCATTAATAGTTAGTTGTAACATTAATTGATCTCACCGTAATTTAATGTAATGGAAAGTTATAATGATTAATAGTTATTTTAACCTTAATTGATATCACAGAAATTTTATGTGTAAGTAAATCGTAAAGATTAAAAGTTATATTAACCTTAATTGATAACACAGAAATTTGATGTAAAAGTAAATTGTAATGATTAACAGTTATTTTACCACACTAAATGATAACACAGTAATTTTTAGGTGAATGTAACTTATAATTATTAACAGCTATTTACAACACAAATGGTTAACACAGTAATTTGACATGAAAGTACAATGCAGTTTTTCGATTAACAGCTAATTAATAATTCCTTTAATAGTAATCTAAATAGGATTCTGCTTTTTTTTCATTTACATTTCACATATCTAGTGCACCATAAAATAAATATTATTGTTTTTATT
Organism: Diogma glabrata; assembly: GCA_963693315.1. Taxonomy (NCBI): domain Eukaryota; kingdom Metazoa; phylum Arthropoda; class Insecta; order Diptera; family Cylindrotomidae; genus Diogma; species Diogma glabrata. The sequence goes on along the minus strand of OY856187.1, from coordinate 31,654,518 downwards.
TCAATTTAACACACACGTTAAAATGAACAGATGTCATCTGATAGACAATTAATCGAAATAAGAGAGCGAAGCCACCTGCCGGTTTCTATTTATATCACACCAACGATCGTTTTCAACCAATAAAAAAACGATAAGTTTGCTTCTTGGGCAATTTCTTTCGTTGATCATTTGCACCCACTAAAGAGTCTACACAACTAACTGGTATCAAAATTGGAAAAGAATAATAAAAAAATATTGATTACAAAATGATTGAAAGAAATTATATAGGGAAATAGCGCGATTCCGAATTAATGAGATTGCACAACTGTTTTATGATAAGTTTAAACAGAAAATATTTCAATAGACGATCACGAACAAGAAATTATGTTTAAAAAAAACACGACAATAACTACAAAAATTCTTGCTAATGTGAAATTAATGCGTGTGGGAAGGCAGGGCGAGTCCAAATTACGATGATTGATTAATAGCCTTATAACAATTACGAAGATCGAATAATAGCTTCGTTACAGCACTGCAATCTATCGAGAAAAAAAAATTTTAAATACCCAGAATTTTATTTTATCTTTTGTTTTGAACCATCCTGAGACCACCAGTTTGCTGACATATACGCATGGGATCTTGATGAATCTTTGGTATATGATCCATTTCACTTGAAAATGGAAGATCTCATTTATTTCATTTTCTTTCAAAATTGGACAAAATAACATGGTCTCCCAAATAGAACAGTTAGAATCTAAAATAAATCCTGGCTTTAAATTTTATTATGACTTGGTATATATAGTTTTATTACTGTTTGTAAATTTCTGGATACCAACTTTCGGTTTTTCACTTACAGTGGAATTTTTTCATTTGTTTATTCCTACAGCTACAAATAGAATTTCATGGAACGTTGGTAAAAGGTTTCCATCGATATTAGAAAGATCTTATTAGAGTTTGGGATACATTGGCCAAAGGCTTGGGAGTCCGCCATACAAGAGTTGATTTATTTCTCTACGGTTTTTATGTTTGTTGGGAACATCTAACATTCGTTCGTAGACTAATTTTTCATGACGCTTTGAAAAAAAAGCAAATATGTATGGCAAGAAACTGATTAGTTTTTTTAAGCGATATTGAACAAAGTGGTGGAGGATCCGAGTATTTGTTTTTTAAAAGCTCAAAAGTACCGGTATCTGATAATCGAATTGGATGAAACTTGCTACATAAGCATTTAGTACGGTTTATAACAGTTCCGATTCTTTTAGTACGGCTCATAACAGTTCCGTCTATACATTCGGCGCAACATTCATTTTGGATTGATAGTATTGTATGTTTATGGATCATCCATCGCCTTTACATTCGGCGCAACATTTATTTTGAATTGATATTATTGTATGTTTTTTTTTGATCATCAGTCGCAAGAATTATTTTAAATTGATATTATTGTATGAGTATTGTTGAACAATCGCCTTATCAGCTGGCGCAACCAAAACATTTATTTATTTCGTTAGTTAAAAACCTTGTGATGATAGGCTAGGAAGAAAGAAATTGTAGAGGAGTTTGATCTTGTACAACCATGGGATGAATGATTCATATATTTAATAATTTTTTTATATAAATAAAGAACTAGTTTTGATATGGATGTGATGGTCTTGGCTTCTTTGACTTTGGGGTCTTCAGAGTCTCTTCTACTCACTTTGTCTTTTTCCGTTTGCTCTGTTTTAAATGCGCACATATTGGTTAATTTGTGCTGGATTGGTGAACTTTCATTATCGTATCAACATGGCTGTCACTCGTCGGAATATAACTTCTCAAGGCATGCAGTCCTCCGATTGCTTCCTGTTGGTATTCTTACCAACCGGATCAGTCTCCATTACAATTCTCGTAAAACTATAATTTTACATAAATAATTTTTTAACAAAAAAGTAAAGTCGATTGACAATTTAACTTATTATGTAGCACATACAGAAACTAAACATTGATCGAACAATTTCAACCAAATAAAACTCCTACCAAAATAGCTAACATTAAATGTTTATGTGATCTCAATCATCAACAGAATTATTAAATTTAACCGCAAATTTGGTATTCTAATTATAATATACTAAAATGGAAAATCAATTTCAATCACATTTCTTACCCATCATAAAAGTTCTAAGAAGAAAATAAAATTTCATGGGACTTACCAGGTCGTTAAATAAAATTGATTTCCTTTTTAAAAGATTTCCAAGCCATTAATTTTAATTTCAATTTGTTCTCAAAAATAAAAATGAAATTTAGTTTCAAGTGTGGAGGTGGATTATTGTATATAACTAATTATTAAAAATATATTTTCAAGATAAATCACAACGAAACGATTATTATAATTTATATGTTTATTAATGAATCGAATATAACTTTATTACTATGTTATGTTGATAAAACGATTAAAGGTTATGAGGGCTATGTTTATTTATTATTATTTTAATTTAGCCATGATTTGTTTTTTTTATAAACCTCGTATTTATTTAGACCACCAACAGCTTACATACGCAAAAACAATTATATTTCATATTGCTGTTTCCAAAATCTTCAAACATTTTACTAATAAATTTGATCTTACCGACTACGAATTATTTACACTCATCTGCATAAAAATCATTTCAAAGATTCAACAGATTAGGAAGAGCTTCTGCTAAGGTTTCTTGAAGCTTGCATAATTAGTTACATTTGCACTACACGTTTTAACTTTGGAAGCTTGAGATCAAATCTTTCATTTAAAATAAAAATTCGTTTTCCTTGTTCACGACTGTATTCCACATCAGAGATTTAGGTCGCATTTATATATACAAAGCACAACTATAAATTTTGATTAGATTAAAATGACGTAGCAAAAGAGGAAAAATCTGTGGAAAACATGAGATGATGATGAAAACTTCATATTCGAACAAAACATTATAAAAATTCAATTTATTTAAACGAAATGAAATTAACTGGAAAGAACAAATTATTTCTTAATAGAATATTTTGAAGTGGATGTATTATTATTATATTTTTTTGTAGACTGGATATAATCTATGACACGAGCTAGAAACGAGCAACTATTGTTCAAAATTAGGGTAGAAATTGTAATGATTTGATTTGATTCTAGGAAATTTTTTAGGAAAATTTAAGTTGGACGTCATGTGTACAATAAATTTTTGAAACAGACATGTCAAATTAAAAGATTCAGCAATTGTTTACCTAACAGTCAACTATTTTTTGAAAAAAAAAAAAAAATGAAGAGCTTTCAAGATAGAAACCAATGTTGGTTAAAGAATTAATTACCTTATTAGGAAATTGGTGAGAAAGTGCTCGCAAAAAAAAGAATTAAAGAGCCTCTAAGTGCATCATGATTTTAGCTGTACAAATTGCGATTTTTACAGTATAATTGACTAGCATTATGTGGAGACTAAATTGTGGGTTGGATCAGTTTTCCTACAACTGATAGGGACAAGATCAGACAGTCTGGACAAATCCTGTTAAGAAATGTAACGTTTAAAATTCGGATAAGAGATAATGGTAAAAAAAACCTATTCTCAAAACAGTATCTTCAAAATTTGTTGCCATCGCTGAAGAAATGTATGGGTGACGTGTTCAAAGTTTTTGAAATTTTATATTTAAATAAATTCTTAACGGACAGAACCACAATTTGGTCTTAGGTTATAGAAGTTGGCTTCTAGTGTTTCAGTTGAAAAGATTGAATTTTTTTTATAAATCGTATCAATGTTACCAACATACGTTGAATAAATTGTGGTTCACTTTTTTTAAGGAAAAATTTTTAAATAAAAAAATTTGTTAAGGTAAAATTTGTAGGTGTGAGTAGAATAGTTATACAATATGAGGATTAATTTCGTTAAAAACTGAACTGATTAAAGTTGTGGGCTTTTTGACCTTTTTTCCTTAAGAAAATCATATTTTTTTGTGTTAATAAATTACATTTTGTTTTTTATCTCACTTTCCTAAAATTTTATTTATGCTTTCAAATAACTTTTTTTTCTTATAAATCTAATTTTCGTAGCAAATCATTTGAATAATTTCGTATTACATCTAACTCTCTTAACTTAATTTACTACGAAATATTTTTTAAACGTAAATCTAATTTTTTTTTTCATTTCATTTTCCAACTGAATAGCTAAATCAATTCAAAATTATTCTTTTAGATATATACATTTCATAAATAAGTTATTTTAATTTATTTTTTTCCATAGATTTTGGTACTTGCCACAAGCTAGAAGAACCTCAAATGCAATCAACCAAATGATGAATACACAATTTGTTCAAAATTTATTTGGTTTGATTTAATGTAATTACATATACATACTTTTGATTAAGGTTATTCATACGTCGTAACAGGAATGAGTAAAAGGTAGTCAAGCATGTTCAAATAAAATTATGAGAAATAGAATCGTTAAACATATATAAAAAATTTGATCGTTTTTATTCCTGTTTTGAGGAAAGTTTTTTAATTGAAATTAAAAATAATAAGTCAGTACCCTATTTCACCAAACTTACAAATTTGTAATTTCATACAAATTTTAACAAAATTTGTGAAAATTTGCATGAAATTACAAATTTGTAAGTTTGGTGAAATTGGGTACAGGTCTTTACCAAAAGAATTTTTAACAAAATGACTTTACTTTTTATGTAGAAGATGAAAACAAATACATCTTAAGCTCGTAACTTGAATCAGCCAAATTCAAAAGCTACATCTTCGGAAAATCGGCTCCCGGGTAAGAAAAAGCTAAGGGACCAAGCGCCATAGCTTTTGGGTGTTGGGCCAGGTTTAACATTTTCAAATAACCCAAGCTTAGACTGATGTCCTGGGCCAAGTCAGGCAAATAAGACTTTGTTCAGGTCTACCAAACCGATTTTTTCCCAAACCTCCTTTCAGTATGTGGAAAGAGGTTATGGAAAAAGTAACAGATATGAAAATAAAAATAAACATAATGCCTGCACGTGTTTACAACATAGTAGATGGGCTAATAACGCGTACTATCATAAACTGAGCCTTGGTTCCGTCTAGGCATTTACAGCTGGCCTAGACTTGGCCCAAAGCCAACTAGCCAAGGTTTGGTGTCCATTAGCCAAGGTGACCAATGCTGGTCCGAAATTGGTCCGTTGTTTAACATTGGCAGTTCCTACCCGGATTGAAGAAAGACAAACATCAAGAATTCTTATCAATCAGACAACTAACTCTATCTTTTTGTTTATCTGTCTTTTAAATATTTACTACACAAACATTTACGATTGACTACCATTATTATTTATTTATAAAAAATAAATTGAGCTTAAAATCAAAAAACTATTAAATAATTAAATTATTTTAATAACTTTTGCACATTCTACATTTTTAAAATTAACACAAATAGAAAAATTAAATTAACAAAAAAATTAAAAACATGGTTTTGTACAATTTGTTTTATCAAAACCGCCTTGTTCTCAAGAGATATAATCATTAACCAAGAAGCTCCAATATTAAATATCGACAGCCTTGAAATTTCATTTAGATTTCCTTCTTATCACCCATAGTGCCGTCAACCATTGCCTAATTATTTTAATTAAACCAACAAAATTTAGAATTAAATGTTAGCAAAATAGTTCATTTTCCTACAAGAGATGAAAACACTGTTTGAAACTTGACTTTTAACAGCTGTGTTGGGTGAAATTTTGTGATCCATAGTAACTTCCCATTATGTGATTGATCCCAAATTTAAAAGACAAGTTTGTTGAAGCACTCAGTACGTATTTCTAAAAGTTTTAAATCAAAAAACTTCATAAAACTGAAAAAAAGTTCAAATTTTTCTCCAATTTTGGTAATTCTGTGTATATCATTATAATCATGAATATCATACACGTTTGCGTCATTTTTATATAGAGGAACGACCTTATATTAAAAATAAGGGTCATAAAAAAATCAACATTTGACATTATTTTATAGTTTTTAATAAGCTTTAATTTTATTCATGATTCGTTTTCATAATAATAGTTATTTATATCAGTTAATAGAATGCGCTGCAGCAAGTCAAAAGAAAATTTTTATTGTATATGTCAAAACCCTCTATATCCTAAGCAAGATTGTGTTTTTGCACAGAAAAACCATACTCAATATACGATATTAAACAAATTTAAGGGTTCAGCATATGGAAGGTTCATTGTATTTTGCATATGTATTGTATTTTGCATACAATCACGCTAGAATTGGATGGGTTACAATTAATGGATAGGTTACAATTAAAAAACTTTTGTGTATAAATTAGTATTATTTATTAAATATTAAACATAATTAGTCGTAAGTATAGTTTTCAAGTATAAAAGTACACGGCAGTTGTAAACATTTTCCATACAACTATATGTTTGAAAACTCAAACAATTTTATTTAGTTTTGTGACCTAAATAATAACATGTTTTATATTATGCTTGATTAATATGTGGTAATAAATTTTTTAAAAACAAACTTAAATCGTTTTATACCAGCTAATGTAAAATTTTTGAAAATAAAAACGCCATCTCATATGTAGTAATAGAACTAAAAAATAATGAGTAAAGAACGTAAACAATGAGTAAAAAACGTAAACACTGTGTAAATGAGTAAACAATGAGTATCCCAGGTAGTATGTAATCGATTACGGTAGCGATCACATATGTAATCATGTAATCGAAACATTTTCGATTTAGCTTCTATTCTGTATCGATTACATTTAGAACAACGTGTTCACCCTGGTAAGCGAAAATGTGATCGATACCACATCGAAACTATAACCGATACCAAATTGAAACTTGTAATCGAAACTTAATCGAAACCTGTTTCGATACAAAATCGGCAGCGCTAGTGACAATGTAATCAATAGTTTAGTGTCGTATTTTTGGTTATGGCTTTTGAAATATTAATATAATCATTTTTCGATTTAAATTTATTTATTGTATATAATTATTATAATTTACATAATTTTTACATTTTTCACATAATTTTTTAAAAATAAAATTCAACTATATTTCTTACTATAAAATAAATATAAAAACAAATTCCATAAAAGATATTTAAATGTCAACCTGAAACGAGAAAAATACCATTAAAAAATATTTTCAAAATTTATTTATTGATTAATGCCGCATTTACAGCGGCATAGCAAATTAGTAGATGTAATTTAAATCTGTGCTGTAAACACAATTTAATTTAAAAGCTTGCAACTAATTTGATATCTAGCCTTACTAAAAATCAATTTTTTTTTAATTCAATACTTCACGCTGTAAACACCATTGCAAATAAAAATCTTTGATTTCTACACCGTCTCCTTTTCCCAAAAATTAATATACTATCTACTAATTTGCTATGTCGCTGTAAATGCGGTATTAGTACAGCAATTATTTTTATTAAATTCTGCAATCGTCACTTATATGTAGATGATTTAGAGATCGCACATTTAACAGCAAGCAATTATATAACACTTCAAATCAATATATTCTGCAACTTCAAATTGAAGGTTATGTTATGATGAAAGCCGCAATACTGAAATAGAGCAATTCCGTCCCAAAGCGATCACCTGTTGTCCATCAAAATTTTATTTTGCCTAAAACTATTTTCATTCGGTAGAGTATCGAAAATGGTCTGGTAAAAAATTTTTTTTTTGATCCAAGAAACGCTTGGTTATCCTGTGCTGGTATGGTCTAAAATCGCAAACTGTGCTGCTTACACGCGTATCTTGAAAATGCCACCATTTCTGAACGGCTGAGCCGATTTTGACAACAGTAGGCGCGTTCGAAAGCAGAAACATAGTAGTTTTAGGGAAAATGTTTATCTGAGCATGTTTTCATAGAACATCTATGAGAAAATTGGAAAATGGTTAGAAAAATCGTCATTTAACATAGCCTGAACTGAAATTTTTCCCGTTAAAAAAAGAAAAAAAAAACTTTTATATATTAGCTTTTTAGTTTCCAAGTATAAAAAGAGGGATATTTTTCGTTCTCGAGTAACGATTTTTTAAAATTTTGTCCTACAAAAATATTGTTCTTTATATGAAGCTTTAATCCAAACTTCACGCTCTTAAATCTTAATAAACTAAAAGCCAAAGACAAACATCTTGAAAAAGATAAAACAAAATATCAAAATGCTTTTTTATTCGCCTACATACTAAAGTGTTACTTTATTACTGTGATTTACGGCCTTAAAGTGTCACTTTTTAACTATTTATTTTGTTGTCATATAGTTACGTCCAATAAAGTAAAAAGCATTTGTATTTGTTAAAATTCTATGAAAAATAATTTTTTTTATCAAAGCAACCCTTAAATTCAAAATTTCATTATCCAATTAAAATTATTGTTATCATTTGTTGTCATGGTTATTCAATAACGTTTCGGAGACAATACTCTATCGACAAATGACAATTAAATAGTCTACGAAATTTAAACGCAAATAAGTGTTATAAGCCGTTGTACAGCCGTTGTATTTTATTTATTTATTTATTTTTATTTCAATTGGAGTTATTGAAGTTTTTAAAAGGAAAATTTGGAAACACTATTAAGAAAATTTTCTTTTTTTCCGATGGTGCTGCTTCTCAGTACAAAAATAAAAAAAACTTTTTCAATTTATGCGAAATGAAGCAAACAGAAAAAATTGATTTTGAGCGGCATTTTTTTGCTACCTACACGGAAAGGGTCCATGCGATGCAATTGGAGGGACTCTGAAACGTATGGCTATTAGAGCTAGTTTACAACGTGTGTATGCGGACCATATATTATCAGCAACAGAATTGTTCGAGTGAATAAAAAAGATTCACATGATAATGTGAAAACGATTGTAGGCACACAATCCTTTCACTCATTGGTGGCATTTAATGAATATAAAATGACTGTCAAAAGATTTTCTTATTCAGTTGATTCAAAAACAGTTAGTTTAATATAAATAAGATTTTTTTTTTAAGTTCTAATATTTTTCTTCCTTTTTTATCATTCTATTTATACTATTATATGTTGGTGTTGGGCTGAAATTGTAATTTAAAATAAAAAAAATTAAAAAAAAATATTATGCAAATAAGTATTCTAGTGTTTAAATTCAGAGGTTTAATTAATTAATTAATTAATTTATTATATTTTTTTAACTAAAACAAAGTATTTTAATAGTTCGTTTTTATCTTTTTCAAGATGTTTGTCTTTGGCTTTTAGTTTATTAAGGTTTAAGAGCGTGAAATTTGGAGTAAAGCTTCATATAAAGAACAATATTTTTGTAGGACAAAATTTTAAAAAATCGTTACTCGAGAACGAAAAATATCCCTCTTTTTATACTTGGAAACTAAAAAGCTAATATATAAAAGTTTTTTTTTTCTTTTTTTAACGGGAAAAATTTCAGTTCAGGCTATGTTAAATGACAATTTTTCTGACCATTTTCCAATTTTCTCATAGATGTTATATGAAAACATGCTCAGATAAACATTTTCCCTAAAACTACTATGTTTCTGCTTTCAAATGCACCTACTGTTGTCAAAATCGGCTCAGCCGTTCAGAAATGGTGGCATTTTCAAGATACGCGTGTAAGCACAGTTCGCGATTTTAGACCATACCAGCACAGGATAACCAAGCGTTTCTCGAAACAAAAAAAAATTTTTTACCAGACCATTTTCGATACTCTACCGAATGAAAATAGTTTTAGGCAAAAAAAAATTTTGATGGACAGATTTTAGCTAAAAGTGATCGCTTTGGGATGGAATAGCTCAATATCGAAAATAAAATAATTTTGGATATCGTCGGCTACAGAGCATTTACGAGTAACTACAATTTAGAAAAAAAAGAAGCTCACAAAATGATTTATTGCGACTCTAAACAAGCTTTTAAAAACAAGTTACTATCAAAAATTAAAAACATTGTTTTTTTTATTTATTAATAAACAAATTTCATTTTCAAGCTTATTTAGAAGCGCAATAAATCGTTTTGTGAACTTCCGTTCCATTTTTCTAAAATGTAGAAACACGTAAATGCTTTGTAGCCGACGATATAATGTACATACTTGTCTTACATAGGCATACATAAAATTACAAATGTACTTACTGTTGAAATCTGTTATATTTTATTTATCACTTCATTAACCTAATAGAAAACAATTATATATTTAATATATAATTGTATTCAATATTTAATTTATATGTCAAAACACACGCCATGTTTTATAATCAAAGCGAGAAGACAGCAAATATATGTACGTCACTTTTTTTCAAAGTCGAAACTTTCGATTACAAAACGATTTCAATTACGATTTCTTGCCTGGGTAACGTACTAAAATTTTGTACTGTATATATAGAAATCCAATTGTAATAGTGCAATCAATTATTGCACTAATAAGTTCCACATATACAGCTTATGTACATATATCGTTTGTTGTTTGTGTTTATGCAGTAAAACGAATACGGCGTTTCCCAGTTAGAAGTGTTATCGATCAGTCATTGATAAATACTCGATAATGCAACATCTATGTATCGATAACGCGTTAGCTACATCATGATGAAATATCATCGATAATTTTTGTTCAAAACTGTGGCACCACATTATCGATGAAAACTATCAATATACAAGTAAGCTATAATCGATAACGCAATCAATTTCCTGTTACCAATGTCGTTGTCAATAACTGTTATTGAAAAGGTTATTGAATTGAAACCATTATTAGGTGTCGATACAAAATATAAATAAAAATCGGGGTAGTTTTAATTTTATTTTCATATCTTTTATTTTAAAAAACGAATACATATTTACATTTAAACTTATATTGAATTTATATTTAAAAAAAACAGCAATCATATATTTTTATGAAATTGAAATATGTACATATATAAATTTAATTTTAGGTTATAGATTAGTAGCCAATATATAATATAAATATTAAAAGATTATACATATATTTCTTATATATAAAAAAAATTAACATATAACTGTTAAGATTTTTGTTTTATCTAACAATATTAATTTTATTTAAGGTGTTTTATAATATCTTATATATTAATACGCTAAAAAAAACTTTGAGGAGCCTAAGGCTTTTTTATTCGCAGATGGATTAATTTCAAATGTTCACTGCTTATTGATATTAGTGTAACTTAGATTTTAAAGATTTTTCACATAAATCGGATCATAATAGTAAATAAAAAAGTTATAGACGAATTAAAATGTGTTTTTGAATTTAACGGCCCCCCCATACAATATGAAATGGACTTGCCCAAATCATATATTTTTTTATATATGATATATATATATTTTCATATATTTTTTCAAAAAAACGATACGATGTTATTTTGTTATTCTTTTATACATTTTATTTTAGTCTTCTTATGTACATTGATGTGAATGCATGTGAAAATTTTGTTCTGTTTTTTGTATTTTTTTCACAAAAACGATACGATGTTATTTTGTTATTGTTTTATACATTGTAGTTTGTATTTTATTTCAGTCTTCTTATAAAGCTTCGCTACGCTTATAAATATTTCGGAAAAACCAGGAAACTATTAATGAAGCCATAAACATTTCTAGAATAATTTTTTTTTTTAATTTTTTTAATTTTTTTCTCAATATATGATTTTTGTCATTACTTTAGAGTTAAGTTACTTCCCTTTTCTTTTGTGTTTTTTGTTGTTTTTAGCTTTTTTGTTTTATTGTTTAATCTTAGGTTACTTCCCCATTTTATTACTGATACTTATCTTTCAATAATCTATAATTAGTATAAATAGAACAATTAAAACACTGGATACTTTAGTTGTAAATCCTTTGTTAATGGACTCATAGAGTCCGAAACTAGTCAGGAAATACAAATAAAATTAAAGTTTAAAAGTTGATTTTGTCTACTTTTTGATATTTAACCATTTTGTCTCTCAAAAAAAGTGAATAATAAAATTAACGATAAAATTGAAGTTTTGCCTGTTTGTTTTAATTTCTTTTGGGAAAAAAATAATAATTAAAGGGTTTTTCTAAAAAATTTGTCGTTAAACAGTGAGTGAAAGTAATAGGTGATTACAATTCGTTGGAAAAAAAGTTTTTATATTTAACAAATATAATTTCATTCATTAAAAAGCAAATTTGTTTAAATCTTTTTTTACTCAAAATAATTTTCATTCAAATTTGGATCTCATGAGTAAAAGTTTTTTTACTGTGTGTGCACCATAATTATTAAAGTTTATTGTTATGACTTACAAATTGTAGCTTCTACTTTATTTGTTCAAACTCGTCATTCGTAATTTTTACGTCAACGCCTAAAACAATCACATAGTCCATTCCACTTGAATTTACAATTGTAACGCTCAGAAGCAAGTGGAACGGAAAAAATAGCGGTCGTAGGGCGTGATTGTCTTCAGTCCTTAGTGGAACGCACCCATAGATATTTTAAACCAAACTCGGTTGCTTTAGAAATTTAAGAAAATAAATATCTTTAGGAAAGAAATATTTTACTATTTTGTATAAATATATGTATTTTTTTTTAAACGCTTTTCTTTACTTCACACTATGGTTCAAATCTTGTAACGTTAATTTGACTGCCTTATATTCAATGAAAATGAATGAATCTTTGCAGGCATACGTATATCCGATGACAATACACGAATATCATATTAACTAACAATTTTCATTGTTTATTCGTTGTTTAAATAAAAAAATCGATTTTCATCGGAAATATTCAAATTCTATCGATCTACTTTACGTAGCGACTTGAAATTTGCACAACATGAAGATCGATAGATAAACTATACAGAATTATGCATTTTACGTTCATAAATTAGGTATTTTCTCGATAAATAAACAATTAATTTCAAAAATTTTCGCCGATTTCGGCCAGTATTTGTATGTTATCAAAATTAAACGCATATTAACTCCGACGCGCACGTAAAGAAGCAGAACGTCAAGATGGAAATCTAGATGAAGGGAGAAATCAGCTTACTATCACAGTTCAAAATTGTTGTTACGACGATTTTGAGGCTGAAGTTAACACTCTTGCAGACAAAGTATGTGATATTTTTACGAAACAGTGCTATCCCAAGCAAGTGTCAAACTACCAGATTCTAATCCGATCTCCAGATTGGATGCTGCCTGGATTAAAATATAAAGTTCGCCTTACAGTTTGTCACCGCTGCAAGTCACACTTAAAAGAAGTAACAACCTGCTAAATCTTACTGGAACCATTTAGACCCAGGCACATTCCACCAGAAATTCAGCCACTTTCTCAAGCTGAACAATGTCTTTTGTCTCGGATTCACCCTTTTTTTAAAATTGTCAAGTTTTCTGGATTGTACGGGCACTACGGATTTAAAGGCCAAGCAATCCTTTTTGCCTTGAACATTTTTGACGTCATTTCAAAGCTTCCTACGTTCCTACCTCGATCAACCTTGGATGTTGATATTATAGTAGTAACGGAACGCTTAAAAAATGCAAATTCTGTTCGAGACTACACTGTTTCCAGAACTAAATTAATCGCAGCTATAGAATGGCTTAAATCAATCCATGCATCGTGGCATCAAGGCAAATAAATTAACAAATGTTAAATTCTGTGCTAAAACTGTGTTGAATTCTTATAAGAACGTCACAAAATAGAATTTCCGACTGTTCAAGGCGTTGATGACTAAAAATTAAAAAATAAAAAAAAAAATAGAAAAAAAAATATTAAAAAAAAATTGAAATATTTGAAAAAAAATTTTTTAAGAAACGCTTTTCTTTACTTCATTGTTATCCAAACTGTAAAAAAATTACTAAAAAGCAAAAAATAATTGCAAAACTCAAATAATTTTTCTTAAAACCTCTGTAAAAAACTTCTAAAATAAAAATAATTACAAAACTCAATCTATTCAATCTCCAAAAACTTCTGTAAAAAAATTCAAAATCGAGAAAATCTGACACATTCGTTAAAGAAAAGCGTGAGACGCTAATCCTCCACGCGAAATATTGACGGAATTGCGACTACTATCCATTGTGATTCTAAATGAATGAAAAATAAAACAATTATATCATTGCACTACATCGTTGAAAGAAAGTATTCGAAAAATATACACAAAAAAATATAATTCAAAATTCTTATATAAAAACTGCATGCAATTGACAACGTTAGATCCTAAACATAATGCTTTGAAATGATTCTAGGCACAAAATGATAAGTAAATAGTAATGATAGTAGTCGCAATTCCATCAATGTTTCGCCAATGTTTCGTGTAGGATTAGCGTCCCACGCTTTTCTTTAACGAATGTGTCAGATTTTCTCGATTTTGAATTTTTTTACAGAAGTTTTTGGAGATTGAATAGATTGAGTTTTGGAATTATTTTTATTTTTGAATTTTTTTACAGAGGTTTTTAGAAAATTTATTTGAGTTTTGGAATAATTAATTTTTTTCTTTTTAATAATTTTTTTACAGTTTGGATAACAATGAAGCAAAGAAAAGCGCTTCTTAAAAAAAATTTTTTTTTCAAATATTTCAATTTTTTTGAATATTTTTTTTCTATTTTTTTTTCTATTTTTTTTTTTATTTATGCAAATAATACAGGATCTTATTCATACAAAAAATCTTGTATGTAATTCAGGTATAAATTATCTTTTTAACTTTCGAGCGTTTGTGTTCTCGGCTAACGCCTCTTGCAACAATTTCACTCTCAAGCAGAAAAGACCTACTTTACACCCTTAATACATAAATAGCTATTTTATACGAGCATAATCGTAAAATGCAATTTACTTCGATCTGAAAGACCTAAATATTACATTCATGAGCCAAAAGTGGAATTCTTACCCCAACTTTTTTTGGCATTTCTCGACGTTTTATGACCTACTGATTCTAAAAAAGCAAAAAAAAATTTATTTCTGTCTGCCGGCCGGCCGGTCGGTCGGCCGTCATTACCTACGAAATATAGAAAACCGCTGGAGGGGTTTCAACATTTTTTTTTCTTAAAACAGGTATACTCAAGAGACAGGTCCGAAAAGACGCTGTGCTCTATAACTGTACCGGAAGTGTGTCAAATAAATCAATAAGTGTGTCAAAAATAGCAAATTTTCATATTTTTGGCTTCAAAAACGTTCATTTTAAGTGATATTGAGTATAGGAACAAAGAATGTGGAGAAATCTTGACGGTCGGGATAGGTATGTGAGATCAAAAACTAGACTATTGCATTAGAAGTTTGTCAAAATAATGTTGTCAAGTGTGTCAAAAGAAAGATTTTTATTTATTATTTTTCCTAATTTTTTGGAGAAAAATAAAATTAATTAGTTGTATGACATGAAATTTTATTATTATTATTGAGAATTATGGCATCATAAGTTTGTTAAAATCATGTTGTCCAGCGTGTCAAAAGAAAGATTTTATTTATTTTTTACCCAATTTTTTTGGAAAATATAATTAATTATTGGTATGATATGAAATTTTATTATTATTATAGAGAATTATAGCATTACAATTTTCTCAAAAAAATAATGTCAATTGTGTCAAAAGAATGATTTTCATGTATTTTTTTAGAAAAAAATAAAATTAGTTATTTGTATAAAATGAAATGTAACGAACATGAAATTATTATTATTGAGAATTTAATTGCATTATTAAATTATTCTTATTAAAAAATAATGTCAAGTGTGTCAAAAAAAGATTTCATTTATTATTTTAGCCAAGATTTTGGAAAAAAAATTTAGCTGTTTTTATGACGTAAATGTAATTGAACATGAAATTGGACATGGAAATTTTTGAATTTGTTATAGTTTTTGAAATATTTTTGTAATCATGAAAAAAGTTTGTATTTTTGATTTTATAATAATTTTTGCAATATTTTTAGAATTTTGGAAAAAGTTTTAATTTTTGATTTTGTTATAATTTTTGCAATATTTTTAGAACTTAAAAAAAAATTGAATTTTGGAATTTGTGAATTTTATATATATATATATATTTAGAATTTTGAAAAAAGTTTTAATATTTGATTTTGTAAGAATTTTTGGAATATTATTAGAATTTTAAAAAATTTCGAATTATTGATTTTATTATAATTTTTGTAATTTTGAAAAATGTTTGAATTTTTGATATTGTTATAATTTTTGCAAAATTTTTAGAATTTTGGAAAAAGCTTGAATTTTTAAGAATTTTTGGAGTATTATGGGAATTTATAAAAAGTTTAATTATCTGATTTTATTACAATTTTTGGAATATTTTTGGAATTTTGAAAAAAGTTTGTATTTTTGATTGTGTTATAATTTTTGCAATATTTTTAGAATTTTTGAAAAAAGTTTTATTCTTTGATTTTGGAATAATTTTGGTATATTTTTAGAATTTTGAAAAAGTTTGATTTTATTTAATTTTAACAATATTTTTGGAATTTTGAAAGAAATTTGAATTTGTGATTTTGTAATATTTTCTCGAAACACCAAATGGAGAGGTTTTTCAGTAGTTTGCCGATTGTATCATCTTTTCACTAAATTGATTTATGATCTGTTATAATTTTCCGGCAACGTATTGATGTTTCGTGTTAATTGTGTAATAAATTTCTAAACAGAGATAAAAAATACTTGTACTTTAACAAAGAGTTATGTTTGATATACATCGCTGCCCAAAATTAAAATCCATATCCCCATAAAAGTTTTTTGCCGAAAACTATATCAAAATCCTTAACCTAGACCGAAGTTTTGATATCTCAGAGCCTTGAGATTTCAGCCCCTCCATATATTACGATTCAAAAATTGAGTGTAAAGCAATTTATTTTCATTTAAAATAAAACTGCGTAAAATCATTATTTTATTTTAGGAAGTGTTTAATCCGGTTGGATTCGTTTCTTAGTAAATTAATCAAATAAAATTAAATAAATTGACTTCTTAGAAATTTAGGAAAAAAATAAAAAAAACAGCTTGGATTATTTTCTCAAAATAGTTATTTAGGTATCAAGGGAATTATAAGGATGTTAATTACCGAGGGAAACGTTTACTACCAGAGGCCCGAGGGTTAGTAAGTTTCACAAGGTAATTGAAAGTAATTGAAAGTTTTAATTTTTGATTTTGTTATAATTTTTGCAATATTTTTAGAACTTAAAAAAAAAATTGAATTTTGGAATTTGTGAATTTTATATATATATATATTTAGAATTTTGAAAAAAGTTTTAATATTTGATTTTGTAAGAATTTTTGGAATATTATTAGAATTTTAAAAAATTTCGAATTATTGATTTTATTATAATTTTTGTAATTTTGAAAAATGTTTGAATTTTTGATATTGTTATAATTTTTGCAAAATTTTTAGAATTTTGGAAAAAGCTTGAATTTTTAAGAATTTTTGGAATATTATGGGAATTTATAAAAAGTTTAATTATCTGATTTTATTACAATTTTTGGAATATTTTTGGAATTTTGAAAAAAGTTTGTATTTTTGATTGTGTTATAATTTTTGCAATATTTTTAGAATTTTTGAAAAAAGTTTTATTCTTTGATTTTGGAATAATTTTGGTATATTTTTAGAATTTTGAAAAAGTTTGATTTTATTTAATTTTAACAATATTTTTGGAATTTTGAAAGAAATTTGAATTTGTGATTTTGTAATATTTTCTCGAAACACCAAATGGAGAGGTTTTTCAGTAGTTTGCCGATTGTATCATCTTTTCACTAAATTGATTTATGATCTGTTATAATCGGCTAGCGCCTCGATTTGCAAACTCCACATCCGTTCAAAATCTTTAGCTTTACGTCCTAGCATCATAATGTACTATTATCAAACTTATTTTTGTAAGTATATGTATTTTTTATGAAAATAATACAGAATCTTTCTCGTACAAAGAATTTTTTAAGCAATTAAGGCATAAAGTATCTTTTTTGTTTCCGAGAGTCGAGTGATTGTTTCACAAACAATTTCACTTTTAAACAAAAAATACATACTTTGCGCCCTTAATACATTATCGCTATCGTTCATTATACGCTATTTTATAAGCTACCGTAGAAAATTGTATACATTTTGCTATATAACAACAGATGAAAACACGATTTTTTCGTGAGTAAAAATTCGAACTTCACGAACGTAAAACGTTTTCATTTCGCGTGTTTCTACGATGGTAAATATATAAACGATATTTATTATAAATTTGAAATTCACAACATATCATGCAAAATTCATATTATTTGTTTTCATGGTTGCTTTGATGTGAAAACTTTGTAAAATAACATGAAAGTACCATAGCAACTACAATTTGTTATTTATTTAGCGAAACTGATTGTACACTAGTGGAAAAATACCATTTTCACAGAGGATGAGTCTGTATTAAAGTAGACTTTTCAAATATTAAATCAAGTTTTTTTTATTGGTAATTATTTCTCAGCTGATTTTTGGATCAACTGTACTATCATTTAATAATTACGTGTGTTCCATTTACAACATTTTCCTTTCCTTTTGTACTAAATTCTGTTTTCAAGTTTACCATCTCAAATGATGGTAAAGATAAATAACGAACTTACGCATCTATTTACCACCAGATTATTTGTCGCTTAGAAGAAAAATTTCAAATATTATATTTTTCCTCAAATGTTTATACAAATATAAAATTTGAAGCTTAAATGTCAAATTTCTGTCCAGCTTTGTTTAATTGTTTTCATTTTGTATGAATCGTAATTTCAATTTTCAGAAATTTTTTAATATCTAATTAATTTTCTTAAATTTATCAAACTCAAAATAAAATTTAAACGTAAAATTTTACCAAACTAAAAATTTTCTTTTACGTTTTTCAGCAATATTGTTTTTTAAAATTGTCATAACAATTTATTGTCAAACAAAATGTCGGAAACATGTGGTAAGAAAGAATTTGAGTTGTAGTAGATCAAAAATCTAATACACCTCACATTTATGTCGTTCCATTTTAAATTTGGTTCGAGTAGCAAGTTTACCTAAAAGGAACACGGGTAAAATGATAAAAAAAATAATATTTTTGATTTTAGCAAATTTCACTGGCAAACGGCAAACGGCTGTAAAGTTTAACTTTACTGTAGCTAGTGAGAATGTTAAAGTCTTACTTTTTTGCGGATAATCGAAAGCGGCTGAAAAGCGGCAATAAAGTAACTTTCATATTTATACGGCGGCAATAAAGCAATTTTCATATTTTTACGGCAGCAGTAAAGTAAAGTTCATATTTTTACGGCGTCAGCAAAGTGATTTTGAACATAACATGAGGCTATTTTTCTACTAGTGTTAAATCGTTTTTGTTAAATAACAAATTGTAGTTGCTAATTGATATTTTCATGTGATTTATGTAACATAGCTTTAAAATGAAAAAACCATGAAAAACTAGAATATGAATTTTGAATGTTAAAGGCTGAAAATTACATACATTGGGGTGACCAAACACTGGTCAATTTCAACTCTACCAAAAAACACAGCTGTTGATTGTTGTCAGATCAAAGACCGAGTTCCCCAAAGATATTGTATTCAGTATGTGTGAAAAAAAATGACCTGCTCTGGAACGATCATGTAATGGCGATGGCGAAAAGTGCGTATAGAAAACTTGGCCTCCTAAATAGATGCAAAAAAAGTTTCACTCCATATACTCCATATAATTACTCCATGTTTATAAGTCCTATATTCATCCCTGAAGGGAGCACTGTTGTCAAGTTTGGGGTTCTGCTTCTGTTTCCATCTTGGTCCTCTTGGACTCTGTTCAAAAGCGGGCTATACGAATTGTAGGTGATCGAGATTTGACATCAAAACTTGATTCCCTTGTAGTGCCAATGAATTTTATGTACACTACTATGTTAAAATGTAGTGACAATGTTAGCTTTAGTGCACTAATTATTGAGAATGTATTGCGATTATGGTTGTTTCACACACTATTTGAGTCGCAATTCGTCACTACACACAATTTGTCACTACTGTTTACGTAAAGGTAGTAAAACAGGTGGATGCACTAATATTTATTCAGGATGCACCACTATTTATGATGGTAGTATTGATATGGTGTGTAACACTACTTCGCAGATGGAATAAAATAAAACGTATATTTTTCTCACTTTTAATTTGTGTTTTTATTTAATAATAGTTCGTATAACTTTTTAAAATGATTATATTCGTATGCATTTATAAGTATAACTTTTCCGTTATATTTTTACAAATTTTGTATGTAAACATTGGCTTTTGTAATTGTTTATTTAACTTGGTTTTCACACCGTATTAATCGATTTCACGTTAATTACTCGATTTACCCACTTAACTTCAATAAAAATTAACTTAACTTATTTACATGAGCTTAAACTTTATTTTACTTTATTTTAACTTATTGTATTAACTTGGTTACTGACTGTTTGTTTAGTTCTGTGGTTACCGTTGGACTGGTTATTAATTCAAAAAACTTTTCTTAATCGACCCATTTTTCATAAAAACTAAAAACTGATTACCAATTTAAATTTTATAAAATATTATTATTTGTTGATGTATGTCGCGTATTACTTAATCCTAATTTGTCAATTTTGTATTTTAATTTTTTTTTTTTTTTTTTTTTTTAATAAAATGTGTTGTGTAATAGGGTTTAGAATATGTGTCACAACAACACATAAATACCTTTTAAGACCTAGGTCTAGACCTGGGTCCCACAACAACTGGCGTTCTGAGGTGTAGATTAACGCTTTTTTTAAACATCTGTGGGTTGAAGCCACCTGAGACTAAGTGTTCCGGCAAACTATTCCATTTGTACGCAGTTCGGACAAAGAAGTCTCTCTGCGATCTGCCAGTATGACAGCGCGGGATCTTTACCGTTTCACTGGTTGCGGCAGCCGATTGCCGAGTGGAACGGGGGTAAGAATAAGTTTGAGGCATGATGCCGCTGATTTCATCTGAGCACTGCTGATGACGATATTTGTAAAAAACAACGAGGTCAGCAACAGTGCGACGATGTTGTAGGGAATCAAGTTGTGATGTCAAAGTTCGATCACCTACAATTCGTATAGCTCGCTTTTGAACAGAGTCCAAGAGGGCCAAGATGGAAACAGAGGCAGCACCCCAAACTTGACAGCAGTACTCCATACAGGGACGAATATAGGACTTATAAACATGGAGCAATTGGTATGGAGTGAAAAATTTTTTGCATCTATTTAGGAGGCCGAGTTTTTTAGACGCGCTTTTTGCCATCGCCATTACATGATCGTTCCAGAGTAGGTCATTTGAAACTGTGACACCCAATAAACGAATGTTTTTACATTCACCCATTGGTTCATCACACATACTAAATAAAATATCTTTGGGGAACTCGGTCTTTAATCTGGAAACAATCAACAGCTGTGTTTTGGTGGAGTTGAAATTGACAAGGTTTTGGTCACCCCAGTCGGCGACTTTATTCAGGTCTTTGTTCACGTTTATGGCAGCGTCTCTCCGGGCAGGATTAATTCGTTCGTGCATTTTACCTTTTGAAGGAAGGGGCTCGAACGACTTGTGCAGAGTACTATCATCTGCAAAACTATTTATTGGGTTGCTGGTGATTTTCAACAATTCGTTGATATAAATCAAAAATAGGGTTGGGGACAATACTGAGCCTTGGGGTACACCAGCGTTAATTAGTTTAGACTCAGAAGAATATCCGTCTAAGGTTACCGAAATGTATCGGTCGGATAGAAAATTTTGAATCAGCTTCACAACATTGGGATGAAAACCGTACGCAACGAGCTTGTTGATTAAGTTGGCATGCCAGACTCGATCGAATGCCTTGGAGATGTCTAAAGCGATAACGTATGTTTCACCACCTTTATCAAGTATGCTGTTCCAACAATGCGCTACATAGTTTAATAGATCGGTAGTTGATCTTTTGTTTCGAAAACCGTATTGGCTGTCGGATATTAAATGATTTTCTTCCAGAAATTTTGAAATATGTGTATTAATATAATGCTCATAGACTTTGGATAGGACCGATAGTAAAGCTATTGGCCTATAATTTGAGATATCGGATTTTGGTCCCTTTTTGGGGACGGGCTGGACATTTGCCAACTTCCAGCACGAGGGAAATATACCAGATTTGTAGGATTGGTAGAATATTTTAGTTAAAGTTGGTGCAAGTTCTTTGGAAAAGGTTTTTAAAATAATGGGTGGAATATTGTCCATTCCTGATGCTTTGTTGATGTTTAACCCCTTTAAAAGTTTAGCGACTATTTTGGGTTTGAAGTGAAGTTCATTCATATTAACTGCTGAAGACTGGATTTGGGGTATTTCTTTAGGAGTTTCCAAAACAGTGGAGTTCAGAGCAAAGCGTTCAGCGAACAAGTTAGCTTTCCTTGCGGGATCATTGACGATTAAATCACCATCAATAATAGGGGGAATAGAAAATTTTGTACCAGAATTTAAAGAATTAATGGCACTGTAGAAACTCTTGTCAGAAACAGACATAGACGTAAGTTTTGAGGCTTTCGCTCTGTCAATTTCGGACTTTTCGTTTGAGATAATCTGATTAGATATTTTGTTGGCCTTTAGATATTGGGATCGATTAGTGGGAGTTTTGTTATGAATCCAAATATTAAATGATCTACGTTTGTTTCTAAGTGCCGTTTTGGCAGCTTTCGAATACAAGTATTTTTGTTTGGGTTTTACTATGGAGAAAGGGACAAATTTATTTATAGCAAATTGGATGGTTTCTGTAAAGTTTTGAGTAGAAACATTTACATTGTCAGTGTAAAAACAATGACGGTCGAAAGGGAAACCATGGAAAAAATTTTGAAGACCACTCTTATCCATTTTTGAGTAGTGAAATATTTTACGGGGTTTGGGAGCTGTAGTTTTAAGTAAATCAGTTTTGATAACTGATGAGATTAAATAATGATCAGACTTTCCAATACTACCTTTCGCAACATCGACACTCGTAATATCTGGCATTGTGGTAAGATAGAGATCTAGTAGAAAACTATTATCACCGCCATTACGGGGAGTGAAAGTCGGGCTTTTTACAATTTGGAATAGGCCCTGAGACGCGGCAAAAATTTCTGCCAGTTTTCCACTATTGTCAACATCGTCGGTCGATTTGGAGAATTCCAACCATGATTTGTTGTGGACGTTGAAGTCACCGGTAACGATAACTTCACAATTAGGGGACTTTGCTCTAATTTCGTCCATAATTTTTGTCAGTATATTAAAAAAGTTTGGGTTACGTTTGTTGGGGGACCGGTATAAAGCTATTGTAAAAAAAGTCATTTCTGGAAGACAAATCTTTAAAACCATTGTATTGAAGCCGTCACCGTGTAGTTCAAAATTTGGAAAGCGCGTGTACGCAACACTCTCATGAATGAATGCGCATACGCCCTGATGGAGTTTGAAAGCTGATTCGAGCCTATATTTGGAATTAAGCGATTCTATAAAGAGAAAATTTTCAGAAACTTGTGTTTCTGTAAGGAATAGAATGTTCGGTTTGTCGTGCTCAAGATGATGTTGCACGTGGTCATGGTTAGCGTTCAATCCGCAGATGTTTTGAACATGTATTTTAAAATTTTTTATTGATTCATATATGTTTTGTCCCTGGAAATTCCGTGGACATGCCGCTTTATGGGCGGGTGGATTGCGCAAATTTGCTTTACCACTTGCAGACTTATTTTTTTTCGGTTGTACTGCCATATATATATCAAAATGTTTATTTTATTTTTTTGTGTTTTATTTTAAAATGCATAACTAAGTAAAAAATCCTATCATACTACAAAATATGACATATGCCAATATTTCATGATAAGATGAAGAAATAATAACAAAATAATAAGTGAAAAACAAATTGTGAGAAATTTGCAGAAAACAAAACAAAACTAAATGCCAATAATCCAGCTGATGCAGCGCACCCCAGACGCACCGCCCACCACCTCAATCGAGGCACAAAGCCCACACATAACTACGTGTTGGTTCGATTCCGCGGAAGAGCTAATGAGCGGTACCGCTACGGAACGCTGCCCAGCTAAGACTGGAAGTGCTGCCGTTGACTAATTAAAGTTCGTCCGCCAGCACCCTAAGATATCATCTTGGCTAATGACATCTCCTGCCATTGCCAGTGGTATGTGATATCTCACGCTAACTCATATGTCAATGGCAGGGACTGGAGTACGCAGGGTAGTCAGACCCGTAGATCAACATTGATCATAATCGATCAAAATCGATCCCTCCTGCGAATTTAATTTAATTTAAAAAGTGTTTCGCAATAATTAATTTGAAGATTGTTAATTTTGTATTTTAATTTTATTTAATTTAAAAGAAAGTGTTTTGTAATAATTGATTTTAAGATTGTTGATTTTGCACAAATAATATTTATTGAATTTACATTGGTAATAATTGGTTATAATATTATTTGGTAATGTTTATTTGGATGTTAATTTGGGGATACTACACCTTACAACATCGTCGCACTGTTGCTGACCTCGTTGTTTTTTTACAAATATCGTCATTAGCAGTGCTCAGATGAAATCAGCAGCCTCAATCTTATTCTTACCCCCGTTCCACTCGACAATCAGTCAAACGATCGAGATCCCGCGCTGTCATACTGGTAGATCGCAGAAAAACTTCTTTGTCTGAACTGCGTACAAATGGAATAGTTTGCTGGAATCCATAATCTCAGGTGGTTTCAATCCGCAGAGGATTAAAAAAAGCGTTCATCAACACCGTAAAGAGCAAATTGTTGTGGGACCTACGTCTCAAAAGGTATTTATGTGTTGTTGTGACACATATTGTATACCCTATAACACAACACTTTTTATTTTAAAAAAAATGTGGTTGAATACACTTTTAACAAAAAACAGAGAGTGTGCTTAAGACCACACGGCAGAAGTGAAAACTTCATTGGCAATTGCAATCAATTGATATCGTATTAGTAGTATTTGGATCGTATTAGTAGAATAAATGAGAAACACGTCAGAACGATAAACCGCTAACTACTCACACTAACCTCACAATGTAAACTAAATAATTGTCAAAATAGCACTCATATGCCAATAACAGGGGCTAAAGTACGCGTGGTCGTCACACCCATAGATCAACAAGTTTAAATTTTACAAATCTACGGTAGTAAGACTATCGTTTAAAACGATAGTTAAATAAAAAGCAAATTAAGTGTACACAACAACTTCCCAAATTTTCATGATGATTAATGTATTAATGCATAAGGGACAAACAGACATACTTTCAATTTTATACATATTCAATATTTATTTAGAATGATGACTCGAATGCAAATTGCAAAAGATAAGCAATTTAACTTTAAAAAACTGCGTTATAGATCAATTTTTTAAAATTCGTATAGACGAAAAACGTGTTCTAGACAGAGTGGTGAAAACTTGACCATTTTTGATTTTCCTGAAACTTGGTATATAAGTAGTATGGACAAAATAAAAAAAAAACACTTATTTTAAAATTTTTTTAACGTGCATAGTTTGGTCAAAGGGAGCACCCCAACATGCATGAAAAATGAAAATTCTGCCAATTCGATGTAACTTTGAAATTAAATTGCTCAAGAACGGCTATACCAATTTCATCAAACTTTTTTTTGTTTGATAGATAATTAGTTAGTCGTTTGAAAAAAAATTAATTTATTGTTTTTATAATTAATTTTTAAATAAAAATATTGAATAAAATATAATTAAATAAAATATATATATTAAATATATTAAATAAAATATATTAAATAAAAATTTGATGTATTTTAAAGTAAGGTTAGAGCTATATTTAAAAAAAAAATGTTAAAATTTAATTGATTTTAAAATTTTTTGTTAATGGAAGTTGTTTGAAAAAATGAAGAAAAATTCGAATTTCAGTCGTACTAAAAATCTTTAAAATTAAATATCTCATAAACAAAAATTAATGCCTCTGAGTTAATATAATGCATTTTAGAATATGAATAGAACTATTTTCAGAAAAAAAATTAATTTAATTCCAATTGATCTTCGACCCTAGCGCCATCTTTAAAAAAGCTTTTTTAATATTTTTATTTGAAAATTAATTATAAAAACAATAAATTAATTTTTTTTCAAAGGACTAACTAATCTAATCTATCAAACAAAAAAAAGTTTGATGAAATCGGTGTAGCCGTTCTTTGCTGCCCCCTTTGCTTAAACTAAGCACTTTAAAAAAATTTAAAATAAGTAGTATTTTTTATTTTGTCCATACTACTTGCATGTCAAGTTTCAGGAAAATCAAACATGGTCAAGTTCAAATTTCGACTTTTTCACCTGTGTAGATCACGTTTTTCATCTATAAATACATTTTATTATTTTTATGAATTCATAAATAAAAAAAAATAATTTTAATGGTATTTAATATAAATTAAAAAAAAAACAATAAAAAAATATGTACCATCCTGGTGTGGTACAACAGAGTTTATTGCTGTCAAATTTGTATGGAATCCTGTTTCTGTTGTATGTGAATAATGCCCGGCTTAAGTTGTCGATTTCTAATTTAATAATTTATAATAAATATCGTTTTATATTTACTATGCTGGAAAAAATGAATTTCATACGCGAGATGCAAACGTTTTACGTTCATGAAATTGAAAATGAAAACTATGAATCGAAGCGGACAATACGATACAAAAGTTTACCATCACAGGTGTCCTAGCTTTTCGTTACATACTTCTAGAGAGACTTCTTGGTAATTTTTGTTCCAAATCCTGATATGGGATACATAGCAAAGGTTTTTAGACTGAATACTTTTATACTAAAGCACTTAGAAAGATCAGTTTATAACTAAGAAGGGGTTGTTGACGCCGAATACTTTTGTTTAAGTCTGAGTTGTCCAGACTGCAAAAATACTTATATGTATAAACAAATTGTTGTAGCTTTGTGTATAAATCCATCATATATGTCTTTCTACAGGGCCAAAAGTCAAATGTTAATACTACGCTATCTCTATAAGGCTATCAGTTCTCACCAAAAAAGTAGCAGACTACATGGTAATCTACGTTACGTAATCGCTTTAGAAAAAAAAGTTTAAAATCGATTAAATGATTTTAGTCTCAGTAAATTTATACCACAAAAGAAAGTTGATAACCCAACTCTTCATTTCAATAGAAAAATGTTTTATTGGTTTTTCCCTAATTCCCATTGTGTCCTTATTTTATTGCTATTCTATCAATAAAGTTCAATATAAATTTCGTCTTTAGACATGTCCTTGTAAAACCATTTATTTGTTAGCTTGTTTTCTATATTTAAGTTTACTCTAGAGTAAAACTACATATTCGTTTGTATAACATCAGCAATAAAGTATTTCAAGCAAGAAACCAACAAGTCTTCGTATAACATATATTTTTGAAATATAACGTTTTATATTTCAACTTAAATTTTAGTTTTAAGAAACGATTGTGAAGTTTGTTTTAAAACTTGGAGATATTTATGGAATGGAAAAAACTTATTTGAAATATTTTTGCAGGATTTCGTAAAATAACTTGTAATTGAATGACGGTAAGTAAAGTTAATTCTATAAATGTTTACGTGTAAAAGACGTAATTGGCTCTTAAATAAACGCTTGTTGACTTTATTTTTTCTTTGGATTATTTCGTGCTTGAAAAATGCTTGCAAAGGAAATACTGAATAACACTTCACATCATGGTTCACACATATACCAGCATAACAAGAACTATATTTTTTGTGTTGGCCGTTAGCGGTGGTTGAAGCCTTCTAAATTGATCACTAACTATTATTGGTATGTGTTTCAGTCATCCATATCCTATGAAAATATTATCGTATGAGTTTTTGAAGTGAAATCTTCTTTTGGCGCACCACATACAGATTTTTCCGTAGGTAGTAAGTTAGGCTGATCCGTCACGCTCTGAGGTAAAAGACTCGAAATAATAATAAATAATAATCTATCTATCATTTCTTAACGTTTCAAATTGCGTTGTGGATATCGTGCTCGACTGATGTGCTGTAGTTAGTGAGTTCAATTCCTGGTGTGGTACATATTTTTTTATTGTTTTTTTTTAATTTTTATTAAATACCATTAAAATTATTTTTTTTTATTTATGAATTCATAAACATAATAAAAATTTCTTTATACGAATTTTTATAAAGTGATCTATAACACAGTTTTTAAAAGTTATATTGCTACTGTCTTTTGCAATTTGCATTCGAGTCATCATGCTAAATAAATATTGAATATATATAAAATTGAAAGTATGTCTGTTTGTCCTTTATGCATTAATACAATCATCATCATGAAATTTTGGGAAGTTGTTGTGTACACTTAATTTGCTTTTTATTTAACTATCGTTTTATATGGTAGTTTGCTTTGATCAATGTTTTTTTTATTGAACATAATTTTTATGAAATTAAAAATAACGTAAGAAAGATAGTACAACCTGAAACAATTACATTGTTTACATGCAATTACATGTTTCTAAAATTAAGTGAAGACTTAATACTTGTAACTTCATACTTGACAAAATCGATTATAGCGATTTAAAGCTCACAATTACGAGACGGAAATCACATAAATTCTATACAAAGAACCATAGCTTATGTATGTTTAAACATGGATGGCAATTATGATAAATAAAATAATTAAAAATGGTGGCACTTAGCCGATAGTGATTTGCAAACGGCAACAATACGCATTAATAAAAATGAATTTGCTTAGCTTTCCGCAGGAAGATTTGTAAAATTTTAAATTTAATTTTTGAGGTTAGTGTGTGTAGTTAGCGGTTTATCGTTCTGACTTGTTTCTCATTTATTCTACTAATACGATCCAAATACTACTAATACGATATCAATTGATTGCGATTGCCAATGAAGTTTTCACTTCTGCCGTGCGGTCTTAAGCACACTCTCTGTTTTTTTTTAAATAAAAAGTGTTGTGTTATAGGGTATACAATATGTGTCACAACAACACATAAACATCTTTTAAGACGTAGGTCCCACAACAACTTGCTCTTTACGGTGTTGATGAACGCTTTTTTTAATCCTCTGCGGATTGGAATCACCTGAGATTATGGATTCCAGCAAAACTATTCCATTTGTATGCAGTTCAGACAAAGAAGTCTCTCTGCGATCTGCCAGTATGACAGCGCTGGATCTCGATCGTTTGACTGATTGTAGAGTGGAACGGGGGTAAGAATAAGATTGAGGCATGGTGCTGCTGATTTCATCTGAGCACTGTTGATGACGATATTTGTAAAAAAACAACGAGGTCAGCAACAGTGCTACGATGTTGTAAGGTATTAAGTTTTGATGTCAAATCTCGATCACCTACAATTCGTATAGCCCGCTTTTGAACAGAGTCCAAGAGGGCCAAGATGGAAACAGAAGCAGCACCCCAAACTTGAACACAGTGCTTCATTCAGGGATGAATACAGGTCTTATAAACATGGAGCAATTATATGGAGTATATGGAGTGAAAATTCTTTTGCCTCTTTTTAGGAGGCCAAGTTTTCTATTCGCGCTTTTCGCCATCGCCATTACATGATCGTTCCAGAGCAGGTCATTTAAAACTATGACACCCAATAAACGAATGTTTTTGCATTGGTTTATCATACATACTGAATAAAATATCTTTGGGGAACTCGGTGTGGAACTTTTTTAGGTCCTTATTCACGTTTATGGAATTGTCTCCCCGGGCGGGGTTAATTCGTTCGTGCATTTTACCTTTTGAACGAAGGAGCTCGAACGACTAGTGCAGAGTACTATCATCTGCATAACTATTTATTGGGTTTACTGGTGATTTTCAGCAATTCGTTGATATAAATCAAAAATAGGGTTGGGGACAATACTGACCCTTGAGGCATACCAGCGTTAATTAGCTTAGATTCAGACGAAAATCCATCTAAGGGGACCGAAATGTATCAGTTGGATAGAAAATTTAGAATCAGCTGCACATCATTGAGATGAAAACCATACGCAACGAGCTTGTTGCCTTGGAGCAATGCCTTGGAGACGTCTAAAGCGATAATGTATGTTTCACAACATTTATTGTGTTGAAAAAGAAACACACCCATAAGAACATTTTTTTTAATTTTATAATTAAGAGCATTTAAAGCAAAGGAAATTAATTCATCTTATACCTTTGTCTTTTATTGACCATCCTACTATCAAACTACATTCAAAGATTTTCAAAAAATTTGTATTACTTCGGTCTGAAAGACCTAAGTATTACATTCATGAGCTAACAGTGAAATTCTTACCCCCACTTTTTTGCAGTGTTGCAAAACGAAAAAAAAAATCGTAACGTTATGCGTTTCGTTTTTATAACAGTATATTTATTTTTTCGGTACGTTATTTCGTTATGAAACAGAAAAATATTATATTTTATTATGTTATAACGTTATAATTACGTTATTTTAAAATTAAATGTAATGTTTAACAGATTAGTTTTAAACATTACAATTTAATTTTAAAATAACGTAACTATAAAATTTGACTCATTTCAAATTCTTTAATTTTAATAACGACACCTTTTATTATTCACTATTGTTATATATAAAAAATAATTAAAAAACAATAATTTTAAAATTTTTAAGTATATATATTTTTTATAATTCACACTACTATAGTTTTGATCTCGTGGAGATCATCGACGGGCGTAGATATGTAACTGACGTAATTAAAATTAAAGAATTATACAATGGATTATTCACGTCACTCCGACGAATATTTTGAAATCATTTCATATTAAAAATAATTAATTTTTACCAAAACTAAGCAATCTTATCAGGAGTTTTCACAAATCTGATAGTTTGTTTATAACTATTAGAGTTGCTTTTAATAGATCTTCAGATTGATTTCTCGGCCAGCATAAAAATATTCTTTCTTAAAATTATTCAAAATACCTGTGATGCAAAACGGCTACTACAGACTTGAAATTATTTAAAATAAACTTAAAATTGTACAACATTTTATGCCCGAGTCGGTAACTTAAACTTAACGTAAAGTACAAATGTATGAAAATGCACTAGAGCATTTATAGTCGTTAACGCAAACTTAACGTTAACTTAACGTAAAGTTCATTTCATTCTATCTTAAAGATTTTGTTAAGGATTTTTGACGTTTGGTATAAAAACTGAAGAAAAGTAATATTTAATTGCAAGTGTCCATAAAAATAAAATTTTATTTTTTAAAAAATGCAAAGGATATAAAAAGAGCGAGCAGAAAATTAATATGAAAATAAATCTTTTTATTTTTAAATTTTGTATCAAATGTACATATGTTTCGAATTTTATTATTTTAAATTTTGATTTTAAAATCAGTTTATTACTTTTAAAGAATTGATTGATTTGTAACATTGATTACAAAACCATAATTAATATCAGATCAAACGTCAATGAATACGTAATTTCTTACCGACTATAAATCAAAATTTTTAGATATCTTAAGTTATGGTTAAGTTAAAGTTAACGTTAAGTTAACGTTACCGACTATAAATCGGGCATTAGAACTACCAAAATCTGTAGTTTAAGCGTCCGCAAAAATTGATAAAGAGTTGTTTTCATATACATAATTATAAAAAAAGTCACCCGAAAAACGAAATAAAATATTGAGTTATCGTTACGTTTTACGTTATTGTAACGTAGTTTAATTTTTAAAACGTTATGAACGTAATTATTACTCATAACGCTATTTCATTTCGTTATTTCGTTTTTGCGTTACGTTACGAGTAACGTTTTGCAACACTGCTTTTTTGGCATTTTTCGACGTTTTAAGACCTACTGATTCTAAACAAGCAAAAAAAAATGTATATCTGTCTGCCGGCCGGCCGGCCGTCACAACCTACGGAATCTAGAAAGCCGCTGGAGAGATTTCAAAATTTTTTTTTTCTGAAAAAAGGTTTACTCAATGGTAAGAGCCGAAAGGACGATGTGTTCGATAACTGTACCGGAAGTGTGTCGAAAAAATCGTCAAGTGTGTCAAAACAAGGAAATTTGCATATTTTTTGCTTAAAAAACTTTCATTTTAAGTGATTACGAGTAGGAACATTGAATTTGGAGAAATCTTGATGGTCGAGATTGGTATGTGAGATCGAAAACTAAATTATTGCATTATAAGTTTGTCAAAAAAATAATGTCAAGTGTGTCAAAAGAAAGATTTTTATTTATTTTTTTACCCAATTTTTTGGAAAAAATAAAATTAATTATTTTGTATGGCATGAAATTTTATCATTATTATAGAGAATTATGGCATCATAAGTTTGTCATTAAAATGTTATCAAGTGTGTCAAAGGCAAGATTTTTATTTATTTTTTTATACAATTTTATGGAAAAAAATAAAATTAATTATTTGTATGACAAGAAATTTTATTATTATTATAGAGAATTGTGGCATAATAAGTTTGTCAAAAAAATGTTGTCAAGTGTGTCAAAAAATGATTTCATTTATTTTTTGAGCCAATTTTTTGGAAAAAAAATTTTGCTGTTTTTATGAGTAAATGTAAGTGAAAATGAAATTTGACATTGAAAATTTTGAATTTGTTATAGTTTTTGAAATAGTTTTGGAATTTTCAAAAAAGTTTGTATTTTTGATTTTGGAATAATTTTTGCAATATTTTTAGAATTTCGGAAAAAGCTTTAATTTTTGTTTTTGTTATAATTTTTGTAATATTTTTAGAATATTGAAAAAAAAATAGAATTCTTTTATATATAATTTTAAATTTTGAAAAAAGTTTCAATTTTTGATTTTGTAAGAATTTTTGGAATATTTTTAGAATTTTGAAAAACTTTAAACTTTTGATTGTAGTATAACTTTTGGAATTTTGATAAAAGTTTCAATCTTTGCAATATTTTTAGGATTTTGGAAATAGTTTGAATATTTGATATTGTTATAATTTTTGCAATATTTTTAGAATTTAAAAAAAAATAGAATTTATATATATTTTTAGAATTGAGAAAGAAATTTCAATTTATGATTTTGAAAAAATTTTTGGAATATATTTAGAATTTTAAAAAATTTAAAATTTTTAATTTTATTATAATTTTTGGAATTTCGAAAAAAGTTTCAATTTTTGATATTGTTATAACTTCTGCAATATTTTTAGAATTGTGGAAAAAGTTTTTTGAATTTTTAAGAATTTTGGAAATATTATTAGAATTTAGAAAAAATCTCAATATTTGATTTTATTCTAATTTTGTAATATTATTAGAATTTTCAAAAAAAATAGAATTTTAAATTTTATATATTTTTTTAGAATTTTGGAAAAAAGTTTCAATTTTCGATTTTGTAAGAATATTTGGAATATTTTTAGAATTTTAAAAAATTTTAAATTTTTGATTTTATTATAATTTTTATAATTTTGGAAAAAGTTTCAATTTTTGATATTGTTATAATTTTTGCAATATTTTTAGAATTTTGGAAAAATTTTGAATTTTTGAATTTTCGGAATATTATTAGAATATAGATAAAGTTTAAATATTTGATTTTATTCTAATTTTTGGAATATTTTTAGAATTTTTATAAAAAGATAGAATTTTAAATTTTATATATACATTTTAGAATTTTGAAAAAAGTTTCAATTTTTGATTTTGTAAGAATTTTTGGAATATTTTTGGAATTTTGAAAGAAATATGAATTTGTGATTTTGAAATATTTTCTCGAAACGCTAAATATAGAGGTTTTTAAGTAGTTTGCTGATAGTATAATCTTTTCACTAAATTATGTTAACTTATGATCTGTTATAATTTTCCGACAACGTATTGATGTTTCGTGTCAGTTTTGTAATACATATCTAAACAGAGATAAAAATACATGTACTTTAACAAAAAGTTATGTTTGATATACATCGCTGCCCAGAAGTAAAAAGCATGTCCACATAAAAGCTTTCTCCGAAAAACCTATCAAAATCCCTAACCCAGACCGAAGTCTAGATATCTCAGAGCTTGAGATTTCAGCTCCTCCATATTTTCTATTTGTTTTGTCCATAAAAAGTTTAGTAAATTTTTAAATCTTTCAAATTTTAAGTCGATTCCAATGATAACATCACCTCGTTATTCTTATTTCAACTGCAAATGGAACGTATTCATGCTTTAACTGCTTGTACATTTTAACGACAAAAATATTGCAAGTTCGCAACTAACTCCATTAAAATAAAATCTACTTTCAATAAATGTCATTTCCGCTTTCCTTCATTGACTTTGTTTGTTTTTTATTCGCTTAACCATAAAAGCACGTCCACTCGTAATGTTATTAGTTCATTTAATTTATTTTCGATTGCATTGAAATTTTGTAATTGAACCGAATAGATTTTCTTTCTTGTATAGTTTGTATCCGGGATTAAGAAATAATTGAACATATTTCGTATTGTGTTTAGCTTTAGATAAAAAATACGTTTCAGCTAATTGAGTTTTTGTTTGTTTTACCGTCAATCTAAATTTTGAGTGCACTAAAAGTAAGATTAAAAGTTTTCTGGTTTTTAAAAGTAAAACTTGTTTTCAACTATAGTAATTAAGTTTCAGCATTTGTTAAATCTAGCTATATCGATTTCAACGAAATTGATGAAGCTCGATTTAATTTTAAAATTAACATCAAAATATTGTTAGATTAATTTGCTTATCTAATCTCAACTTATAAGCATTATGTTGGTTCATATACTTGACCAAGCAAAT
This sequence comes from Diogma glabrata, assembly GCA_963693315.1. NCBI lineage: Eukaryota > Metazoa > Arthropoda > Insecta > Diptera > Cylindrotomidae > Diogma > Diogma glabrata. The sequence goes on along the minus strand of OY856187.1, from coordinate 31,620,053 downwards.
TATATACACAACCTCTATCAAGGTACCTTAACCCTATGGTTCACTTTGCAATTTGGTCCAGTGATAGAACTCAGTAAATACAGTGATCCATGCATGGCACTATAATGGCAAGGTTTACAATCTAGCAAGGTCCTAAATGGCAATTGATCCTATGACGAAGTCTAAGACCCCTAGTGTGGAACCCCGGATACCGGGAATTCTCAAGTTATAATCAAACCTTTACCACATGACAGGGTTGTGGTTGCTTCCTAATTAAAATAAAATACTTTATGAATAAATAATATATAAAAAAGATGTTGAGAGCGATGCTTCGATTCGAGTATCGAGTGAAGAAGACAGGCAGGATGTCGGATGAATAACAAAGGCTGTTTGCAAATGTTTTGATTATTTTTCGGAATAAATTAGCTCAGAAAAAAATAATTGTGTTGATAATTAGCCGGAATACATAGAGCTTGCTGGCGGATATTATGGAGTATTCGTTGGTGATGCCACGCTATTACTTACTCAAAGAAGAGAATGTGCTCTGTCAAGAATAGAGTAATGCAGTATGTAAGTAATATGCCTCTTGCTGAAATTATAACAACCACTTTTTGGGTTTTTTCGTTAAATTAAAAAAATATTTTTTGTTATTATTTTACTTTTATTTGCTACATCTGTCTGATCCAGAAATATTACCATTTTACATTAAAAAAATTAAAACAAGCCCATCAACCTCTCAGAATGCACATTGTTGTGGGACCTCGGTCTTAAAAGATATTTACGTGTTGTTGTGACACATATTGTCTAAGGTCTAAGTTCCAAAATAATACGTTGGTTCCAACAAATTAACATAAAACCCAAGCTGAATATGGAGCTTCAGTTTGTGGCCTAAAACAAACCATCTATCTGCTCAGATATTGCACACAAAATTACAGAAAGTTGTTTACCTTATTGCTACAAGTGAATAAAAAATAGGGCAAGACAGATATAAATACAATTTTTGACGAGTAGAACGTCCAACGAACACACCGACTTCTTAAATAATTCTCAGTGTTATTCGATACGTTTGAAAAGAAAGTTTGTTCATAACATCAAAACTCCATTTCATTATATATAAATATTAAGATTCTGACACTATCCTTAAGGCTGTTTTACACGGACCAGTTTTTTGTCCAGAAAAGTATTCATTTTTGTCTCCAGTCAAAAATGGACATTTTTATTACATTTTTCTATCCAGTTTTTTCTCTGTTTTACACACAACCAGTTTAAACTGACTTCGCGCATGCGCCTATTTGACAATGTTGACAACATAACCTTTGTGTTTATGTAGGTTACAAGAACTGTTTTGTTTTGTTTAAATCTACGAAGGTAAAATAAATTCTACGAAGATAAAATAAATAATAAATCGTAATAAATCGTAATAATAAATCGTCACTAGAGCTGACAGCTGCGCAGACACGAATGGTTATAGTACACTTACTGCGCATAAACTGTTGTAAAAATGAAGAAAAAATAGAGCATGCTCTATTTTTTGCTCAGAAACTGGATGTATGTCATTGGGCTACAGCTGCGCAGACGGCTACTGCGCATAAAATGAATATGAAACTGAACATAAATTAGAGCTAGGTAGCTTCATTTTTTGCTTAAAATGTCCATTTTTGACTGGATACAAATATGAATACTTTTCTGGACAAAAAACTGGTCCGTGTAAAACAGCCTTTATGTATAATTGAAACCTTCCTCAATTAAATACAGAGGATATACAAATTTAAATAAAATAAAGTTTCATATAATACAGCGTTTCTAAGCCCGGAGCAGGTAGTATCTTTTTTATCAAAGGTGTCGTTGGAAACCGTTAGCTTGTGCCAAATTTCAGAGTGAAAACTCATTATTACTAAACCTATATTATTAAACAAAATTTAAGAATTTACAATCCAGTAAACTGATTCAACACCATTTAGATTTACACTGGCGTGTAGTCAAAGTTTGCTGACATAAAGTTAAGAATAAAAATAAATCCAAGTAACGTAACGTAACCAGTGGAGTTATTAAAATTTCGTTTGAAATATGGTGCAAGAGATGGAGCAAATATTGTTCCGTTTAGTTTTGCATATAGCTCAAAATCATCGACATAGTCCTATATTCAAAGTTACAGGAAGATTGATTGATTGATTGATTTATATATACTAGAAGGGCCCGGCGAGTTTTTGCGTAGACATTTTGTTGACGTAGAAACAATGATTTCAAACAGTGGTAATGAAAAATGCTAGCATATAATTTTTAATTTTTCTTTTTAAATATATGAATGAAAAATAATCAGAACTCTAGCTGGTCAGTTCGGATATATAAAAAATTAGCGATCAAATAAGTTAGAGATCAAATAAGCTTACTTGAAAACTTATTTGATCGCTAATTTGTCATATATCCGAACTGATCAGCTAGAGTTCTGATTATTTTTCATTCATATATTTAAAAAGAAAAATTAAAAATTATATGCTAGCATTTCTCATTACCACTTTTTGAAATCATTGCTTCTACGTCAACAAAATGTCTACGCAAAAACTTTATTTATAAGCGTAGCGAAGCATGCCGGGCCCTCCTAGTATAAGAAAAATTTGCTGTCTCTAATAATATTTAAAAACAAAGAAAAATAATACGTTTATCCCCCCCCCCCCTTCCCCCCAAAAGCATTTCATAAACTAAATTTTCTGTACAACGTTTTTATTTAGCGTATTAATATATAAGATTTAGCAATATGCTATTAAATTTACATTTTTTACATGTACATTTAAAATTAAAATATATTTTTTATTCGCCTATATATTAAAGTGTTACTTTATTACTGTGATTTGCGGCTTTAAAGTATCACTTTTCAACTATTTATTTTGTCGTCATAGCTACGTCCAAAAAAGTAAAAAGCATTTGTATTTGTTTAAATTCTATGAAAAATAAATTTTTTTATCAAAGCAACCCGCAAATTCAAAATTTCATTTTCCAATTAAAATAGTTGTTATCATTTGTTGTCATAGAATTCGGAAAAAATAATAAATATTTTTTCAAAGGTTACTTGTTCCACATATTTTTATTTTAAAATTTATGAAAATAAAAATGAAGATAAATAATTTTAAATTAGAATAAACAACTTTTCTTAAAATATTTTGCTTGCGGCGAATAAAAAATAGTATATGATGCACGGACGTAAGCTATTTTGGACTTAATGTGGGTGCAAATCTCGGCTAGCGCCTCGATTTGCAAACTCCACATCCGTCCAAAATCTTTAGCTTTACGTCCTAGCATCATAATGTACTATTATAATCTATATATAAATACGCAAGCATAATTTTTGCGGTACAATTTTAAAATATTTGCTCCATTATAAGTGTGGCAATATGTATATCGTAGGATAGGTGAGTAGTAGATGTGTCGAAAAATGTCGCCCCCCCCCCCCAAAAGCATTTCATAAACTAAATTTCCTTATTTCGAAAATCATAAAAATAATAACTGAAAATATAAGAAAAATTTGCTGTCTCTAATAATATTTAAAAACAAAGAAAAATAATACGTTTAACCCCCCCAAAAGCATTTCATAAACTAAATTTTCTTATTTCGAAAATCATAAAAATAATAATAATTGAAAATATAAGAAAAATTTGCTGTCTCTAATAATATTTAAAAACAATGAAAAATAATACGTTTATCCCCCCAAAAGGATTTCATAAACTAAATTTTCTTATTTCGAAAATCATAAAAATAATAATAACTGAAAATATAAGAAAAATTTGCTGTCTCTAATAATATTTAAAAACAAAGAAAAATAATACGTTTATCCCCCCCAAAAGCATTTCATCAACTAAATTTTATTTCGAAAATCATAAAATAATAATAACTGAAAATATAAGAAAAATTTGCTGTCTCTAATAATATTTAAAAACAAAGAAAAATAATACGTTTATCCCCCCCAAAAGCATTTCATAAACTAAATTTTCTTATTTCGTTTTTGTTGTTTCGTGTTTTTTTTTTCTCTTAAGGCAAGCTACAGACCTTCAATCAATTGAAAACGAAAATAAACGAAATAAAATTTAGGGGATTTTTATACAAAATTTTATTTCGCTTGTTTTCGTTTGTTTTCGTTTTCGAATTGATTGACAAATTGATTGAAGGTCTGTAGCCTGCTTATCGTTTTTGTGAAAAAAAAAATATGTACTTGGGCAATTCAATTTTCAGATTGTATGTGGGAGGCCGTTGAATTCAAAAATACATTTTAATTCGTCTATAACTTTTTTATTTATGATCCGAAAAATCCCAAAAATCTTTCAAATCTAAGTTACACTAATAGTAGGGGAGCCCGGGATGCTAAATTTGCAGTTACAAGTGCGTCATAGGGACTAATTGGATTGTGAAGTCTACGTTCTAAAATGAAAAAAAGTTTATGTCAAGTTTTCTATTTTAGTGGGGAGGAGAGCGTGTAAGACTTTTTAAAAATGTAAAAAAAAACAGTCACATAAAAATACTCGAGCGCGTCAGATATTCATAGAGTATATGCGCTTTGTCTTTCTGATAACCGATACATATAAATCTGACGATTAACTAAAGGGAGGAGGGCGTATAGAGAAGTGGAAAAACAAAAAAAAAAAAGTTATTCGAGCGTGTCAGATATTCAAGGTTTATGTAAAGTGAACTCGGAAAAGTGTCCTATTTAAATGACTGACGATTTAAACAAGACCAATAGTCATGGCTGATTTTGAAAAATGTAAAAATAAAATGTGACCTTGAGATATTCGAGCGCGTCAGATTTTTATGCAGGGGGATCAACTTGATGTCTTCGTCCTCCAGGATGATAATCTGACAATTATATGGAGGGGTACTGTTCGTCTGACAATTTTAAAGTGACAATTATTTGTCGTTTCTATTTTTCATTACTGCATGTAATACAAAAAATATGTACACATATGTCTATACAAAATTTGATCATTTATTATTATAAAAGTAGGTACAAAATATTAATAAAAAAAATTAATCTTCATCCTCACATCCTCATAGTCATACACTTTTTTAAAGTTTCTAGTGTAAACTTTTTGATTCTATCACCAGTTTCTTTTTCACAAAATACACATTTTACACTTACATCACTCATTATTGTAATGGATATAAAACTGATCGCACACCATTGTCTGTTCTTATTTTATCTGATACAGCTTCATTCAGTCTCGTACTTTGATAACGATTACTTAAATAACATAAGATGTAAGCAACAACCACTGTAATGATGGCAATAAACAAGCTGGAATTTTGACAAATTAATCTGCAACAAAGCATTCGTAGGACAAACAAAGACAAAGGTCCTAGAACCATCTGAGTAGAGCATTAAAAGCTTGCGATGAAGCCGATTGCGATCTGAAAAATTTTAGTCGTGAATAAAAGAAAAAGTCTTACGAAAAACACAGTGAATCGAATGAAACCATCACAAAGGATGCTTCATTAATAAGGGAAATTTGGAAGAATATCTGACAGATTTTTCCGTGTCAACTGATGACACAGTACAGTACCTCAAACTGCCTTACAGCACTACAAACTGCTTTGCTACCGATCTGTTTCTAATATGATATCGGGCAGTGAGGCCAAAACGTTGTACATTTTCGTTTATCATTATTTTAATAAAAAAATAAGGAGGGGCCGAAATCTTACAGGTCTCAGATATCAAGACTTCGGTCTGGATTAAGGACTTTGATATAGTTTTCGGCAAAAAACTTTAAAGAGGACAAGGTTTTTAGTTTTGTGCAGCGATGTATATCAAACATAAAACACTTTGTGAAAGCACAAGTATTTTTAGGTAGATTTCATATAAAAATCTTCTTATTGCAATGTCCGTCATCTCGGAATTTCGGAAAAATGTTGCTGCCAAACGACTATAAATGATAAGCGGAGACGGAAAAACAAAAAACACGATATGAGGTATAACGGAATTTAGCGGTACACTCACGGTCGCAATTTTTGACCTACACCAAAAAAATTTTGTGTGTATGTTGCAGCAATTAATTTCTTGGATAAGCTCGCGAACTGGCCATAAAGAAGTACCATTTAAGCGGCTAGAGCCTTAAAACTCGAATAATCTAACGGCTGTTTGAAACATAATGTTAAATAGAAATATTGAATACTTGAACCTTTTTTATCATTTTTAGCGAGATGACAACCTTGGCTTTTTGGGTTCCTGGAAAATCAGCTGTTTAAAAATTTACTAAACATTGTTGTCCTTGATCTAGATGAAAATGGCCAAGTTTACATTTGTTAACTTTTGCACACGTAGATACAACATAAATATTTCCCAAAAAAAAATTATCCAAGTCCAGAGATTGCGACCCTGGGGCTGTTGAAACGAATACAAACGCAAGAGGCCATGCCTTCATCATTTTTGAGTTTATATTATTTAAACTCCTACTTTCTTTTAGATACACTTTTGATTTATAACCTCAGAGACTTTCAGCTTTCTAACCCAAGAAGTTCTAATGGAATTAGCTTTATACTATAAAAATGCACGACACTCTCACGCCATACAATTATAACAACAAATCCCTTACTTCTTAAATAATAAATAAATTTTCTTTTGTTTTTGTTTTTGTTTCAGTTTTTATTTTTTTATTTTTTTTCGCAAAAATTTAAATAAAAATAAAAACAAAGTTGAATTAATTTTTTTGAATTAAGGAATATTTTCTTTGGAAATTTTTAATCTGATATTGGAAATTTTGAATCTGATATTGATAACTCGCTTGCAAAAGTTTTCTTAAATTGATAGATATTTGTTTTGAGGTGTGAAAGTTTTTTGATAATTTTTGATTATAAATTATGTGTCAAGTTTTCCTACAATACCATCGTAAGTGCGACGTAGTTAGAACGTTAATTTGCTCTTTAGTGGATTTAATATGTTATTAAAAGTAGTTTTAATCAACTTAAATAAAACTGTTCCGAATCTGCATTGATAAAGTAAATTCGGTTAATGTATTTAATTTGGTTTGATAATTTTTTTGAATTATTCCGTTTCTAATTAAATTTTTTGTTTAAACTAATCTGACACATCGAATTCTATTTGTACACAAAACTGTCCGACGCCAAAATCTACCTATTTCTAGCGGATATACCGTCGCTTGGACTTTTTTTTATCTCTGTTTAGAAATTTATTACAAAACAAACACGAAATATTAATACGTCGCCGCAAAATTATAACAGATCATAACTTAATATAACTTAATGAAAATATGATACACCAAACTACTCGAAAACCTCTCCATTTAGAGTTTCAAGAAAATATAACAAAATCAAAAGAACAAACTTTTTTCAAAATTCCAAAAATTATAATAAAATCAAACATTTAAACTTTTTCAAAATTCAAAAAATATTCCGAAAATTCTGAAAAAATCAAAAATTGAATCTTTTTTTAAATGTCTTAAATTATTGCTAAATTTCTTAATTCACAAATTCAAAAATTCAAAATTTTTCCAAAATTTTAAAAATATTGCCAAAAATTATAACAAAATCAAAAATACAATCCTTTTTCAAAATGCCAGAAAACTTCAAAAAATTATAATAAAATCAAAAATTGAAACTTTTTCAAAAGACTAAAAATATTCCGAAAATTCTTGCAAAATCAAAAATACAAACTTCTTTCAAAATTCCAAACAAATGAGTAAAAAAAAATGAAAATAATTCTTTTGACACACTTGACAACATTTTTTTGACAAACTTATAATGCGATAATCTAGTTTTTGGTTTCACATACCAATCTCGACCATCAAGATTTCTCCAAATTCAATGTTCTTATTCGTCACTTAATATTCAATGTTCTTATTCGTCACTTCGTCAATCACTTAAAATGAACGCTTTTTAAGCAAAAAAAAACAAATTTATATGTGTTTTGACACACTTGACGATTTTTTTGACATACTTCCACCACACTTCTTACCATTGAGTATACCTATTTTTAGAAACAAAAAGTTTTCAAGATTTCGGCGGTTGTGACGGCCAGCCGGCAAACAGACATACTTTCTTTTTTGCTTTTTTAGAATCAGTCCTAAAACGAGCTTGTGCTCGAATATGGGTTTACCGATTTAAAATTCTTTTTGTTGTTTGAAATGGTGAAGTTTATAAAAATGTTACACTGACCTAAAATATTTATATTTTTAGATTTTTAATTATTCAAACATAGCGATTTAAAAAAAAATTGTTTTTGTTTCTCTGATTTATGTATTTTTTGAAGATTAATTGTTTTTCCAAAACATACTAAAATTACAGACAAGCGTTGCTTTTTGTTTTCGAGAAAAAGGCATTTGAATACATTTTTAATTTGAAATTTTTTAACTTCCCAGTATGGGAAGTTGTTTTTGGGTCGATTTTTGAAATCGGAATTTTTATGATATCTTTACGTTTCATGATCTTCTGAAGCGGTTTAGACTTTTTTTAGCTGGCAGTCTGTATGTGTGTGTGTGTATGTATGTATGTATGTTTTGCTGTATATGTAGACTAAATTTTATCCAACACTTTCTCAACAACGAATGCCTCGTAACGTAACTTAGAGCTCAGTCCTTTTCTACCGAAATTAAATCATTTTATTTTTAGTGGTTTCCAAAAAAATGAAAACCATCTCTTGCAAATATCATAAGAATAAATAATGATATCAAGGTCATTGACCTACCATATTGTTTGTCAACATGCCAGCCATTTATAACGACATTAGTATAAACAATTGCTATCTTCGTTTTTGAATTGTTTAAGAAAATGTGATAAAACTATGTGTTATATTCGTTACGAAAACTCATGAGATTTTGAGGAAACTTTTGTATGAAAATGAGCTGCAAACGCATCCACCCATACTGGAATATCTGACTTATTTTCAAAATTTGACAATGGGGTTAGGGGGTAGTGAGTTAATCGCCTGAAAAACTCTTTATTTTAAACTTCTTCAATTTTAAACACTCAGTTCTGACATTCAATTTTATTGAAACTTAATGCATTATTTTTTTGTAATGTTTATTGTAGTTTTGCAACTTCTGGTTTGTTTGTCATTTCCGGTCAATTATTTTTTTTTATTCTTTTAAGAATTTCACAACATTACAGCCTAAAGTTATAAAGTATTTTTGACGATTCTTTGATTAAACGTTTAAAAAAACATGACAAAGAACTAATTAGCTTTTGGGTTGTCTTATATACAAAGTGGTCGGTGTCTATTCAACAAAAGATGATTTTTTAACTGTCCTGATATGTTAGGTTATTGTGTACGATAGGATTTTCGATATCGATATTTTAATGATATTTTCACGTTTCAAGACCACTTGAAACTGTACAACTTCTACAATACAACTTCTTTTAGTTCGCATTCTGTAGGTGTGTATGTGTTGTATATATGTGAGTGTAATCCTATTTAAATGTAAATTATTACAATTGATTTATCGTATAAAAAATAAATAGTAATAATGTGTATTTGTGGCTAATCCCTAATTGAGCTAAAATTAATTGTTTGATGACTTTTTGGTTTAAGTCTTTTCTAATATTTAACTGCAATAAATACAAATAAAAAACGAAAAAATACAAAATAAATATTAAAACAAATTGGAAAAAAAAGTCAACAAAAAGTGAATATTAGCCCAATGAGGGTTTTTAAAGCCTTAAATACGCAAAATTAAGATTTATTTATCATACGACATATCAAATGTAATGGTTTTTTAAATAGAATTTGAATGTATACGTGTAGTGTGTAATCATATTTAAATTTAACAACATACTAACACTCAAACTGCAAACTAAAATAAGTTGTCTAGACCGATTCAGAAGGTATTGAAAGGTGAAGATATCATTAAAATGATCAATATAAAAAATGATCTCCAACACAACAACATATCCTTATGGTAAGATAAAAGGTCGGTATTTGTTTGATGAAGACACAAGACACCTCAAAAGCCACAAGAAGACACAAGACACCTCAAAAGCAAATTTGTTCTATCTCATGTTAACTAAAAAGTTTTACCAAAAATTCGGCAAAAACACTTAATAACTGTGGCTGTTGTTGTGATATATTTAAAAGAATAAGATAAAGTTTTTAACCGAAAGTGACAAGTTGCAAAACTACTATAAACATTACAAAAACCTTCACCGAAAAAAAAACGTTGGTAGAATCAACTAGAAAGCTTGTTTGATTTTGCGTCTAATACGAACGTGGTTATTTTAACCAATGTAGCATTATCAATTTATTTTAAAAAACGTAACAATTATCATTATTCAAATCAACCACGGCGTGATCAATTTTTCTTGTTCATATTTTTCAGTTCAGTTTGTTCATGTTTTTGTTTGAAAATTATTGTGTTTGTTAAAATAAAAAACTAGGAGAAAAGAAACTAATAAACAAAAGAATAGAAAAATAAAAAGTTTTTATATATTTTAACATGGCTGGTTTTATTTAACATTTTACTTTAGGAAATAATTTAGATGTGTTTAATTGATTTAAATAATTTTCATATTATTTGCATATAAAATTATGTGCGAAAGAAATTTTTCAGTTAATGTTATAACAAAAATATCGTTAATGAAACAGGCCCTTTCTATAATTAATTTTGGTGATTTAAAAAAGTTATTATATTTTTTTAATATTTTTTATTTGTCTTGTTTCATGTCCATTTATCGATATTTTAATTTAATTTTTCATAATAATGAGAAAATTATGGAAAATTAGTATAATTTTCTACACATAATTCAAATATTTAAATTTTTTGATTTCTGAATTTTGGTATTTTAAATCGTATCATTAAAAAAATGGCGAAAAAATGGACGCATCCTTTACAAACAAAATCACACTCATACATTTCCTATTTAGAACGTAAATATACGAACGCTAGCTTTATGCATAAAAATGTTTGTCGGGATTGATGCGAAATACATTCTTCTAATATAAAAAATTTCAAATATTATATTTACGAAAAAAACGAACCCATACTAACATCGATAGCAGCAAAACAAAGATGTACCAAACCAAAAGATTTAATACGGCGTATTGCTTGATTCTATCACAAACGTATTCAATATCACTATTTTTAGTCTAATTTTTAATTTACCACGTTTCTAGTCAATTGAAAATTAAATCATAATTAACTCAACTACAAACATGGTTAAATCAAATATGTTTGTGATACTTATAAAAAAATATATCAACAACGGTTAAATTGTTAATTTAAATACGGAGCGTTGGTTGATACAACCACTAACGTATTCAGTTCCCCAATTTTCACTTAATTTTCGATTAACAATGCAACATGTTTCAATCAAGCAAGATTTTTTCTTTCGGTGTTATACTCAAAGTTTTAACAAAATTAAACGTCAGGTTTGAGTGTTGTTATTGAAGTCTAAAAAAAACAGTTGTTCAACGAACCACAGACATCCTCCCTGACTTCTTTGCCAAATTTTGAAAATAGCTCATTCAAAATAGCATATTTTCCATATTCAAATAAACTTGGATTCGTTTGTAGCTCATTTTAATTCAAAAGTTTCATCAAGTTCTCATGCGTTTGCGTAATGAAAATAACACCTATTTTTCAAATTTTCTTAAAAACTCAAAAAGTAAGCAATCGTTTATACAAATGTTATTATAAATGTCTGACATGATGACAAACAAAATGGGAGGTAAATGGTCTTGATAGCATTATTTTTTCTCCTAATATTTGCAAGAGATGGTTTTCTGTTTTTTGGAAACCACTAAAAATAAATGAACTGATTTCATTAAAAAAAGGACTGGGCTGTAAGTTACGCCAGGATATATCGATTGTGATCATTAAAGTTGAAATCGGATCATCCGTTGTTGAGAAAGTGTTGCACAAATTTTTGTCCACATATGACACTACACACGCAAATACCCACACACACACATACATACTGGCAGCTAAAAATAGCCTAAACAGCTTCAGGAGGTCTTGAAACGTAAAGATATTACAAAAATTTCGATTTTGAAAATCGACCGAAAAACAATAACTTCTCATATCGGAAAGTTAATAAACAGTTGACCAGGCAATCTCCTCTCGAACCTCTGACCTTTTTGTCAAATTTAGAAAATAACTCAGGTTTTTGATATTCAAGTCAACCCGGATGCGTTTGCAGCTCATTTACATACCAAAGTTTAATCCAGGTATCATGCGTTTGCATAAAGAAAATAACACGTAGTTTTTTCACATTTTGTTAAAAATCTCATTAACTAAGATAGCAATTGTTTATACAAACCTCACTATAAATGTCTGACATGATGACAAACAATATGGAAGCTTCATGACCTTGATAGCATTATTTAATCTCATGATATTTGCAAGAGATGATTTTCATTTTTTTGGAAACCACTAAAAAACTGCTGATTTAATTTCGCTAGAAAAAAACTGGGCTCTAAGTTACAACAAGATACATCGATTGCGACCATTTTCGTTAAAATCGACCCATCCGTTGTTGCGAAAGCGTTGGGCAAAAATTCTCCACACAGCGATATACACACACATACAGACTGCCAGCTAAAAATAGTCTAAACAGCTTCAAGAGGTCATGAAACGTAAAGGTATCATAAAGATTCCGATATCGAAAATCGACCCAAAAACAATAACTTCCCATATCGGAAAGTTAAAAAGATGAATTGATTTTGTTTATCCTAACGATTACCAAAGTTTCAATCAAATCGGAAAAGATCGGGTTCAAATTTCTCATTTTATCGGCGTCTTGATTCCAATTTTGACGGTAACGATTAATACCCGACCAAGTCTGAAAACAAAAATGCTTAATAATGTATAGGACAAGTGGCCTTCATTGGGGGTCAAATCAGGCACCTTAGGGTTACAAGGCTACCTATAGCTAGAATAACCGACCTAGAAAGACGACAACCTAATGAGATAATAAATATTTAACTGATATCCAGGCTGCTCTAAAAGCTGTGTTAAACTACAAAGTTAAATGATGAATAGTGCCAACAATGCCTTAGGTCTTTTAATTATCTCAGCCTCAAGAACGGCATAATGTATTGCGTATGAATTTAGAAAAGTGTTTATTAGATTAAAATTATCTCAAACTGAAAATTATCTTAAAAGTTATAAGTAAATCATATTATGAAAATTCAATTAAATTAAATCGTTCAAATATCTAAACCTGAAAATAAAAACCTGTAAAGCAAGTCATACATTCAAGTCATGAAAATCAAATTAACTAAATTAATTGTTTTTCAATTTGAATGAATATTTCAAAAGAAATATTTCTCATAACATAATTCTTGGAAATAATTTAATTTGAGTAAGATGACATAATATCGTAAACTACACATTACACATTTTTTTAACTTGAGATTTGACAGTTGTGTTCGGTTGAATTTTGTCATCAATTTTTCAGCAACTTCCCAGAATGGAATTAGTCTCAAATTTAAAAAACAAGTTTGTGGAACCTGTCTGTACGTGTTTCTAAAAGTTTTAGACCATACAACATAATAAAACTGAAAAAAAAATCAATTTTTAAATATTATTTTTTAATTGTTTTAACATTATAGTTGAGTCTATAGTTTGGCGGCCGACTGTAGGTAGTAATTCACTTTAGCTCCGAGCTAAATACAGTTTTTTTTCGGCAAACGTTTAAATTTTTTATAAATATGAAATTAATTCATCAAAATTTTTATAAATATGATTTATTACCATTATAATTACGTCTCAAAAGTAAAAAAATTCAAATATGTATAAATAATAGTACATTATTTAATTAGGAGCTAAAGTGATACTTTTTGTGTTGAGTCTATAGTTTTTACAAAAAGTCACTTTAGCTCCGAATTAAATACACTATTTTTTCGGCAAACGTTTAAATTTTTTATAAATATGAAATTAATACATCAAACTTTTTATAAATATGAATTTGTATCGTCATAATTACTTCCAAAAAAGAGAAAAAAATGTTTAAATTTGTATGAATAAAATTTTTTTATAAAGCAGCCTTTTCAACATTTCATAATATGAGAATCAACTTATTTTTTGTTGTCATGGTTATACAATATATTTGAAAAAATAACAAACTAACAAATAACAAATGCTACTTTACAGCCTCCGTAATATAAAATAAAAATGGCGTTACCTTTACTGCTAAGACGTTACTTTTGCTGTCAGGCTAAAAAGTAAGACTTTAGCTAACTCCCTAGCGGCAGTAAAGTTAAACTTTACAGCCGTTTTCCGAAAAAAATTTTTTGTCAAAGCAAGCTCCAATTCAAAATTTCATTATCCATAATCCAATCAAACTATTTGTTATGTTTTGTATTATGCAATAATACAAAATTTCATAATCCAATCAGCAGATTATTTCTTATTTTTTGTTGTCATAGTTACACAATTTGTTTGATAAAATAACAAAAGTTACTTTACTGTCGCCGTAAAAATAAAATAAAAATGGCATTACTTTACAGCCGCTTTGATAAGTAAAAAAAGTAAGACTTTAACTAACTCCCTAGCGGCAGTAAAGTTAAACTTTAGAGCCTTTTGCCGAAAAAAATTTTTTGTTTATTAAATTTCAACTAAGAAATTTAATACAGATTCTGCAATGACCAAATTTTAAATATTGTGTTGTAAAATATTTTATTATTTTTTATGAAATAATATTTTCTGTTTGAGGAAATATTATGAATATTTTAATTGAGGAAATATTAAGAATATTAATTGTTTGAGAATTATGCTATGAAAATGATAATAGGAAACGAGTTATATTTTTAGAAGATAAGTATATAGAGGTTATGTTATTTTAAGAAAAGACAGCATTAAATATGGAGTATTAAGTATACAGTGTTAAGTATTAAAGTAACGATCTCTATTGTTCTCTAATGAATCAGGCTCGAGATATAATTATTAAGTTAAGTTATAATCAGCTGTTGTTTTATTCATCATCATCATCTACGAAGTGGAATTATTAGAGAAGGCTTAACGGTCATTGTCTTGACCAAGAATGAATCCGTCAGGTCATCCGTTTCTCTAGCTCCTCTTCAATAAAAGAAAATCTAGCATCAGTTTAATATCACTGGTATGGATACCAGAGCACAGTGGAAATATCGGGAGCAAAATAGTTAATGAGTAAGCAAAGAGCTCCGTTTTGAATCAAAGATTGGTATATTGAAAGGTGGGATAAGCCGAGCAGGTTCTTCTCTGATCCAGTAACGCTTATTATATGTAAACAGAACGGCGCAAGGTCTCCAAGATGTTCACTCCAGAGGTGAGCCAGAAAACCACTGGATTTCTTTAAAATTTGACCCAATCAGACAACAGACGTATAGTGAACAGTAGACGAATGGGGAATGGTGAATTAATACGTGGTTAGGCTAAAGGTATGATCCAACATACCAAAGCAGACCAATGGGCTTTAGTTTTTTTTTTCAAAATTATATTCAGCTCTTCATGTTTAGAAGATGATATAAAAGTTTCAGTAGTCTCCATGTCAGATTATGACTTTATATTCGCCTCAACAAAAAAACAATTTTTTTATAAAACATTTTTTTAGAAGAAAACGTCTTCTGTGCACTAAAAAATAACTTCTCTTGGCGCAGTTTAGATAGAAATCTAAGTGGAAGGTAAGTTTGTAGTATTATTAAAAGCAGTTTCTTTGAATTCTTTTTAATTGTTTTAATTTCACTCACATTGTAAAGAAAGACATAATTTATAAACAAACAATAAATCTCTTTTTATTTAAAAAAAAATCATAAACATTTTATCATTCTATAATTATTTATAACTCACTTTGGATATTTTTAAAATAATTAGATGCATATTACAATTATTATAGTAACTACAATATAATAATTTTTTGATGATAATTATATTAGTGTTCATAAATTTTACATGCTAATCTTAATTGCTAAAGATATTCTTCATACAAACATAATTATTACTTCTAAAATTTAAGATTACACTATAATGTTTTACAATACTTTAATTGGACATAAAAATATATGTTTTAATCCTATTTATCTTTTATTGCACAAAAATATATATTTAATTTTATTTTTTTCTAATTAAAATATTTACAATATGTACGCCAGATTTTGGTCAAAATAAATTAATTATTTTTTTAAATTTATAATAAAAAACTTGATCTCAAAAAATTTTTTGATTTTATTTTAAAAATAGGACGGATTCATCATTTAGTTATTATTTGAGATTCATTGTTTGAAAATTTGGTTTGAAAGTGTCGCAACAAAACTTGACTGGATATGTGTATGATTACTTTGAAGCACTCGTTTAAAATGAATAACGTTGAGAACCACTTTCATCAATTATGGACTACTGTTATTTTATAAATCTTATAACTCTTAAGCTTATAATGTAATATTATGACTGGTATTTTTTTTTAAAAAAATTATGGGTATAAAATGACTCAAAAATATGTCATTATAGTGGAGTCGTTGGTAGATCGTTTGTTAGATTTTATAAAAATTTGGCTAAAATTACGCAAAAATATTGAAGTTAATTGCACAAGGTGGTAATTTTCAAATCCACCATTTTGCATAACAATGGTAAATCATTCAAATGTAAATGCACATGCAAAACCATATTTTAAATATAATTAAAACTGTTTGCCGTTGGCAATTGGCGTAAGTTTTCAAATAACATAATGTCAATCTCTTGTTACTCTACGCAAATAACTTATTTAATAAGTTTAATAAAAAATTAAAGAAAACAAAGTTTTTTTAATAATTTTACTGTTACTCTATATATATTTCAGCTTGTTAGGCCACGTTAGGCATTACTCCAGAAGGTGGCCTAACTAGCTGAAATATATATAGAGTAACAGTAAAATTATAAAAAAACTTTGTTTTCTTTAATTTTTTATTAAACTTATTAAATAAGTTATTTGCGTAAAGTAACAAGAGATTGACATTATGATATTTTAAATATTTTTGCTTTCGCATACATACTAATGTGGACTTTGAAGTTCTTTCAGCCAAAAAAAAAGATGTACATCAAAAAAATTTTATATAATCAATTGTGCGCGTTCTTTGAGTCAAAAAAATTTTATGTATTTTTTGATATAAATCAATTTTTAGAAATTGTGATTTTTTGATAAATTTGCCTTCATCAAATAAATGTCAAGTTCTATCTGTCTGTACTATCAAATAAATGTCACAATAACGCCATTTCTTTGAATTTATCATCGTGGATAGTTTCTTGGGAATGTTAGACAGGTTTTATAATTAACATAAATTCTATGTAAAGTGTATAAGTATTTTGCGTTTACACAATTATTTTAATTTAAATTTAAATCGAGTTTAAATCTTGTTTTTTTTACCAATACAACGATAAAAAAATTATACGGTTTTGTCGATCTTTCAGACACGTTCAGAATTGATGGAATTCATAAAACTGAAAGAACTTTACATAAATGTGTCCTTCCTCACATTTTCTAAGATATTCAGAAAAATAGTAATTTTGTTTACATATTGTTATTTGCAGTTTTGTATTGACAAATTTTTCTTTTTCCCAAATTTGCAATTTTTGTGTTCTAAGATTTAATATTTATGCAATATTTATTCAAAATTGATGCTAAATCAATTAATTGTAGTAATGCAGTCGCCAATCACACCAATATAAAAGTTCAACCATTATAATTATAGACCGGGAGGCAGCGTTGCAAATGAAAAAGTCATTTGATGCCGGTTGATTTTTATTTATTATAATTAATTAACTCCAGCTGATGATAAATCTGGGGGTCAGCTCCTAAAGGAGTGGGGAGTGTGGTTGTGAAAGACTTTTAAACTGGTAAAAAAAACAAATTCCCAAAGCAATTTGATGCCGCTTCAAAATTACTATGGTTAAAAAGTTTTTTTTCCAGGTGTTTATCCCTACTGTAGCCTACAATTACCGATAGATTTTCATGAAACGTTGGTAAAAGCTTTCAAGTAACATGAGAAAGATTTTATCAGCTCTTGGAGTTCATTGGATCAAGGGTTGGAGGGTCCACCATACAACAGGCGTTTTGTAGAGATACTACTACGTCTACCTATCCAAATCAAAACACATATAATAAGTTATAAAGGAATTCCCGTGACGTAATTTCTTTTTATCAAAACAAAATAATAATAATTTATTAAACAACATTGCATATGTTTACAATTATAAGTAAGCAAAGTTTTATGAACTTTATGAATTATACATTACTCAAAGTGTGTCATCATATATCATGTTTCAAAACATTTAAACTAATTTTAAATAATTTTAAATAAAACAAAAGGTAAATAATTATGATGACACAGATTTTATTAAGGGGAAAATAATAAGTAATTAAATTGACATATATATTATATGTACATTTTGCTAGAACTGCATTTTCTAGCATAATTAATTTGAAATGAATATATTGATTGATTTAAGTGGGGATTAGGAAAATGAAAATGCAAATCCAAAAATTGTATAAAAGAAAGTTTTCGAACAAATAAAAACCAGAATCAGTTTGAATTTAAATAGTGTTTTACTTTCTCTGATCCTCCCGACGACCTAAGTTGACGCACGTCAAACGGATCTAACGGTTCTTTCCTTGGTGCAAAGTTGTTTCGGCAAACTGTATCATTGAAAAGCCGGACAGTTCTGGACTTACGGACGTATAGACGGGCAGTGTTTAAATATCTCTTGTGGTATATTTTACCACCAATAAAAGTTAAAGTTAAAGTTAGTCAATAAAAGTTTAAAGTAAATAATAAGTAATAAATACGCAGTCAGATCAAGGTAGTGCACAAATATCGTTTACTCACGATATAGAGAACGATCATAAGGTGTACACCCACCACAGTTTTTTCCACTGTTTTTATGTTTGTTGGGAGCATAAAACATTCGTTTGTGAATGAGTTTTGATCAAACTTTGGAAAAAGATGCAAATATGTATGGCAAGGAACTGATTGATTTTTGAGCGATAGTGAACAAAGTGGTGGGAGGTCTCCCAAATACCTGTTTTTTTTTAAAGCTTAATAACATCTGTACCTGATAATCGAATTGTATGAAACTTGATACATAAACATTTGGTACGGTTCACAAAAGTTCTGTATCCTAACTTCCGGTTTTTCATTTCCGGTAAAAAATTTTGGTACTCCCAACAAACATTGGAAAAATGGTGACACATTAAGCAGGTGTTCGGGAGGCCCCCCACCACTTATCTCAATATTGTCCAAAAACTAAACAGTTTTTTGTCATTTACGTCTCCATATTGTTTAAAAGTGTCAATAAAACTGATTAATGAATGAAGTCTGTATGCTCCCACCAAACTTTAAAAACCAAGTGTGAAAAGTCAGCAGTTGTATGGTAGACCCCCACCACTTTGATCAATGTGTCCCAAAAGAAGATAATTATTTTTCACTAATTGAAACTTTTTCCATAAGGTTCATCATAATCACTTCATTATTGTAGGCACTGAAAAAACTTCAAAAATTTACGAACTAAAATTTTTTACCGGAAACGAAAAACCGGAAGTTGGGATGCAGAACTGTTGTGGACCGTACCAAGTGTTTATGTACCAAGTTCCATACAATTCGATTATCGAATTGAATTCGATCAAGCTTTAAAAAAAACAGGTGTTTGGGGGACCCCCCACCACTTTGTTCACTATCGCTCAAAAACTAATCAGTTTCTTGTCATACGTATTTGCATCTTTTTCCAAAGTGTCGTCAAAATTCATTCCCGAACGAATGTTTTATGCTCCCAACAAACATAAAAACATTGTGGAAAAAACAACCTGTTGTATGGTGAACCCCCCAACCCTTTATCCAATGTGCTCCAAGAGCTGATAAAATCTTTCTAATTTTACTTGAAAGCTTTTACCAACGTTTCATGAAAATTGATAATTAATTGTAGGCTACAGTAGGGATAAACACCTGGAAAAAAACTTTTTAACCGGAAGTGTCAAACTGGAAGTTGGTATGCAGAAATATTGGAAACAGTACTAAAACTTTATATACCAAGTTTCCATAAGATCATATGTCGGAATTAGAAGCTATTAAAGATTTGAACTTAGAGGTGTTCGGGAGACCCCCGCCATTTTGTCAAAATTTAAAATGAATTCAGATTTTCCATTTTCAAGTGAACCTGGATCATTTGCCAAAGTTTCATCAATATCCTATGCAGAAAGGTCTTGACTATGTTACATTTTTATACTGACGTATACGAGGAGCTGACCTATAATCCCCCATCCGCCAATCAGTTGATCACTTTTTTTTCAATTGTTATGGTGTAAACATGCATCATACAAATTTTGAAGCGGCATCAAATTACTTTTGGAATTCGTTTTTTTTTACCAGTTTAAAACTCCACTACAACCACACCCCCCGCAAGTCTGACGGCTGACTCTTATTTTCTACATCACAAATAATTAATCTATCTATAAAAATTAAATTCAATCGGCATCAAATCACTAACCAAAATGCAACGTTGCCTCCCGGTTTATTATATTTTAAATTCAGTTTAAGAATGAGTCTGATGGACGATGAATGAGTTTGACGCAAAACCAGGACGCCATAATTAAATAAAATACAATAATTCTAAGCTATAACATTATATCTTAAACTGCCAAGGTGTTGTCACAGATATTTTAACATCTTGTTTATTTAAGAGATAAGGGATTCTTGTACTCATGTGAGTTGTAGTGGGTGTTCAATGAACGACCAAACTAAAATGTTTCGTGTAAAATATTTATATTTTATTTTATTTTATTCATCATTGTCATCTGAAAATAAAGTAAGTCTGTATCTTTAGAGGTCGAAGTGTCAAGGCTTTCGCTTGAGGGAAAGGCTTCATACAAATATAGTTCTTGGAAAAAAACTGATACGGGATATAGACTAGTGCCAATAACTTTTGGTAAGAAAAAAAATTAGTAACAACATGAAAATTATTACATAAAGAAGAAAATATTGCGCAAATGATGGGAAAAATAAATTAAAGGTGATCCGAGTTATGAGGGTGAAATGGGGTGAGCTTTAAGGGGTTGAAAATGGTTATTCACGATTTGCAGTGAAAATAGACCTTCTATCGAAAAAAGTATAACATAAAAATTGTTAATAATAAAAGGGTTCATAACTTTTGTCCAACCCATTTTTTCACATAGCCTAGAATTTTTATTGAAAAATAGATAAAACCGATAATAAACTTATTTTGGATTTTTGAGATCAATTAAACTCAAGTAAGTAAAGAAGTAATTGGAATATTTTCAATTCAAAGGTATGGTTTGAAGTTTCTCAGAAAAAAACTACAATTCACATTTTACGTGTTTCGGATCGGATTCGAACCTAATGTGAAATCAATAGCTGACACTTGGTCAATTTGTAGTTCTATATGTATTAACATTAGACTACATTAAAGGAATTTAAATTTATTTTGGATTTTTGAGATCAATTAAGCTCAAGTAAGTAAAGAAGTAATTGGAATATTTATATTGCCGGGCACTGACGAGGGTAGGTTCGAATCCGATCCGAAACACGTAAAATGTGAATTGTAGTTTTTTTCTGAGAAACTTCAAACCATACCTTTGAATTGAAAATATTCCAATTACTTCTTTACTTACTTGAGTTTAATTGATCTCAAAAATCCAAAATAAATTTAAATTCCTTTAATGTAGTCTAATGTTAATACATATAGAACTACAAATTGACCAAGTGTCAGCCATTGATTTCACATTGATTGGAAACAATCAATAATGACTATACAATCGTGACTTGGGATGTTAATTAGAATAGAAATGTTCCCCATTCTATGAATTCACACAAAGTATTGTCTAGAAATTTAATGCAAAAAATCCCATATAATGTAAAAGCATTTCCATAATATGGAGTCTAATGACAGTGGAAAAATTCAACTTAAGTAAAAAATAATTAAGTGATGAAGAAGTTTCAACTTTGAAATTGTCATCGCCTCAACGGCGTAATCGATAGCGTGTCTGCCCAAAGATTCGAGCCGGGCACTGACGAGGGTAGGTTCGAATCCGATCCGAAACACGTAAAATGTGAATTGTAGTTTTTTTCTGAGAAACTTCAAACCATACCTTTGAATTGAAAATATTCCAATTACTTCTTTACTTACTTGAGTTTAATTGATCTCAAAAATCCAAAATAAATTTAAATTCCTTTAATGTAGTCTAATGTTAATACATATAGAACTACAAATTGACCAAGTGTCAGCCATTGATTTCACATTGATTGGAAACAATCAATAATGACTATACAATCGTGACTTGGGATGTTAATTAGAATAGAAATGTTCCCCATTCTATGAATTCACACAAAGTATTGTCTAGAAATTTAATGCAAAAAATCCCATGTAATGTAAAACCGATAATAAACTGTTTTTTCGTTTTTAATTTTTATCTCCCACAAAAAAAAATTTTTAACATGCTATTTGGTGGAAACTTACCTTTTTATGTCCCTAATACGCTGTTATTATTTTGAATCCAAATATTTACTTTTACGTTTAATTTTGATTTCAAACCAAAAAAGTTACCTCATTTTCACCCAAAAATCGGCATGTGCTGGAAACAGTTTTTCCAAAAAAAACAGTTAGTTATTTGGAGGGTTTTTTGTGAGCAATTAAGCTTAAGTACATATTGGAAGTCACTTGAATTTTGCAATTTATTGTTATTCTTTTAAACGTCATTTTTAAGAAATGCGAATAACTGAATAAACTTGATTTTAAAATAGTTATTTGTTTAACTAGGCAGCAAAGTAGTAGATTGACTGCCGCGGCTGATAGTTCATAGCCGAGCGAGCGAGGCTAGGAATTCAGCCAAGGCAGTCAATCTACCTTGCTGACGAGTTGAACATATAATTTTTTCTCCGATTAATTACAATGATATGTAATTTAATAATTATTACTTTAAAAATAAAGCAAAATTTTAAAAATGAAAAAAAAAATCGATTAAAAAATTTTTTTTTTTAATTGCAATATCTGTTTATTTCTATGAAGTCTAATTATTTTGCTGCCTAGGCAGCAAAGTACGTGCTTTGCTGCCTAGGCAGGAAAAGTGCCACTTTGCTGACTGAAATAAGTCCGCAAAATTTATATTTGCTGTCTATCGGAGAAAAACATATTTTTCAATCATTGTTCAAAATTTTTCATTATTTGTTAAAACTTACAGTTCAAATCCTTAAAAAATATAAATTTTTATTAAAATGAGAGGTGGAGTTTTTCCTGAAATTTTTTTGCCTTAGTTTTATTTTAATTTAACCCAATGAAATTCTCCAAAATGTAATGACATCATTCAATTTGACCAATCACATTTGAATTATACTAATAACAAATATTTATAGGTCAGGTCTACTGCGATATTAGTTAATTATCAAATAATTATGAAATAATTACCTGATATCGTAGTAGGCCAGAGGTATAATTCATAAAAAATATATAAAGAAATGAAAAATGGCAAAAAAATTTCAGTTGTAATTTCCCAAGGGCGGTGTGATAATTCGAAATAAATTTTTATCAAAAATTTCGAAAGCAAGTACATATATTGATAAAAGCACGAGGCTGTAGGCCGAGGACTATTATCAATACCACTTGCTTGAGGAATTTTCCAGAAAATTATGAGAATTTATCAACGAAACGAGGGGAATTCGTTTAGAAATTTTTTTGCCATTTTTCATTTCTTTTATATATTTTTTATGAATTATACATTGGCTACTAAGATATCAGTTAATTATTTCAAAATTAGGCTGATAATTTTTAATATCCCCGTAGGCCAGACGTATAACTATTTGCAAAAATTGTTTCGAATTATCACCGCCCTTTCGAATCATCACCTCCCTTACTACTGAGAAACTTCCAACCATACCATTGAATTGAAAAATTCCAATTGCTCCTTTACTTACTAGAGTTTAATTGATCTCAAAAATCCCCAATAAATTTTTTGTATTTTTTTTACACCATCTGAAATTAGACAATTGAACAAAAATAAAAATAACTGGTTTTTCTGAAAAAAAACTGTTTCCAGCACATGGGGATTTTCGGGTGAAAATGAGGTCACTCTTTTTAACCGACTTCAAAAAAGAAGGAGGTTCTGTGTTTCACTTGGTGTTTGTTTAATGTCTATTGATGTTTGTTCACCTATTTCTCAAAAATGGCTCATTCGGTTTTAATGATTTAAATTGTATTCTATTTAAGTATATGCCGAGATGGTCCCATATTTTTTTCTATGACGTAAAAAAATACCCGTTTTCTAGAAAAAAAACTGTGTTTTTTGACAAATGTTGATGTATGTTTGTTTACAGATTTCTCAAAAACGGCTCATACGATTTGGATAATTTAAATTGCATTCTTTTAAAATTGCCTTGGAGGTTAATCTGTATTTTTTCCTATGACGTGAAAAACATAGTTTTTCAGTAAATAGGTAAAAGCTATATTTTTAATGCCTGTTCACCGATTTCTCAAAAACGACTCATTCGATTTGGATGATTTAAATTGTATTCGATAAATGCCGAAGTGGTCCCATATTTTTTTCTATGATGCAAAAAATACCGTATTTCAGAAAATTTAATAAAATTTTATTTTTCTATATATATTCACCGATTTCTTATAAACGACTGATTTGATTTGAGTGGTTTTAATTGTATTCTATTTGGGTGGATTTCGAGAAAGTCTCGCATTTTTTCTGAGACGCGAAAAATATCGTTTTTCAGAAAATTGAAAAAATCTTTTTTTTTATGTATTTTCGTCGATTACCTCGAAACCGCTTATTGTATTTGGATGGTTTGAGCTGTTTTATATTACTTTAGATTCCGAGTTGATCCAATGTGATTTTCTATGATAGGAAATTTACCTTTTTTTCTCGAAAAATTGAAAAACCATTAATTACTTGATTGTCATTGATGAATACATTCCGAGACTTAGTTATTACTTCAAAAACGCCTTTTTAACTAAAGTTTAAACTAAAAATGGAAAAATAAAAAACTTTTAGAAAAAAAATAGAACCAACTTCAAAAAACACAAAAAAGTGAAAAATAACTCAATTGTTACTTTAGAGACAAAAATACAGCTAACTATTGATTTATTTAACTTAATTATATTCAACTACAGACAAAAAAAAATTATGGTTTTAAACAAAGTTATTATATTATAGAATTTATTTATTATTATAATTATTACAATTATTATAGTCTTTACAATAGTTATTATATTATAAAAGTTATTTGTAGCACAAAACTGTTCGAAGTCGGTGCCAAATTGAAGAAAAACTGACTAACATGTCATCGGATTGGCACCGATTTCCAACAGTTTTCTGCTACAAATAACTTTTATAATATAATAACTATTGTAACAACTATAATAATTGTAACAATTATAATAATAAAAAAATTCTATAATATAATAACTTTGTTTAAAACCGTAATTTTTTTTTTGTCTGTAGTTAAATATAATTAAATTAAATAAATCAATAGGTAGCTGTATTTTTGTCTCTAAAGTCACTATTGAGTTATTTTTCACTTTTTTATGTTTTTTGAAGTCGGTTCTAAATTAAACGTAAAAATAAATATTTTGATTCAAAAAAATTACAGCCGGACATAAAAAGGTAAGTTTCTACCAATTTGCGTGAAAAAAAAATTTTTTTTTGTGGGAGATAAAAATTAAACAAAAAAAACAATTGTTCTCGGTTATTCTATTTTTCACGAAAAATTCTAGGTTATGTAAAAAAAATGGTTTAAACAAAAGAAATAGATTCTTTTATTACCAACAACTTTTACTTTAAACTTTTTTCGATAACAGGTCTATTTTCGCTACAAATCGTGAGAAAATCATTTCATCCCTAAAAGCTCACACCATTTCACCCTCATGACTCGGATCACCTTTAATTTATTTTTCCATCATTTTGCCATTTTTAAGGTTTTGCCATTTGCACTGGCCTAATACGGTGGAATTTATTTTAGTTTTTATATAAACATATACGAAAAATAAATTTATGTTCGACTAAAACAAAGTGCTTTACTTTCTCCTCTTTTCCAAGATTTATCAATATCAAAGGACAAGACTTGAAGTTATAAAATATACAACTAAACCGTTGTTAGAATGTATCCCACCCCTCAACTTAAAAATTAGGTTAATTTAGGGATAATCATAACTTCATAATTTCTGTTATTTTTAAAAATGTCTTTTGCTTTTGTGGTTACTATCGTTAATATTTTAGTTTAATTCAATTCTTTCGCATTAGTGGAACCAAATTTCTTGGATGGTTGTGATATCTAATTCTCTAATCTAATATATGCTTCCTTTTTAAATTTTATTGGTTTAAATTATCAGATACAGCAACATAGATCGTCCAACGCAAACATAATTACTCAAAATGTTCAACAAATGATGTAGATTTATCCGCCATATTTAAAAAAAATACGTTTTTAAATTATTTTGATGAAATGTGCATTATTGTTACCTAAATAATTTGCACAATTTATCATAAACTTTTATCTGCAATAAATTGGAAGTACAATTATTGATTTATTGTAAATATAAGTTCAGAAATTTAAATTCAAGATCAAATTTTTTATAATATTTACAAATAAAAAATTAATTGGTTTAGAATTCTAATTAGTTTAGGGATAGTATTACTTAAAAAAATTATTTATTAAAATATTTGTTCCTAGTTTACATTATTTGTTGTAAATCGATTTTTATTGTTAGCCCATGATACTCGTAACTTTTCACGTTGTCAAGGGCCAGCATCTAGAATGGTCGTCTGAATCCGATGATTATCAATTGAAGTTTGATAATTACGTTGATGATTATTATGAATGTTTTGATGATTGTGATTTCCATTATTTTCAGCAAACGATGTTTGATGTATCTGAGTTAAGTAAAAATTGAATAAGTTAAAGAAAAATATTAGAATAGTTTTTGTTAGAGTTAGATTTAAAATTTTGTAAGCAACCTGACCACGTGTTACATCTCTAACACTTGTTAATTGATAATTACTTCTTGAACTCGGGCTGATGTTATTTGTTCGGGTACCTGGCGCACTGTGATATAATGAACGATCTTCTACTCGTCCTTTGGCATTACTTATACATCGGCATTTTTCCAAAGCGTTTTTGAACTCTCGACGAAATTTACCTACAATAAAAGAAAATTTATAATGATTGTTAATATCTATTAGCAAGAAGATTAAAAGCTTAAATTTCATTTTAAATTAATTCTTTTCCCCGAATTCCGATTAATATTGTCTTTTCTAATTTATATCTGAAATCAATTTTGCGTAAGCTTATAAACCCTGCTTTATTTAATTTAATAAATATTTTTTTCAATAAATAAAAATAGTACCTTAATGAAGAGTTATTAATTGAAGCCCTTTTTTGGTATTGAGCAAATGTTTAAAAAATAGTAAGAGACTAAAATTTCGACACGCTATTGCTTGCTCCAAGCAACAAATATTGATATAACACTATATCTGGGCTTTAATCAATGTGGAAGACAGTGTGTCTCATGATCAAGAAATCATGCTAGCTTGATTATTGGCACCCTAATTTTAGCTTTATCCGTGCAAATTTTTGTAAAAAAATTTCTTTTATCTTATAATGAAATATAGGCATTTCTCATATTTTATGTGATACGATTTGTTGTTTAGTTAAAACAGGGCCTTATTCACGAACACATAAATGTGAATGTTGACAATATTGTGAAGTTTGTATTGCATAACATTAAACGGTAACGGTAACGAGTTTCCGAAAATCGAATTTCACAATATTGTCTAAATTGAATTTAGACATAATTGTGAAATTCGTTTTTCGGAAAATCGTTACCGTTACCGTTTAATGTTATGCAATACAAACTTCACAATATTGTCAAAATTCACATATATGTCTTTGGGAATAGGGCCCAGTAAAATGTTTTGTGACACATATTGAAATTCCTTCTTCACAATGCATTACAATTACAATTAAGTTATATTATATGATATTAACACGTATTCGTATGCTTCTATTTACTATCGCACGCCATAATAATTGTAAAAAATAAAGTTATTTTTATAATTTACAAAAGCATAAATAATAAAATCACTGATTACAGATTTTACAATTAATTTTTTTATTATTATTATCACAAAAAACAAAAAAATGAAAAATAATACTTGTACAAAAAGGCAAATAGAATATTGGGTTGTAGTGTCGAATTTTCTTTTCAGATTTTCATTTAAATAAAAAATTTTATGTTATTTTTTAAGTAGGGTTTTAATTGAATTTACTGAATATAAAAATAAAATTAAAATAATTTCATCTGAAAAGAATATTTGAAGAGATATAGTAGGTTGATGTTTTAGATAAATGAAAGGAATCAAATAGAAATTTCTTTTTAATTAAATTAAATTTTAAATTCAGGAGATTGGACTTTCTTAAATAATTTTTTTTTGATTTTATTTATGAATTTTTTTTTCAGCTACCAGGTAATGTTGAGCAGTTGAAACTTGATCAAACGATTTAGAAAACTGAACTAGTGATGGGAGTAACGGCATGATTTAAACAATCGAAAAAATAGTAGTCATATTGTTGCCACAATTATATAATTTAAGAACAAAATCTAAAAAATTATGGTGCAAATTATGAAACTTTTTGCAATCCATACAATTTTAGAGCGATCTAGTTTCGAACCAATGAGAAAATTTTAAACTTAAAAAAGTGTATCATTCTCATCAGGGCTAGCCGACTAGATAAACTCTACCAAAAAATGTCAACGCTAATGAATATAAACCAAAAATTATGTTACAACTCTAGCGAAGTGTAAAAACAAAAAATTTACATAATCATAAATTTAATAGATTCAGGTTTAGTCAATTAATTTCTCTGGTGATCACTGTTTTGTTATACTCTAGACATTCTAGTATTGAATAACAAACTTGTATCGGTGAGAAGAAGATGACTAGTCTTCACTTGTGTCTATTGACACATGATCAACAATTAATTCAGTAAATTATTTGTGATATAACATCACCCCGATGGAAAATCTCCCATCAAGAATAATATAAGAACTGAATCTAAAAAATTATGGTGCAAATTATGAAACTTTTTGCAATCCATACAATTTTAGAGCGATCTAGTTTCGAACCAATGAGAAAATTTTAAACTTAAAAAAGTTTATCATTCTCATCAGGGCTAGCCGACTAGATAAACTCTACCAAAAAATGTCAACGCTAATGAATATAAACCATGGTGATGTTATATCACAAATAATTTACTGAATTAATTGTTGATCATGTGTCAATAGACACAAGTGAAGACTTGTCATCTTCTTCTCACCGATACAAGTTTGTTATTCAATACTAGAATGTCTAGAGTATAACAAAACAGTGATCACCAGAGAAATTAATTGACTAAACCTGAATCTATTAAATTTATGATTATGTAAATTTTTTGTTTTTACACTTCGCTAGAGTTGTGACCTAATTTTTGGTTTATATTCATTAGCGTTGACATTTTTTGGTAGAGTTTATCTAGTCGGCTAGCCCTGATGAGAATGATAAACTTTTGTAAGTTTAAAATTTTCTGATTGGTTCGAAACTAGATCGCTCTAAAATTGTATGGATTGCAAAAAGTTTCATAATTTGCACCATAATTTTTTAGATTCAGTTCTTATATTATTCTTTATGGGAGATTTTCCATCGGGGTGATGTTATATCACAAATAATTTACTGAATTAATTTTATAATTATTCGAAATAGATATTGGAAATGTTGTAAGTGAGTTTCATAAAAATCTTACTAATGCAATGTGCTTCATCTCAAAGTATCGAACAAAATGTAAGGTTCGTTTGAAACGATAAGCAAAGTAATTGAAAATGTCAAACTTCTGTACTGAAAAGTTCGTGAGTATAATTCCATTAAACAATTCTCCAAATACTGCCCTCCGTTTTTATGGACAAGCATGACGTATGAAAAGTGATGGTATTGTATTTTTAGTGTGTTTTACGTATTGTTACGATTACAGAAAAATCTAGACGATTACGGTCACTTCCAGGAAAAGAAAATCAACAAAACACAACAAATTAATGAAATGAATAGTGTTGTTGTTGTTGTACATATTCTTAGAATTAAGGTCTACATAAAACAAATGATTTTATGAATCAAATCAACGTAACGTAAAATAATCGAATATTCTAATATTTTCTCAAGGTTTCTAAAAAGTGACCGCGAAATTTCTAGAGATTAAGCAGAATGTATATAAGGAAATTACCTCTTGTAGTTTTTAATTAGCTTTATTTTAAACCTGCGATAGTGAAGTCAAAAATTATAAAAGTGATTTTTAAATTAGTTTTTGTGTAAAGTTATAAGTGTAATAAAGTTATAAGTGTTATTAAGTAGAAATATTTTGTGTATTATTTTGAACGTGGTGTACTAGAAATTTCTACAATAAACCGTTGGAGTTTCTGAAGCTGTTAAAAGAATATTCTAGCTAGGAATATTGTCTGCTGTATTGTTTTCCTGTTGTTGTGAACCAATTAAGGTGTTGAATACTTAATAAAACCTGGTGTTTGTGCTTACTAATTAGTGATCGAACTCAGAAAGAGATTGGGAATTACGTTTATCGAATTGTAAGTTAGGCCAATTCGAAGGAAGTTTGGAAAAACGTAAGAGTATTGTATAGAAAGGCCATACATTGGTAACATCTTAGGATATACATCTTATGGGTGGTGGCGGATGAACTGTCTTCAGTCAACGGCAGCACCCTTTACCTTAGCTGTGAAATAATCCTTTAGGATGAGACGCTATTGCTTCCTCGAAGGAACAAGCCTTCATAGTTCATAAAACCATGTGTGGCCTTAATCATTAAGAAAGACAGTGCGTCACAGGATCAGGGAATATGCCACCCGCTGGATTATTGCCACTATATTTTTGTTTTTTTTTCATCAAATTTTTGTAAAAATTTGCTATTTCCTTTTTAATTTACTTTTATTTTCTCTTTTCTGTCATAAAATATTAGCTCATATCATATTTTGTCAGTGATATGATTTATTGTTTAGTTATCCATTTTTTAACAAAAATATAAATAAAACAAAAAAAGAAAGATTTACGTCTATCAACACCTTTGAACGTATATTTCGTGGGACCTTGGTCTTAAAAGTTTTTTATGTGTTGTTGTGACACATTAGTAATTCCTACTACACAACGCATGTTTTTTTTTTTTTTTTTTTTTTATTCAAAGTTAGGCATGTTTAGTGGTAATTATAATAAATTATAAATTAACGTCTCTGAATATCCGAAGATACCATGCCAACTAGGGATAAGAATGGAATGCAAATTAAGATTCTCTGAGAAATTTATGAACGTTAACTTTAAAGCCTTGAGGATTAAATTCATCAGGGAAAACCCATGAAGGTAAGGCGTTCCAAAGATGAGAGACTCTGTTGAAAAAGTCACGTTGGAAGGCTACAGTTCTACACCTAATTATTTGAACTGTAAAGGGATGCGCTGCTACGTTTGCTCTGGTGTGACGCGAAAGGTTTGCTGATTTAGGTAAAATCGATTTGATCTCTTCAGAAGCTCGTTCATCCATAATATTAAAAAAAAAAAACTTCTCAAAAACCTCCCCATTTAGCGTTTCAAGAAAATATTACAAAATCAAAAATTCAAATTTTTTTCAAAATTCCAAAAATAAAATCAAAAATTTAAACTTTTTTTTAAAGTTCTAAAAACATTCCAGAAACTATTACAAAATCACAGATTGAAACTTTTTTCAGAATTCTAAAAATATTCCAAAAATTATAACAAAATCAAAAATTGTTAAAAAATTGAAAAAGTTATAACAAAATCAAAAATATCAATTTTATTCAATATTCTAAAAATTATAATAAAATCAAAAATTAAAATTTTTTCAAAATTTTAAAAATATTGCAAAAATTCAGAATCCAAAAATTCAAATTTTTTTCAAAATTCTTAAAATATTCCAAAAATTGTAACAAAATCAAAGTACAATCTTATTGAAAATTCCAAAAATTATAATAAAATCAAACATTTAAGCTTTTTCAAAATTCTAAAAATATTCCAAAAATTCTTCCAAATCAAAAATAAAAACTTTTTCAAAATTCCAAAAATATTTCAAAAAATATTACAAAATCAAAAATTTCCATGTTCAATTTCATGTTCGCTAACATTTCATGTCAAACAAATAATTAATTTTATTTTTTTCCAAAAAATTGAGTAAAAAAAATGAAAATCTCTCTTTTGACACATTTGACAACATTTTTTTGACAAACCTATAATGCAATAAACTAGTTTTTGGTCTCATATACCAATCCCGACCATCAAAATTTCTCCAAATTCAATGTTCCTATTCGTAATCACATAAAATGAACGTTTTTTAAGCAAAAAATAGGAAAATTTGCTATTTTTGACACACTTTATGACTTTTTTGACACACTTCCGGTACAGTTATCAAACACATCGTCCTTTCGGACCGGACCTGCCCATTGCGTATACCTATTTTTAGAAAAAAATTTTGAAATCCCTGTAGCGGTTTTCTAGATTTCGTAGGTAATGACGGACGAACATACATTTTTGGGTAGATTTCATATAAAAATCTACCTATTGCAATGGGCTTCATCTCAGAATTTCGGAAAAATTTTGGTGCCAAACGACTATAATTGATAAGCGGAGACGGAAAAACAAAAAAAAATGTATATATATATATATATATATATATATATATATATATATATATATATATATATATATATATATATATATATATATATATATATAGATATATATATATATATATATATATATATATATATATATATATATATATATATATATATATATATATATATATAAATATATATATATATATATATATATATATATATATATATATATATATATATATATATATATATATATATATATATATATATATATATATATATATATATATATATAACGATTTGAGCTATAACGGAATTTACCGACCCTCTCACGATCACATTTCTTTACCAACAACGAAAATTTTTTTTTGTATACGTTGCGGCAAAAAATATCTTGGACAAGTTCGCGAACTGGCCATATCCGGGTACAGGTTAAGTAGCTAGAGCCAAAAAAGTCGAATAACGCCCTAGATTGCGTTATAACTTCCGTATGAATCATAATATTTTAATAATATTCATAATATTGAATATTTGAACATATTTCTATCATTTTATTCCAAATGACAACCTTGGCGTTCCAGGTTCCTGAAAAATCAGCTGTTTTAAAAATTTAATAAACTTTGTTGTCCTTGATTTTGCTGAAAATGGCCAATCTCACTTTTGAAAATCTATACACACGTTAACTAGAACATAAATCTTTCCAAAATTTAAAAAAAAAGTAGTTCAAGTCTAGAGGTTGAGACACCAGGGCTGTTAGAACGAAATCAAACGTAAACGGCCATGCCTTCCTCATATTTGAGTTTATGTTATTTAAACTCACTTTCAGATAAACTTTTCAACTATAACCTCCGAAATTTTAAACTTTCTAGCCCAAGAAGTTTCAATGTAATTAGCATTAAACCTAATGCATGCCATTCAATTACGACAACAACTTCCATCAAAATATAAAAATATCACATAGAAATATTAGACACATTATCTTTTGTTTTTTTTTTTTAGTTTTTATTTTTTTTCACAAAAATTTAAAAAAAATTAAAACAAAGCTGAGTCATTATTGTTTTAAATTAAGGAATATTTTCTAATATGCATATTGATTACACATATACAAAAGTCTTCCTAAATTGTAGATATCTAATTATTTGAGGTGTAAAAGTTGTTTGACAATTTTAGATTATAAAATTATGTGTGGTGGTGTTGTAGGTGTGACGTTGTGAGAAAGTTTATTTGCTCTTTGGTGGATTTAATATGTTATTAAAAGTGGTTTTAACCAAATTAAATAAAACTGTTCCGAAATCGCATTGATAAAGTAGTTTCCGTTAATGTATTTAGTCTGGTTTGATAAATTTTTTGGATTACTCAAGTCCAGACTATTCTACTTAAATTTTTGAAGTGAAACTTCTTTATCGACGTATGAGAGAAATTTTAAAGCAGTATAAAATTTAAAAAAATCGTCACGATTTTCGGTTACGTTGTTTTTTTATAAATTTTAATTTTGTTTCGATAATTTTATTTTTATTAACAGAGCATGCACAATGAAAATACTTTTACTCATAAAAGTTTGTATGAATATTTATTTTGAAAAAAAAAAGTTTATTTTTGAAATACTTTTTCCTCAATGAAAAAGTTAAAAATTTCTTAACTTTTTCCTCATGATTAGTAGAGAATTGAGCTACCCACATTTTAAAGCATTGTTTTTCTATTAAAAAATAATAATAAACAGTTGCTCAAATCTCATGAGGATAAACCTCATACATTGTGCATGCACCGTTATTTATTTAGTATTGTACTAAATGTTATATGGATATGTCGATTGTAGATGATGGTCATGGTAGTCATGGTGGTTATTGTGGTCATGGTGGCCATGTTGGTCATGGTAGTCATGGTGGTAATAGTGGTCACGGTGGTCATGGTCATGGTGGTCATGGTGTTCAAGGTTGTCATGCTGGTCATGGTTAATGGTGGTCATGGTGGTCATAGTGGTCATGGTGGTTATGGTGGTCACGGTGGTCATGGTGGTCATGGCGGTCATGGTGGTCGTGGTGGTCAAGGTGGTCATGGTGGTCATGGTGGTAATGTGGTCACGGTGGTCATGGTGAATTGGAGTGTATCAGAGATTTATACGAATATAAATACTCACCAAACAATTGGTTATCAATAATCGGCGTTTTTTTCCTAAGCCTTATCTACCCAATTTCTGTGAAGTTCTGAATAGTAGAAAAATGATATGTCATAAAGAAGTTTCACTTCTTACCTGAGTACTCTGGTACACACACTACTTTTTTATATAAAATAATCTGACACATCCAATTCTATTTGTACACAAAGCTGTATGGTCCCGAAATCTACCTATTTCTAGCGGATATATGTGCCGCTTAGACTTTTTTTGCTGTTTTAGAATCAGTAGGTCCTAAAACGTCGAGAAACGCCAAAAAAGTGGGGGTAAGAATTTCACTTTCGGCTCGACAATTCAATACTTTGGTCTTTCAGACCGAAGTAATATTTGCTTTATTTTTTCGGTCTGAAAGACCTAAATATTACATTCATGAGCCGAAAATGAAATTCTTACCCCCACTTTTTTGGCATTTTTCGACGTTTGAGGACCTACTGATTCTAAAAACGCAAAAACCAATGTATGCCTGTCTGCCGACCGGCCGTCCCTCATTGCCAACGAAATCTAGAGAACCGCTGGAGGGATTTCAAAAATTTGTTTTTTTTAAAATACGTATACTCTATGAACAGGTCCGAAATGACGATGTATTCGATAACTTTACCGGAAGTGTGTCAAAAAATCGTCAAGTGTGTCAAAACAAGGAAATTTTCATATTTTTTTACTAAAAAACGTTCATTTTAATTTATAATGAGTAGCAATGATAAATGTGGAAAAATCTTGATGGTCGGGATTGATATG
The DNA here is from genome assembly GCA_963693315.1 of Diogma glabrata. Taxonomy (NCBI): domain Eukaryota; kingdom Metazoa; phylum Arthropoda; class Insecta; order Diptera; family Cylindrotomidae; genus Diogma; species Diogma glabrata. The sequence continues at coordinate 31,584,560 of OY856187.1, read as the reverse complement.
TGAGATCAAAATCTAGATTATTGCATTAGAAGTTTGTCAAAATATTGTTGTCAAGTGTGTCAAAATAATGATTTTTATTTATTTTCTAACCCAATTTTTTGGGACGAAATAAAATTAATTATTTGTATGACATGAAATTTTATTATTATTATAGAGAATTATGAGTTAAGTTTGTCATTATAAGTTTGTCAAAAAAATAATGTCAAGTGTGTCAAAAAAATGATTTTCAATTATATTTTTAGAAAAAAATAAAATTAGTTATTTTTATGAAATGAAATGTGATGAACATGAAATTATTATTATTGAGAACTTTATTGCATTATAAGTTTGTTAAAAAATATTGTCAAATGTGTCAAAAAAATGATTTCATTTATTTTTTTAGCCAGTTTTTTGAAACAAAAAAATTTAGTTGTTTGTATGACGTAAATGTAATTGAACATGGAAATTTTTGAATTTGTAATAATTTGTAAGTATTTTTGATTTTGTAATAATTCTTGCAATGTTTTTAGAATTTTGAATAAAGTTTGAGTTTTTGATTTTATTTTATTTTTATAATATTTTGAATTTCGAAAGAAATATGAATTTGTGATTTTGTAATATTTTCTCGAAACGCTAAATGGGGAGGTTTTTGAGTAGTTTGCTGAGTGTATCATCTTTTCACTAAATTATGTTAATTTATGATCTATTATAATTTTCCGACAACGTATTGATGTTTCGTGTTAGTTTTGTAATTAATTTCTAAACAGAGATAAAAAATATATGTACTTTAACAAAGAGATTTTTGATATATATCGCTAACCAAAACTAAAAACAATGTCCTCATAAAAGTGTTTTGCCGAAAACCTTATCAAAATCCTTAACCCAGAACGAAGTCTTGATATCTTAAAGCTGTGAGATTTCAGCCCCTTCATATTTTTTATTTGAATTTAACCCAATGAAATTCTAAGAAATTTTGAAAAAAATATTGTTGACCTAGACAAGGGGGGGATCGTATGAAACGTGATTTTTTTCTACTATAAACTTTTTTTGTACAGTTTTCGACTTATTTTCAAAAATGTATTCTAAACATTGAACCAATATACCATATTAAGGATTGTAAACATATGCACTGGGATAAGATTTTTATTCAGTTGCAATGACAAAGCGGTTCAAGAATTATAATTTTAGGAATTCAGTTATTTATAAGAACGCTGCCAGGTTTTATTCAGTTTCATGAAATTTGGAAACAATCTGTTTTAAAGCTCCAAACTTGCCATATTTTTAGAATTATGAAAATGGAAATTTGTTTTAGAACACGACGATAACCTTGTCCTATAAAAATTTGTATCCTAATATCGATTAAGGCAATTGACATTTTGCGTGTTTGAGTTGTCGAACTCGACAATAGCAGACAATTTTTTGACGGACAAGGTTACCCTTGTTTTCTAAAACAAATTTTAACAGCCCCCCATCAATAACAAAAGTTGTGGCAGTAAATATACAATATCCTCGGGCAATCCTAATGTTGCGACGTTTGCCGAATGAAAAGGCAGCCGAATCGACAAAAACGGCAGACACAACAATAGTCGGACTCGTCAAGGCATTTCACGAAGTATATAATATGTGGTAATCATCAAAGGAAACCGGCATGGGCCTGGTGACTATTACGTTTTAACTTTGACTTCTTCCAATTTAAATCCATTTTTGGAAAATATTCATTGACGTAAATAACAATTATTATTATTTTCATTTTTCCTTCTAGCATATATTTTTTCCACAAAGCAAAAATCAATCAATTCAAAACCAAAGAATTTTCAATAATATTAATTTTAGGTTAATTACAAAATATTATTGTTTGTATTAACAAAAATAAAATATATCCCTTCAAAAATGTATCAAGAACTTAATTTTTGTCAAAATATGAATGATAATTTTTTTTTGCTGTCAGAAATTTTATTTTTCATTCATACAAACTATGATATTTAAACAGTAGGCTTTGCTTTAACTGTCGGCAATTCTTCTTGTCGTCGATAATTTTGCTTTGTCGTTATGAAAATTCTTTGTTGTCATTTTTTCTTCTAACAAAATGAAATATAATTTCATCTTAGTAGGCGCATAAATTTGTAATTTATTTTTGACAAATAAACAAACATGCAAATATTTATGAATGAAAACGGACATTTTTATTATTTGCATTTTTACATAATTTTGTATTATTAAATAATTTGTAGAAAAATTTTATTTAGAAACTAATAATTATCTTTTAAACAAAATTATAATTAAAAAAAATTATCTCATTAAATACCACTCTTCATTGAAATTTTTGTCTAAAATTTTTCAATTTTACTCATTAAATTATTTTTAAGCAACACTGCTCAATCAAACCACTACTTAAACCACTCGTCCTTCGGACTCGTGGTTTATTGTGCGCTTTGATTCGCAGTGTTGCTAAATAATTTAATTCGTAAAATCAAAAAATTTTCGAAAAAATTTCAATGACTCGTGGTATTACAACCGAAAATTTCAATCATTTTATCAAGTGTATCAAAGCATCAGCTTGTTTTTTTTATGACAAAAACATGATATAGATAATTATTACAGGTTGTTTGTGTCAATCAGAGAAAAATCAATATATACGTAGATGGTTTTTTGGAACTTATATATAACAAAAATGTAGAGTTTCGATTTCACGTTAATTGATATCCTACCTTTGATGGCAAAATCACAAAATTCGGTAACGACATATAATTAAATTTATGTTATTTTAGACGTTTGTCAGTTGGATGAATCAATATATTATCAATTTTAAATTGAGCAAATTATATTAAAAGCAAATCGGGTAATAAATTTGTTTTAGTTTGTATCTTGTTTTTCATACTATATTTGATACTGAGATTCGAGTCACTGACACAGTATTATTGATTGCCGGAAATCGGCCGGCTTTTATTTCATTCAAATCTATATATATAAAAGCCAGGTCGATGGTTAAATGACTTGTGTAATTCAAGTGATGTTAGTTCAAATGTGTTTTAAAATCTTTCGTATCGTATTAGATAAACTTATAAAAATTTTCTTGTGAATTGCAAAAAAAAAAACAGTTCTTGATTCTTGTTCCACCATTTTGAAATTGATTTGTATGAAACAGTTAATCATTTTTGTTATTTTCGGTGCATTTAGGATTCGTAAACCTAAACCAGGCTTATCGATAAATGCAAAATAAAGCCATTGTATCTTTAAAAGTGTCAAACACCATAGACGGCCATTAAATTATTAAACGGCCATTTTCTATTATACAATTTAATTTTACTTTTTTCTCAATTATGCAAAAGCAGTTAATACAATATGTATTTTTTTTAAATTGATTGCAAAAAAAATCGGCAGAGAACAATGAGAGATTTTAAAGAATCGCAAGAAAGCAAATATGGAGGGGCTAAAATCTCACAACTCTGAGATATCATGACTTCGGTCTGGGTTAAGGATTTTGATATGGTTGTCGGCAAAAAGCTTTTATGAGGAGGACTTGGTTTTTAGTTTTGGGCAGCGATGTATATCTAACATAACTCTTTGTTAAAGTACAAGTAATTTTAATCTGTTCTTAGAAATTTATTACAAAACTAACCCAAACATCAAAACGTTGCCGGAAAATTATAATCAGAATTCCAAAAATATTGTTAAATTAAATAAAATCAAACTTTTTTCGAAATTCCAAAAATATTCCAAAAATTAGAATAAATCAAATATTTAAACTTTTTCTAAATTCCAATAATATTCCAAAAATTCTTAAACACTTAGACTTTTCCAAAATTCTAAAAGTATTGCAAAAATTATTACAAATCAAAAATTCAAACTTTTTTCAATATTCTAAAAATATTCCATAAATTCTTACAAAATCTAAACATTAAATTTTTTTCAAAATTCTAAATATATATATGAGCAATTTCACGAAGATTCAACAACGTTTTGACTTGACCCCTTTTAATTTTGATTATTTTTTGTTTATAGATAGTCTTTGATAAACAAAAAATACAAGTTCTCTTAGAATTTTTTTTTTCGACCAGGGGTCTTCACAGGGTGCCCCTCAATTTTTTGTTATTTTGTGATGTGGGTGCATTTTGACGAGCGATTGTAGAAAAACTACTGAATCGATTTTCATAAATGATATGTCGTTGAATAGGTATTAAAACAAAGTTTTTAAAAATGTACACTGTTAATTTTTTGAAATAGTTTTTAACGGTGTAACATAAGAAAAAAACGGTGTAATTGACAAAAGATGGCATAGCCTTTTTTTTTTTTTTTTTTAAACTAAATGAAGCTTATTTTATATCTAACCACTTGTGAAAGTTTAGGAGATGCATTATTTTTTGTTTTAGAGATAAAATCCGTTGTGCATATTGTTCTGAAGGAAAATTATAAAAATGGCGTTATAAACTAAGAGATTTTTTTTTGATGTTAAATATCAAATATTTTATTATTAGATGAACTTTTTAAAATATTATAAAAATTATATATGTAGTACAATAAATAAAATAAATACAATTGTTAAAAATGATTTACTTATTTTACAAACAGAAGTTTCTTTTGAATAGGAAAGCACTTCTGCAATTATTTTCTTTGTATTAGATGGCATAAAAATGAAATGTTTATTTATCACTTTTAGTAATCACTTGTCACTCTTATAAAAAATAATTTGACAGTCTCGACTGCAAACAAAAAAGCCGTGTAAATAACTAAATCTATTTAGGAACTTTTGACTGGAGAAGCATTATGTTCGTATTATGTTATTATGGAATCATAAAGTAAAAGATTGTTTTTCAACATTAAATTACAAATATTTTATTATTGAATAAACTTTTTAAAATATCATACAAATTATATATGTGAAAATAAATATAGTTATTAAAAATTATTTACTTATTTTACATTCAAAAGTTTCTTTTTTTTTTTTTTTAATAAAATGTGATGTGTAGTAGGCATTACAATATGTGTCACAACAACACATAAAAACCTTTTAAGACTAAAGTCCCACAACAACATGCGTTCTAAGGATGTTAATGGACGCAAATCTGTTTTTTTTTGTTTTTTTTTTAATATTTTTTTGTTAAATAATGGATAACTAAACCATAAATCCTATCACATATAAAATATGACATAGGCCAATATTTCGTGATAGGATAGGGAAAATAAAAATAAAATAAGAGATAAAAAGCAAATTTGTTTTAAAAATTTGCAGGAACAAAACTAAAATTGGTTTGCCAATAGTCCAGCTAATGGCGTAATCCTTGATTATAAGACGCTGTATATTTTTCAATGATTACAGCTCAGATATATAGTTATATGGAGGCTCGTTTCTTCGACCAAGCTACAGCGTTCCAGCTTGGTTCCACGTTAACTCATATGCCAATAGCAGGGACTGGAGTACGCGGGGTTGTCACACCCGTGGATCAAAAAATAGAAAAAAAATTAACAAATTAATAAAAAATGATCCATTTTGAGTTGAAAAACATTTTTGCATTTATTGTCTTAGTATTTATTGGTACAAAAGAATGAAATTTTTGAGTTCCACTTATAGTAATCGCATTTTTATATCGATTTTGTAATTTTTTTTTTTGTTAATTGATATTCATTTTTATCGGCGTATCCAAAGTTCATGGTAGATTCCCATTTTAAAGCCCATTCGAAAAGTTTTTTTGGTGTATCAATAATATTATCTTCGCTCGCCATACTATAACGGTGTGCAGCACGCTTCATTGTACCACCAATTCCATCACAAGGTCCCTTTCCATGGCTGGTAGCATGAAAATGCCATTCAGCATCAACCTTAAAGTCTTTTTTATGGTGGCATTAGTTAATTAGGTTATGTTTATTTTTGTATTGAGAAGGTGCACCGTCAGTGTTATAAATTATTTTTGTTATATTAGAATTTATATGCGTCTTGATGAATTCAATAAGTTTTGTAATGAAAAGATGGACTGCAGTACTTTTGTGATCGTTTATATCCGAAATGAGTATAAAACATCGGTGCTGTATATATTCACTTGTGGCACTTCTAAAATAAATGACAAATGGATGAATAGAAGCTTGTGAATTATTATAATAATAGCCTTGAACCGCATTCTGAATTATGAAGCCGTAGTTTTCAGAAAAATCCCCTTGAACGAAAAACTCTCCTGCTTCTAAATTTTTTTTCCTCAATGAATGTAGATTGCTGTTTTGCTATAAAGTTGTGTGGTATCAAAATTTGTAAACGTTAAATAAATTTTTTCATAAATTCTTCTACAGTTTCTATTAAAGTATCCAAATTGCATCGATCAGTGGTATTCCATTTTTGATATTTGACTTGAAGGATTCCTTTAACGTCAAAATCATTTAGTAATTTTTCTTTCAGTTGTTGAAGTTCTTTTGAACATTCATTGCACTTCAAATTATGACAATCTTCTGTTAATTCACCACATGAAACAAATTCAATTAATGTTTTATAATTTTGGAAAGCAGCATCAGTAATCCAAGACATCTTAGAGTGTTGAATCATTAGTTTTATATTTTGATGTATGGTACACACGCACACATTATGAACTCCTTGGGATAATTTTATACATTCTTGTGGTCGAAGGGACGTGAATTTAGTAAATCCTATTTTCACATCAGGAAACTTATTTTTAAACTCCACATAAGCTTCATTTAATGTACATAACAATAAGCGCTTTTGTGTTTTTATGCGCTCCTCTCCTTTTTCAAAAGATATTGCATCTCGTTTGCCTGGCAATAATCTACTGATTTCATCACTTTTATAGAACTGCTCCACAACATTTATATCTGTTTTGGATACACCTCTTTTATCCGTCGCAGATTAATGCTGAAAATTATTTTCATGTAGAGTTTTACTTTTTTCAACCAAATGACGCGTAGCATTACTTCCAAATATATCTTGAATCTCCTGCATTTTCATTTCTTGCGGTAAAATTGACAACATTTTTTGTTTTTCAGCATAATCCCCATTGTCGAAATGTATTTTTAGGTTTCTAATAATTTCTTCATAACGTTGCCTTATTTTTGCATTTTCAGACAACTCTAATACTTCTCCAGTCAAACGTTCCTGAATAGACTTAGTTATTTGAACGGCTTTTTGTTTCCTGTAGTCGACACTGCCACACAAATTTATTTTAAGAGGTGAAAGATGATCCGATATATGCGGCACAATATGTTCGTTTAAATTATTAATTAGCACATCACGCTCTATGTTAATCAAGTTTGGTGTTTGAACATAATCTCGATTAGAGCTGGCACCAATCAGTTGATCGGTTTGCATTTCATCTGATGTTTCATTTGAAGATGCGTCATTGGATACTGCATCGTCACCCACTGTTAGTGATGTTGATAAATCTGAACCAGAAGGTAGTGTTGACTGATTGATTAAATTTAAATAACAGGATGAACATATTCGCTTATTCTCCATTGCACTAATCCCAAAAACATCTAAATGTTGTCGAACATTCTCTGTGATTTTCCTTTTATTTGAAGAACACTTAGAATTTGAAAATGGTTTAACGCATTTATATTCACTCATTTTAGAAAAATTAAATTTTGAAAGTTTTTGTTAAAGTAATAGAAATTAACTGATAGTGACCAATTTAAAACTTCATTTATATAACAAAAATGGGATTAAAAATAGTAATGCAGGCATCAATAAAGATTATATACGCCCATTTTTTATGATCAAATATAATTACTCTACATTTACTAGTCTACAGCATCTATTCAACCTTTTGAAATCTTTGTCTTAATTACAGCCATATATAATTTAAAATCCTTAAGATGGTTTTCATTTATTTTTAATCCATATTAGTTTACGCCTATATTCACTTAAAATTAAAAGAAGGATTTTCAAATTTTTCAACCATGCATATCTAAAAAAACAGCCTCCTTTTAAAGTATTAAGGGATTAACAGGTAAATTCACAGGTAAATAAAAACAAAATTCAATTTTATTTAAAAAAAAAAAAATAAAAAGTGGGATTAGATCCTAGCTTCATCTTTTAAACTTGTTTTCTTATGTAACGCCGTTGAATAGGATTAAAAAACTAACAATACACAATTTCAAAAGTTTCTTTTTAACACCTATTATACGACATATCATTTATATTGTTATTATAATTATATTATTATATTTAAAAATATAATAATTTATGTTATTATATTTATAAAAAATTCTACTTGAAGTCGTATTTTTCAATTATCAAAGGCTATCTATAAACTAAATCTATAAACTATAAAATAAACCAAATTAAAAAGGGTCGAGTCAAAATGTCGCAAAATTTTGCTGAACTTGACTGAAATTGCTTTTTAAAAAGTTCATTTAATACTAAATAATTTGATATTTAACATCAAAAAAAAATCTGAATCTAAAAATCGCCATTTTTATAATTTTCCTTCAGAACAAAAAAAACTGATTCCCGACAGTCATATGCACAGCGAATTTTATCTTTAAAACAAAAAATAATGCATCTTCTAAACTTTCACAAGTGGTTAGATATAAAATAAGCTTCAATTGAGTTTAAAAAAAAAAAAAGGCTATGCCATCTTTTTTTCAATTACACCGTTTTTTTCTTATGTTACACCGTTAAAAATTATTTCAAAAAATTAACAGTGTACATTTTTAAAAACTTTGTTCTAATACCAATTCAACGACATATCATTTATGAAAATCGATTCAGTAGTTTTTCTACAATCGCTCGTCGAAATGCACTCACATCACAAAATAACAAAAAATTGAGGGGCACCCTGTGAAGACCCCTGGTCGAAAAAAAAAATTCTAAGAGAACTTGTATTTTTTATTTATGAAAGACTATCTATAAACAACAAATAATCAAAATTAAAAGGCGTCAAGTCAAAATTTTCCAAAAATTGGCTGAACTTGCGTGAAATTCAAAAATTCCATTTTTTTCAAAATTCTAAAAATATTGCAAAAATTATAACAAAATCAAAAATTGAAACTTTTTCAAAATTCCAAAAATATTCTAAAAATTGGAATAAAATCAAATACATATTTAAACTTTTTCTAAATTCCAACAATATTCCAAAAATTCTTAAAAATTCAGACTTTTCCAAAATTCTAAAAGAATTGCAAAAAATATTACAAAAGCAAAAATTTTTAATTTTTTGCAAATTCCAAAAATTATAATAAAATCAAAAATTAAAAATTTTTCAAAATTCTAAAAATATTCAAAAAATTCTTACAAAATCAAAAATTAAAACACTTTCCAAAATTCCAAAATTATTGCAAAAATTATTAGAAAATCAAAAATACAAACTTTTTTCAAAATTCCAAAAATATTTCAAAAACTAAAAAAAATTCAAAAATTTCCACGCCCATTTCATTTTCAATTACATTTACGTCATAAAAACAGCTACATTTTTTTCCCAAAAATTGGATAAAAAAATAAATGAAATCATTTTTTGACACACTTGACATTATTTTTTTGACAAACTTATAATGCCATAATTCTCTATAATAATAGTAAAATTTCATGTCATACAAACTATTAATTTTATTTTTTTCTAAAAAAAATTGGGTAAAAAATAAATAAAAACCTTTCTTTTGACACACTTGACAACATTTTTTGACAAGCTTATAATGCCATAATTCTCAATAATAATAATAAAATTTCATTTCAAACAAACAATTTCATTTTTTTCCAAAAATTGGGTAAACAAATAAATAAAAATCTTTCTTTTGACACACTTGACAACATTTTTTTGACAAACTTCGGTTTGAAAAAGAATTACCCATACAGGATAGATTTAACTACATATCTCACATGCAAGCGGCATACAGGAATACAAAATATTTTGTGGTCCTATATGAGCGGGAAAGTAGCATTTTCTTTTATTATATTGTAGTACAAAATTGAATATTTTTTATGCATGTGTTACAAAAAATCTTTTAATAGCTAAAATTGAATAAGAATTATTTTATTTAGTTTTTTAACGTCTTATGAGTATGCGTTATGAATTCATAACTCCCTGACATAACGCACCGGTTTTTATGGAAGAGTTAATACATCGTGTATCCTAGACTTTATAATAACGTTATATCAAAGTAAAGTGTATACATTTGTTAATTTTTATATCCTTCCTTTTATTCTTCCAAAAAAGTCTAAAACAATAAATATATTAAGATATTAAGCACTTACCACTCATGAAATTATAAATAACGGGATTAATAGCACTATTCGCATAACACAGCCAATGTGAAAATAACGATAGTACAGCACTAACTTCAGTTTGAGCAGGATTGATCGTGTATCTGGAATTCAAAAAAATTAAGATTAATTTTTTTTTATTTCTTGAAGGAATATGATAAAAATGTTGCTTCCAAGCTTTTTGTTGGGCGAACAATAGAAAAACAAAACTAAATCTTGTGATTGATGAAACTTAAATTGATTTTTCCTTTTTTTATCTTTTTAAATTATTTTCTCCAAGTTTTATGTTTAAATTTTATGTTTTTCAGTGTGTTATTGTTGGGTATAAGGAGTTTTTATCTATCTATTCTTAGATTGATAAATCGAGGAACATGAAAAGAATTGATGATGATCAATTTAATAAAAAATAAAATTTTTTTTTTCAAATGAGCTGAAACGATGATTTTTGAGTTTTTCTATATGTGATGCTACATCACTTAGATAACTCAATTAAATTCTAATAATATGTTAAATTTATTTTTTTGTTATGAGTCATACTCCTTATATTGAAATTGATATGATGGAAATACATATTTGAATTTTTTCGGATTTAAAAAAAATTTGAGAAGTTAACGTTTTGGAATAAATTCTAAAAATTGTTGTGAAAGGAGTTATCTAAGTTGTTAACTTGTTCAAAAATAAAGTATATATGTACCTGCTTTCGACAACAAACACACTGGCAAAAAGGTATAAAAACATATTTGACTCATGATCCATTCGATTTCATTGCCATTGGTAACGATTTTTAAAATCTACAACTAGGTCAGCAACAATACAACGATAAGTAAAGGAATCAAGTTTCGATGTCTAATTTTGAAAATATTTACAAGCTCCAATTTCTATTTCCAATTCAAGAAAAGGTTTTCAGATGCATTTGATAAAAATATGTGCAACTTAGCATGTTCAAGATGATGTTGCACGACTCCATTCACCTAAAAAGTTAATTCAATGAGTCTCAACATGCAGAGGGATAACTAAGAAAACGAAAATAAGTCACCATGTATTGGTTAATGCCTTGCTACAAGAGAATTTAACCAAAAATATTTTATCTCAAATAATTGAATTTTTAGTTTAAAATCTCTGTTTTCATGCATGGGCATTCTTTTGCATATGAATATAATAACGATAATAAACAACCAAGTTTTATTTTATTCAGTATAAAAATACATTATCTATACTGTAAAAACGTATTTCTGAAATTGTTTTATGAAAGTCATTAAATAGAGCTTTCAATGCGGCTGTCGCATATAATAGATTGGCGAGCATTTATGTCTCCACTTTATGACTTCTGTTTATATTTTTAATTTTAAGTGCAAATTGATTTTTAATGTAACGAAAATTATAAAAAAAAATTAAAACAATAAATTAATGAACAGAACTGGATGATAAATGAACCCAATGAAAGCACTACTGTATGTAGTTAAATCATGTAAGAAATAAAAATTCTTTAGTTTTTTAAATCAAATTGTTTCTTTTGTTTAGTTATTTTGTTTGGCAGAGATTTGATGATTTATCACAACAATGCCACTTTGTAAATAATTAATTGAAATGTATATATAGTCATTTGCAGATTTTAATCACTAATTTTTCATTTCCACCAACTCCTAAGTAGCATTCAGATGGCATTGAAAGATCGATGACTGTTCTTTCATAAGAGAAAAACAACACAATTCAAGTAGTAGCGAAGCTAAGACACTCTCCCAACTACGAATTTTTAATGAATAAAGGCCATGTGGTAGATTGTATTTTGTTATTATTATGATGGCAAGGTATATAAATCTTCTATTTTCGATTTAAATTCATCTCTACAACAAAACATAAACGATACGAAAATTTGATTAAGTCGACTCGAGAAAACTAGCATATAGTAACAAGTTTAATTTAATTTAGTTATATTCAGTTAAAAATCAATTTATGCTAAAGATAGGGAATTTACAATCTAAATAAACTATATTGATGCTTTGTTATGAAGTGAATCAAATTAATAGAGCACAACCACTATGATAAAAATATTTTTTATAAACTATCACAAATCATTACAGCACATTAAAGTATGTCAAACCACAAACTGATTTATCCTTTGCATAAATTTTTTAATTAAAAACTACTTAAATGTTTTCCAATTTTTTATATTAAAAATTTCTAATTTAATTTTTCTTAATTACATTTTCATCCCATTCATTACTAACTTCTCGTAAATTTCATTTTACTAAATTTTTTAATTTTATAATTTAATTTATATTTATGACAAAAAAACCAAAATATTGTTCAGAAATTTGTTGTTATTTCAACAGAAGAAACTTGATTTGTGTTTTTGTAAATATTTTGAACGAAAAAAATTTAATACAAGTTAGTGATAAGGGAAGGTAGTGTGCTCAACCGTACAAGAATGAAAGAAATGAAAAATTTAAGAATGAATAAAAGAAAATTAAAATTTTATACCTTAAAATATTAAGCACGTGAACAGGAAAATAACATCCTGCAAACATTAAAACAACTGCAACTAACATTTTAGCTGCCTTCCTTCTCGCTCTCAACTGCCCCATTGTGCTTGAATTTGCAGATGGACCGCATGAGTTTCTAGTATCTAAAAAAGAAAGAAAAAGATTTATGGTTCAAAAAGGATTTTCAAAAGTAATTATGTTAAAAAACATACATCCACACATATTGTGCTGCTGATTTCTAGACTCACGATGTCCCGGTATCGTGTCTGATTTCCATAAAACTTTAACAATTTGAAAATATGCTACGCTCATTAAAACTAACGGTAATGAATATAACATAATAAATTTTATTATATAAAATTTTTTTTCTGTTTCATCATCCCACGTTGCTTCACATTGTGTAAATAATTTTACACCGAAACGTAATGGTTTTTCTCGTGTTGTCAAAACCAGAAATTCTGGTATATCAGAAATAATTGCAATTGCCCAGATTATTGCTACTGAAATTATTGCTCGTTCGTTGGTAGAAACGTAACGTAATGGAAAACATATTGCGTACCAACGATCAATTGAAATAAATGTTAAAGTTAATACTGATACTGTTACTGAAACGGTCTGGAAATAGAAAATCAAAGTTATTTTTTAGTGGATATAAATTTACTAATATGTATATTAATAATTATTATTGTCGATCTAGTCAATGAATTTTTGAGCTTGAGTTAAAAATAAGTAGGTCTTTCTTTTACTGATTCTTACAAACCTAATCAGATCCCAATAAGATCATTAAAGAAAACTACAATTGCTACTTTGGGTTTTTTCAAATAAAATTGTTATCTTTTTTTCAATATCAAAAGCCATTCTTGCCATCTTCAGAAGATGGTTTAATTCAAATCTACAATGTCATATATCACAACAGTTTAAATTGATGTCATCAGCAATCGCAATTATAATGATTTATGACTGTAAATACTACGTTCTCAGATCATAAGCAAAATTATGTTCTTAGGCTAGAAGATTAAAATTCTCAAACCTTTTCAGACGATCTACACAAAACTCTAAAGGAACTTCTCTGTCTCTCAGAGAATTTAATTAAATCGTGGATATATGTAAATCTTCTAAGGGATCATATCCCACAATGGAAAAGTTTGAAAGTAATTTGGAACAAAAAACTAAACTTATTGACTCCAACAGCGTAGCAAAACGTTCACGCTTGACACAGCGTTGCAAACGTGTTTTATATTTAATTTTTGATTACATGAATGAAATTTGATATTCTCTGCCCATAAATCCCGAACTATCTCACCCTCGATTAATCAGAAGCGGTTTTGTTCCATCTCTTATATATCAATATTAATAAGAACAGTTGGAAAAGTTTGTTTAGTTTTTCTTTCCATTTTTAGCACAATCGATTTTGGAATCTACATCTGCACGAAAAATAATCAAGAAAGAACATGTAATAGTTATTTACATATCGATGGCTGAAAGTAGAAGATTACGCCTGCAGTTCATATTGAAGTTCGACGCGAAGCGAGGACTTTTATTGAACCAAGGGCGTAATCTTCCTTTCAGCCTGAGTGTATGTACAACGTTTCACGCACAACTTAATTGTAGAATAAATCAATTTTTGAATTTTTTAACCTCGCTAGGCATTTTGAAAATTACTAAACATGCCATGATTTTGTCTATAAACTTGAAACAATCATTTATTTTTTCGGCAAACGGCTGTAAAATTTAACTTTACTGCCGCTAGGGAGTTATTTAAAGTCTTACTTTTTTGACTTATAATGGCATGTATAGTATCATTTGTTATTTTGTTATTTTTTCAAACAAATTGTATAACTATGACAACAAAAAATAAGGAATTGATTCTGATTGGATTATGAAATTTTTAATAATTGTATGTAACTATGACAACAAACCAAAACGAATAGTTTGATTGGATAATGAAATTTTGAATAGGAACTTGCTTGGATAAAATATTTTATTTATACAAATTTAAATGTTTTTTACTTTTTGGACGTGATTATGACGGTAATAAATCATAATTATAAATTTTTGATGTAGATATTTTAATTTCATATTTATAAAAAATTTAAACGTTTACCGAAAAAATAGTGTATTTAATTCGGAGCTAAAGTGACTTTTTGTGTATCGTCTATAATTGTCGGCCTCCCCACTTTATCTTTATTAACCCGCAGTAGCAATTTGTTCAGGTATGCCCTATTATGATCCGGGCCGGATCAGAGTGTAATAAGGTAAATCCTAATAGGGCATTTGCATCCAGCCCCTTCCAGAAATCATACCTGATTTCACTACTAGGGCGTGCCGTATTTGTCTTGATCCGGCCCGTATTTCAAAAAAAAAATAAATAAATGCTGGACCAGGGACGGATCAGAATCATATCTGATTTTCCAATTGAGGTATGCCCTATTTGTCCTCATCTTAGCCCTATTTCATTTTAATAAATTTCATTTGGTTAAAATTTACTAGAGTATTATCCATTTTAGCTATATACATAGTTAGAAAAATTTCACATAAACTTTAGCTATCGCTTCTCTGCGTTATGAATGCATATAAGTAAATATAAAGTTGGAATATTTTTATAAATATTTTTTCCTAATGTTTCTAATTTATTAATTATTTATTTTTTTTTTCTAATTTCTAATTTTTCTAATGCATGTTAAAGAAAATTTCCTGTTTTAAATGATCCGGTCCTGGTCCTGGTTTGGATAGTTTGAGGCGTTACATTACTGATCAGGACCTGTTCGGCGTGCCTGATACGGTCCCTATCAGTAGTAGGGAAAGTTGTATCCGGTCCAGATCTGAGCCATAACATAATGCTAGTCGGAGTACTGTGATTTGTGGTCTTA
The DNA here is from genome assembly GCA_963693315.1 of Diogma glabrata. Taxonomy (NCBI): domain Eukaryota; kingdom Metazoa; phylum Arthropoda; class Insecta; order Diptera; family Cylindrotomidae; genus Diogma; species Diogma glabrata. The sequence goes on along the minus strand of OY856187.1, from coordinate 31,569,030 downwards.
AAGTGTCACTTTTTAACCATATATTTTGTTGTCATACGTCCAAAAAAGTAAAAAACATTTGTATTTGTTTAAGTTCTATAAAAAATAGAAATTTTTATCAAAGCAACCTTTCAATTCCAAATTTCCTAATCCAAATAAAATGTTTGTTATTCTTTGTTGTCATAGTGATTCGATTTGTTTGAAAAGAAATAACAAATATATTGGTCAAAAGCTCCTTGTTTAACATATTTTTTTTTCAAAATTTTTTAATTTTGATTAAGATTAAACAATTTTTTTAAAATATTTTGCTTGCGGCGAATAAAAAATAGTATATGATGCACGGACGTAAGCCATTTTGGTCTTAATGTGGGTACATATCTCGGATACAGCCCCTCGATTCGTAAAACTCCACATACGTCCAAAAACCTTAGCTTTACGTCCTTTCATCCTTGCTGCCGGTATAGTATAAATAATTACCATTAAACATTTAAAGTTCTAGAACTAAGATAAAATCAAAAGCAATCTGAACATTGAAATCGATACAACATAGTCCAAAATTTTATTTTAAATGTGTTCGATATTTATCTCGGTTCGTTTATCAATTCATAAGTTTAAACATAAACGCCACAAACACAATTAAACAATACTCAACCTAGGTGAATTGCAAAAATAAGTATTTGACAGTTGTAAATTATCTGATCCTTTTTATAAATATACAGTTTTAGACCCCTAAATTGTTTTTGAAACATTTTTAAAAGCAACAGACTTCTTCAAGCATCACGGTTAAAAGACAATTGGAAAAATTACTTTTGTTTTCTGTCTCAGGAAGTGAAAATTAAATAATGAAATATTTCTTTTATTTTGAAATAAAAATTAAAAGAAAAAAAATTTTTCACACCTTTGATATTTGAGTTTCATATCAAAGATAACATTTATACCTTAAACTTTTAAAGACAAAAGTTAGCTAACAAAAACAAAAACATAAATAAATGAAAACAAAATATTCAATTTCAACTTTGTGAGATTTATTAAAATACTTTTTGTACGAGCAAACCGTAAAATTCACTTTTGCGATTCAAAAATTGTACATATAGCAGGCCTTTTTTAAGTAGATTTCATATAAAAATCTACTATTGCAATGGGCTTCATCTCGGAATTTCGGAAAATTTTTTGTGCCAAACGACTATATATGATAAGCGGAGACGAAAAAACAAAAAACAAAAAACTTATATACATATATATATATATATATATATATATATATATATATATATATATATATATATATATATATATATATATATATATATATATATATATATATATATATATATATATATATATATATATATATATATATATATATAAACGATATGAGATATAACGAAAACGACCGGCACTCTCCTCTCACGGTCGCATTTGTTGAGGTAGATCAAAAAAATTTTTTGTACATGTGTGTTCTATTAATATCTCGGACGAGTTCGTGATGGCAATGGGCTTCATCTCGGAATTTCGGAAAAATTTTTGTGCCAAACGACTATATATGATAAGCGAAGACGAAAAAATAAAAAAAAAAAAAATTTATATATATATATATATATATATATATATATATATATATATATATATATATATATATATATATATATATATATATATATATATATATATATATATATATAAACGATATGAGATATAACGAAACAATATCGAAATAATATCGACCGGCACTCTCATGGTCGCATTTGTTGAGGTAGATCAAAAAATTTTTTTGTACATGTGTGTTCTATTAATATCTCGGACGAGTTCGTGAATCAGCAAAATCCGACATGTGGTTAAGGAACTAAAGCTTTTTTTCTAAAAAAAATTGATTTTTTAAAACCGTTATAACGGCCGTTTGGATACTAATATTTTTAAAAAGTTAACAAATTTAGAATCTTTGGAATCTTTTTTATCAACTTGTTTTAAAAATTGACCTCTGCAATTAGAGGTTCCTGAGTGAGCGGCTCCAACAAAAAAATTTGCAAAAAAAATTTTGTTTTGAAACAACCGGCACTCTCACGGTCGCATTTGTAGAGCCATATCAAAAAACCTTTGTTTAAAATGTGCGTTTTATTAATATCTTGGACCACTTCGTCAATCAGGCAAATCCATTAAATGGTTGAGAAACTAGAGGCTCTATAGTAGAAAAAAACTCTGTTTTTTAGATCCGTTATAACGGCCGTTTAAATTCTAATATTTTTAAAAACTTCATAAATTTAGATTTTATGAATTCTTTTTAATCAGTTTATTTAAAAAAAAAGACCACTGCAGTCGGAGGTTTCTGAGTGAGCGGCTCCAACAAAACAGCTTGTAAAACATAAAAGGTACTCTCACGGTCGCATTTGTGGAGCCAGATCGAAAAACCTTCCGTAAACATGTGTGTTTTATTAATATCTTGGACAAGTTCGTAAATCAGAAAAATCTGACACATGGTTAAATAACTAGAGGCTTTATACTAGAAAAAAGATAGTTTTTTTAATCCGTTATAACGGCCGTTTGGATACTAATATTTTAAAAGCTTCATAAATTTAGAATCTGTGGAAACATTTTAATCCGTTTCTTATAAATATAAACCTCTGCAGTTAGAGGTTTTTGACTTGTTGGCTTCAACAAAAAAGTTTGCAACAATCCATAACTACAATTTGCAAAAACCTTATAACAGTCAATGAAAAAAAAAATAAAAAGATTTGAATAGAAGAAATTAATTTTTTTTCTTAGAAATAAACTATTTTGATATTTTGCAGTAATTGGACGACATATGATATAGCGTAGGTTTGTGTCATAAATTGTCACACACATGTTCTGTGGTAGATTTGATATTTGTTTGTTGCAAAATTGGATAGATATAGTTTTGCTTATATGTAGCTAATTTTCTTTTTAAAATTTGTTCGATATCTGTTTGAAATTAGTTTGTGTTGTTTAAACTAATCTGAAACATCAGATTCTACTGGCACACAAAACTGTCTGATCTCGAAATCTACCTATTTCTAGCGGATATACGTGCCGCTTGGACTTTTTCCTATTGAAATAACAATGCTAAAAGTGAAATTACAATTCCTAAAAAAAATTGAAATAACAATACCTACAGTTAGTATATTACTCTTATTTCGAAAAACTACTTTGATAAAATAATTTTCGAAAAAATATTTGACTATTTCGTGTAAATGCCCTGAGAAAAATTCTTGTAGGAATTTTTGTTAGGATCTTACATAATCCTGTATGATCTTGTAAACTTCTTGTCCCAATTCTCTACAAAAAATGATCATGATCATGGAAGTTCCTAGATAATCTTCCTACAAGAATTTTTACCAGGGTATATGTATTTTTATTAATTCAGGCATAAAGTTTTTTTTAGGTAGATTTCATATAAAAATCTACCTATTGCAATGGGCTTCATCTCGGGATTTCGGAAAAATTTTTGTGCCAAACGACTATATATGATAAGCGGAGACGAAAAAATAAAAAAAAAAAAATTTATATATATATATATATATATATATATATATATATATATATATATATATATATATATATATATATATATATATATATATATATATATATATATATATATATATACACGATATGAGATATAACGAAAACGACCGGCACTCTCACGGTCGCATTTGTTGAGGGAGATCAAAAAAATTTTCTGTACATATGTGTTCTATTAATATCTCAGACTAATTCGTGAATCAGCAATATCCGACAAGTGGTTAAGGAACTAGAGCCTTTTTTCTAAAACAAATTGATTTTTTAAAACCGTTATAACGGCCGTTTGGATACTAATATTTTGAAAAAACTAACGAATTTAGAATTTTTGGAATCCTTTTTATCAACTTGTTTTAAAAACAGACCTCTGCAGTAAGAGGTTCTAGAGTGAGCGGCTCCAACAAAAAAGTTTACAAAAACAAATTTTTTTTTGAAACAACCGGCACTCTCACGGTCGCATTTGTAGAGCCAGATCAAAAAACCTTTTCTAAATATGTGCGTTTTATTAATATCTTGGACAAGTTCGTAAATCAGCCAAATCCGACACATGGTTAGGAAACTAGAGGCTTTATAGTAGAAAAAAACTCTGTTTTTTAGATCCGTTATAATGGCCGTTTATATTTTTAAGAACTTCATAAATTTAGAATTTTTAAAACCTTTGTTATCAGTTTTTTTTTAAAAAAATGACCTCTGCAGTTGGAGGTTTCTGAGTGAGCGGCTCCAACAAAAAAGCTTGTAAAACACCAAATGCGTTTGAATCAACCGGCACCCTCACGGTCGCATTTGTAGCGCCAGATCAAAAAACCTTCCGTAAACATGTGTGTTTTATTAATATCTTGGACAAGTTCGTAAATCAGAAAAATCTGAAACACGGTTAAATAACTAGGGGCTTTATACTAGAAAAAAAATTCGTTTTTTTAATCCGTTATAACGGCCGTTTGGATACTAATATTTTTAAAAACTTCATAAATTTAGAATCTGTGGAAACATTTTAATCCGTTTCTTATAAATACAAACCTCTGCAGTTAGAGGTTTTTGACTTGTTGGCTTCAACAAAAAAGTTTGCAACAATCCATAACTACAATTTGCAAAAACCTTATAACAGTCAATGAAAAAAAAATAAAAAGGTTTGAATAGACGAAATTAATTTTTTTTCTTAGAAATAAACTATTTTGATATTTTGCAGTAATTGGACGATATATGATATAGCGTAGGCTTGTGTCCTAAATTGTCACACACATGTTCTGTGGTAGATTTGATATTTGTTTGTTGCAAAATTGGATAGATATAGTTTTGCTTATATGTAGCTAATTTTCTTTTTAAAATTTGTTCGATATCTGTTTTAAATTAGTTTGTGTCGTTTAAACTAATCTGAAACATCAGATTCTACTGGCACACAAAACTGTCTGATCTCGAAATCTACCTATTTCTAGCGGATATACGTGCCGCTTGGACTTTTTTTGCTTTCGAGTGATTGTTTCTCTTGCATAACGCCTCGAGCAACAACCTAAAAAAGATGACGAGGAGTTTGAAGCCTAGGAAAACCGAGTAACACCGAAGACGTACCTCAAACATGCTTTGAATATTTTTTGAAGTTTGTAAAAGATCATTGAGTTAAGACAGCCTAGAATTGAGGACAGTATGTGAAATGAGGCATTAAAAGAGATTTAACAAACGGTTTTCTCAAATCTTGTTTAGTAAATGAAGAAGAAGACCAAAACCATTGAAGGCCTGAATAAGTAGTTCCTCTAATTATATACTACGGTTTTTGTAAGAAATGCACAACATTTAATGAATATATAGTTGACTATATAATTTATTTATAAACAAATTTAAAAGCACGCTATCTTCGTAACTTTTATATGCTTTATGTTCGAAATTATTACTAATACTAGAGAATTCCAGTTCGCTGCTAAATTGTACTAAACGGTTTAATCTAAATTTGATTTCGGACATTCGATCAATTTTAATTGTCCCATACTGTTTATAAATATACCGACTTTAAAAAACGCCTTCTATCAACAGTATTCCTCTAATATTTAAAAATATAAAGAAGGCAATCCGATTATAAACTAAAACATACGTTAGTCATCCATTTGCATTCAAATATAACAAATATTTTTAAAAACTTAAGCATGTGCATGTGTTATGAAAAAATTATTATTTTTTTCTATAGCAACTGTTAAAACGTGCTATTATCAACTAAAATTAGAGAGAAAAGTAGCACTTTACCATCACGGGTTGATAAAGTAGTACTTTAACTGCAAGGGGAGATAAAGTATTTTGAATTTTTGATATAAGTATTTTGCTGTTGATATTCTTCAAGTTTTTCCATTTTGTAAGCACAGGTATTCTCTTCAATAAACCATCCGCGATTTTTCAGGCATTAATCTACGAATTGCCTCTTCCACACCAGTAAGCAGTTTTTCTTCTGTAATATCGCATATATTCACAAACCCAAACTAGCTAATTTACAAAATTCACTTTTTGCAAAAAACAAACAAATTGATTTGTTCAACTTTGTAGCAATCAAAAAGTTATCAAAGCTACCTACTCATTTTTTCGTGAAACAGTTTTTTTTGACACTTTTAAATTAAATTTATCATTGATTTTTTTTAATTTTTTGAATTTTGGTCTTTTTTAAGAATTGCTAAAGAAAAAATGTTGCGTTTCACACGACGGTAAAATTTTATTAGCATCTCAACTTATTAGAATCTCCACTAACGCCTCGTAGATAAAATCGCTCTCGAAGATAAAATGCAATTTTATCATCTTGTACAATAAATAATTATTATTCAAGTTGAAAACCTATTTGATTGTTTCGTATTTTGAAAATGAAATGAGAAACCAAAAAACGCTCATATACAAAACAATTATTTTCATTTTGGAAGTTTAATTCAAAGAAATCATACCTTTTACTTTCTTATTATTCGAGAAGGAATATGCGCATTAGCTTGAATTGATTGTTTTTTGCATATGTAATTTTAAATGAAAGTGTGAATGTTTTTGTTGATTGTTTTATAAAATAGAATCAAAATATTTGTAATATACTACATATAAAGAAAAAATTTATTTTGGAGTTCAATACAATCACTTAATTTTTTTATTATTTTCCACTGATTTGCGCAACAAAATAAAATAAACAGCTAGCTCTTAATATTATTCTGTTCAGACTAATAACGTTCTTAATTATGGTTGAAAAAAAAAACAAAATACACCTATTCTTATAGAATTCACGAGTGTAACATATTTTAAGGCGGTAATTTTTATTTTTTTTTCAAACAACTTATTTGTGTTTATATTTTGAGAAAACTCAAATATTTGACATGGAGTTGACAAAATAGTTTTACAAAATTTAATGTTTTTAATAAATAAAAAATATTAGACTGATGAGGACTATGTATCAAGCGACCGTTAAGAGATTACTTTACCACCTAATTTACGTTCGTAAAGTTGAACGATATTATCTAGTCGTATAAAATAATAATAAAAATAAATAATAAAAAATGTATGTTTAATACGGGCCTAATAGCTATTTATGTATTAATAGCGTAGAGTAGGTCAAGGCATCAGCCACGGGCAACAAACACTGTAATTAAAACAAACACTGTAATTAAAGCTTAGTTTGTTTATTGGTTACACTGAATATCCACACTAGAAGCAACGAGACCATTTTTAAAAATTGAGCCTAAATTCAAAAAGTTCAGAAACTTTTATAGCCAACAAATTTCGCATCTTGTTTTACTATATTAGGCCGGGAAGCAGCGTTGCAAACGAAAAAGTGAATTGATGCCGGTTGATTTTTATTTATTATAATTAATTAACTCCTGATGATAAATCTGGCGGTCAGCTGCCAAAGGAGTGGGTGTGGTTGTGGGGGAGTTTTGAACTGGTAAAAAAATGAATTCCAAAAGTCATTTGATGCCGCTTCAAAATTTATACGGTGCAAGTTTTTACCATAACAATTGAAAAAAAAGTGGATGGGGGATTATAGGTCAGCTACTCATTTACATCTGTATAAAAATGCAATATAGTCAAGTCATTTGATGCCAGATAAAATTCATAAAGATAACTTATAATACTATTAAAAGTATAAAAGCAAGAATCAGCTGCAGGTATATCGGGGGTACTACCTTCAGCTGAAGTAATAAACATACAAAGGTTTAGTATAAATAAATGTGTGAATCCCCGATCAAACTATTGGACTTATTATAACTTCGGTTTCAAAAACTTAAGTATTACATTCTCGATCTAAAATTTAAATTCTTACCCCCACTTTGATGGAATTTCTCGATGTTTTAGGACCTTCTGATTCTAAAATAGCAAAAAAATGTATGTCTGTCTGCCGGCCAAGACAACCGTTGTCACAGAAAAAACAGCTGGAGCGATTTCAAATTTTTTTGTTTCTAAAAATAGGTTAACTTAAAGGTAAGAGCCGAAAGGACGATGTGTTCGATAACTGTACCGGAAGTGTGTCAAAAAATTATTAAATGTGTCGAAACAAGAAAATTTTCATATATTTTCTTATAAAAGTTTCATTTTAAGTAATAACGAACGAATAATAACCTTGAATATGAAGAAATCTTGATTGTCAGCATTGGTATGTGAGACCAGGACCTTGATTATTGTATTATAAATGTGTCAAAAAATACCGTTAAGGGTGTCAAACGAACGGTTTTTATTTATTTTTTTACACAATTTTTTGTAAAAAAATAAAATGAATTATTTGTATGACATGAATCTCATTAAATATGAAATTGGACATAGAATATAGTTCAATCCTCCCACTCCTCTCAATTCATATAGAAGCAGTTGGAAAATAGCAAGTTGTTGCAGATTAAATTTCGTTTTTTAACAAAAATCGTAATTATTTGGGAGATATTTCTTGAGTAATTTTTGTGTGATTGCAGACTTCTGAATAACAGGAACAGCTGGTAAATAAGTTTGAATTTTTGATTTTGTAATAATTTTTTTTTTCGTGTACCTACTTTTATTTTTTGTTTAATATACATCGCTGCCCAAAAACGTGGTTACATTCATAGACATCTCTGATATACACAATTGTGATATTGATAAACTACAAAGAAACGTCAAATATTTGAAGTCAAATGAAAACGTTTGTCTGTAGAATGTATGGATCTAAAAGCATTAACGACGTAAATTTGGCACGAGTTGCTGCTTTTACGAAAACACTTAAGATTCAAATTTATAATCTCATATTTCAATTGATAATTGATTATAGTTTTATAAAGATGTAGAAAGTTACTTTACTGCCGCCATAAAAATATGGGTTACTTTACTGCCGCGGTAAGTAAAGTTAAAGCTAAAAAAGAAAAAATGGCGTTACTTTACAGCAACTTTGATTATATGTTAAAAAAGTAAAACTCTAACCTTCGGTAGCAAAGTTAAATTTTACAGCTGTTTGGTTTAGATTCAATGATGCCTCAAAACTTTTACTATCCAGCTGACGGTTTTACCCTCGATATACCTGCAGCTGGTCCTTGCTTTTATACTTTTAATAGTATTATATAATTCATCAGTATGAAATTCATCTGACATCAAATGACTTGACCATATCGCATTTTGATCCAGATATATACGATTAGCTGATCTATAATCCCCCATCCGCAAATAACTGATCCCTTTTTTTTCAATTGTTAAGGTGTTTAAAACTCCCCCACAACCACTCCCCCGCAAGCCTGACGGCTGACTCTTATTTTCTACATCACAAACATAATTAAAATATCTATAAAAATTAAATTCAATCGGCAAAACACTAACCAAAATACAACACTGCCTTCCGGTCTATTTGACAATTCTCTAGCGCTTGAACGCACCAATTGACCCAATTTTGTGTCTGGATATTCAGTATAGACCAATAAAAGCATTAAGCCCTCGGCGTAAAGAAAACAACATTATTTTACATTTTCATTCAAAAATGAGTCGGTCTAATATACAGAGAGGTCAAAATCACGAATTTTTTAGCAAAGATTCGGATGTTTGACACACATATTTTGATTTGCTTCAAATTTTTTACAGTGGAAGAGAAAATAAAAAAAACATTTCGTAGAACATTTTTTTTTGGTCACGAGTGGTTTTCCTTTTATAGCTTAGGGTAGTTTTTTAAACTTGACAGACTTAAAAAAAAAATTATTTTTGATAATTTGTTATACAAAATTAAAATATTATAGGGGTTGGAGAGGAGGGTTGATATCCCCGCTGTTTTTTAAATTTTCGTCTATAATTTTAGAATTTCCTTATTTTTCTACTTAATACCAAAGATTTTAACTTTGGCGATTTTTTTTGCATATTACAAAGTTTTTTTAATAAATTTTTTCCTATAAATATCGGCTGACGCCTCGATTTGCAAACTCCGCATACGCCAAAATTACCCTTAGCTGTACGTCCTTGCAACACAATCTACTACCTGGGTAAGAAAATGCTAAGGGCAAAGGTTACTTGTTCAACATATTTTTATATTAAAATTTATAAATTTTTTAATTTTGATTTAGATTTAGATTAAACAATGTTTTTTAAATATTTTGCATGCGGCGAATAAAAAATAGTATATGACCTTTTGGACTTAATGTGGGTGCAAACCTAGGCTGGCGCCTCGATTCGCAAACTCCACATCCGTCCAAAAACCTAAGCAATACGTCCTTAATGCAGCATAATGTACTATCAATGTTTTTTGTCATAAGTACTTTACGGTACACAGTTTAAACTAAAACCCTTGGTTAGTGCCCAAATTGCGATATTCATTTGTTACAATTTGGTGGCAATCTTGAAGTAAATATAAGTTTTCAATTTAATACAAATTTGAACAAACCAATATTGTTCTTGCATATTCTAAAAGGAAAGGATATATAACAAAGAAATTTACCCGGAATTATTTTTAGTTCATCTTTTGTATTCATGACATCGTCTCTACGTTATTTTCATCGCGTCAGTTTTCTTTTATAAGTTTTTCTCTTTATTGTATGAACATTCGTTTTGTGAAAATTTTAAAAAATGTATTTTTATAGCAAAATTCTCTATTATCATAATTTTTTTGTTTGTTTTTGTTGTTTAATTTTAATAAAAGATAATAAGAAATCTGTAATGCGAAGATTTGATAAAAAAAATAAAAGAAAATGTTGAAAGTTTTTTTAAAGCTTTATCGATTATTTTGAGATGAGATTTTTGCTAATATTTTGTCAAAAAATTAAATAATCACAATTCACACGTAAAGAAGCGAAGAAAAGAATGTAATAAGCTGGAAATAATAATTTCTTATTCAAGATGTGGAATTAATAATATGATATTTAAGAAAGCAAACAAATAGGTCGGCTTTCTTTCATAAGGAGAAAATTCTATTCGACCGAAAATTATTTTTTTATTTGCCTACATATTATAGTGTTACTTTATTACTGTGATTTGCGACCTTAAGTGTCACTTTTTAACTATTTATTTGGTTGTCATAGTTACGTCCAAAATAGTAAAAAGCATTTGTATTTGTTTAAATTCTATATGAAAAATAGAATTGTTTATCAAAGCAACGTTTAAGTTCAAAATTTCACTCTCCAATTAAAATAGTTTTTATCATTTGTTGTCATGGTTATACAATAATTTGTCAAAATAACAAATATTTTGTCAATGGTTACTTGTTCCACACATTTTTATTTTAAAGTTTATGCAAATTTATAATTTTAAATTAGAATAAACAAATTTTTTTTAAATATTTTGCTTGCGGCAAATAAAAAATAGTATATGATGCACGGACGTAAGTTTTTTGGACTTAATATGGGTGCAAATTTCGGCTAGCGCCTCGATTTGCAAACTCCACATCCGTCCAAAATCTTTAGCTTTACGTCCTAGCATCATAATGTACTATTATGTAAGTTTTTCTTCTTTATTTTTGAAGAATAGAATACAGTTCAGTTTTTACGATGGCCCAAACATGAAAACAAAATTTAAGCTTTTAGGCAAAATCAGACAAAAACGTTGTAAAACGCCTTTGTTTAATAGTAAACTATAGTTTTTCTCGACAGTTTAACTAGAGTTAAAAAATTTAAAACTTTTCCAATTAGCATTTGTTTGTGAAGCTTATAATTATGTATGATTTTTAATTTATATCCTTTATCCTAAAGTAAAACATTTTCTAAAATGTTTAATTTTTCTTTGTACTTTTGTTGAATAGTTGTTGCGATTAGCAATACATAGTTATTTTCTTGGGTCTTATTATAATTTTACTTTTGAGCTCGTTAAAGGTTATTTTTAAAAAGTGTATTTTCTTGTTTCTTAAAGTCGTCAAGAACTGTATTAATAATCAAAACAATATTTAAAATGGTATGGGTACAGATTATCATCAACCTGTTGAAAAATAGTAACATTAAGAAATAAAGAAAAGGGTGTAATAAAAAAGGAATGTTATATAGGCTCATACAAATGTTCAAAAACAAGATACTGTGATGCATTGTTAATGCTCCGTGATGTATGAAACATACACACTTCAAATCGATTTCAATGTCTGTAAACTTACTTAGGCATGTATCTTATGTCAGTTTTTCACAGTTTATGCAGAAAACATACAACGTACGATAGAAAACGGATAAATATTTTTTGTTTGAAAATATTTTTTTCTACTTTTGCATGAAAAATCGAACATTTTTCACCAATTTTTCACCGATTATAGCACGCGAAACAAAGCTTTTAATGACAGTTAGTTTTGTTTTGTTTTGTGAGTACATAAACAATGCACGAAATATAATTTTGTGGTCTAGTTCACGAAATTATACAACTTTATGTTCATAATTTTTACTCCAATTTGTACAATATATTCACGGATCAATTTATCCAGCTCTACGAAACTACTAAAACAAAGCCATTGAAGCAAAAAATTAGCAACTCTTTTATTTATTGAATTCAATGTTTAATAATTTTATAAATTATTTTTTCGGTAAACGGCAGTAAAGTTTAACTTTACTGCCGCTCAGTTAGTTAAAGTCTTACTTTTTAGCCTCCGGCTGCAAAAGTAACGCCATTTTTATTTTATACGCCAGCGGCTGTAAAGTAGCATTTGTTATTTGTTATTTTTTTCAAACATATTGTATAACTATGACAACAAAAAATAAGTTTATTCTCATTAGATTATGATATTTTGAATTATTGTATGTTACTATGACTACAAAACATAACAAACAGTTTCATTGGATAATGAAATTTGGAATTATTGTATAACTATGACAACAAAATAACAACTATTTCAATTGGATTATGAAATTTTGAAAAGGCTGCTTTGATAAAAAAATTTTTTTCATGCAAATTTGAAAGTTTTTTTCTCTTTTTTGGAAGTAATTATGACGATAAAAATTCATATTTATAAAAATTTTGATGTACTAATTTCATATTTATACAAAATTGAAACGTTTACCGAAAAAATAGTGTATATAATTCTTAGCTAAAGTGACTTTTTGTGTATCGTCTATAAGCGTCTAACTATAGACTCAACACAAAAAGTATCAATTTAGCTCCTAATTAAATAATGTACTATTATGTTGAAAATAAAAATAAATTCAAATATTCGTAAATTATTTGTCATTTCCAATACTAATATTTTTTTTATTTTTTTTGTATCACAGCCAAGAGTTCAAAATGAAATGTTTGGCTACCAAGTTTGAATAGACTATTCGCGTTAACCAGGGTGTAGCACGAGGCGCTTGTCTATTATCACACCCCAATGTAAACCCGATGTAAATATCTAATGTTCAAATATACTGCCCAATGTTCAAATATTTTAATATTTTACTTTTTAATTTTTAACTAAAAGACGCGCAATCATATTGATTGTAAGCTCATTTAATGTGTATTATTCAAGTTTTGTTTTATGTAGATTTCATATGAAAATCTATCTATTTTAAGTTTTATTTTTGTTTTATTTTTGTTTTTAATGTGTCACAACAAAAACCATACGCTAAATAAAAATACTAATATTGACTGTGCAATACTTCCCAATAGTTATTTCAGATGTAGATAAGAATTTTAAATCAATGTTGTTTGTATTTAGTGCAACGCATGATTCTGAAATATCATTTGATAAATTCTCGGAAGAAGGCAATTGATTAGAGAAGTCTTCCTCATCTTTTGCCTGGACCACATTATTGCTATTCAGTATTTTCTCAGAAGCTTTTATTTTATTGGAAATGGAATCCTCTATGTACCCTTTTGCTACGCTAGAGGATTTCCATCCACTATGAATCTTGATTGTAGTCAAATCTCCCCTGGCATCTGCTAAGAATGTTGCCGAAGTTCTCCGGAAACAATGACCGGTATAAGACTTTGTGTCCGATAAATGAAGGAACCGATAAATGATGTTTTGG